>CM068385.1:15619360-15999360 GCA_034770075.1 Aralia elata
TGATTAGGTCATTCATTATGCTTGTATTGATATCCCTTTAAAGTGAGCGCATTCAAAAGAAATAATAGTTTATACTCCGTAGTTCCAAAATAGAGAACATTTTTACTTTTGAAGTCAATTTCAGAAATTTTAAAATAGATTAAAGTACAAACAAATATAATTATTGTAAATTAACTAAAAAATATTATTCATTTCGTTCTAAATTATAAGACTAATATTGATTTTCTAAAAGTCAATTTAAGATATTTTCAAATTAAAAATTGACATGATTCATTTAAATTTTGAAAATAATAAATCTTATATCTAGTAATACTTTTTAGGTAGTTTAATTATGATATTCATAATTAATTGATACATAAATTAACTAACTGAATTATGTCAATTTTGAGTTTGAAATAAAATATTTGAAATTGAGTTTTACAAAGTCAATATTTGTCTAATATAATTTGGAACGGACCCGAGTATTAATTAGTGTATATTTTGTTGCTTTTAAATTAAATTTATATATTGAAGTCATATTAACTCATGTTGTTGTTCATACAATAAGCTAAGGAGTTGCAAACATTTCCATTAAAATCCTGAAATTTTCCATTAGAAGGGAAACAGACAATATGTCATTTCATTTTTGTCTTTAATTTCTTTCTAATGGACTTACATTATTATAATTTTCAGTTGCACGACTAGGAATTAAAGAGCTTGTACCAGCATATTTGGACCCTAATCTACAAAATGAAGATATCCTAACAGGTGTAAGTTTTGCTTCAGGAGGCATGGGATATGATCCACAAACACCTAAAATAGCGGTAATTAATTATATAATTTCTCGAATTCTCTCTTCTTTTTTTAACCTAATTATATATGCGCTTTCAATCAAACTCTAACTTACAAAAAATTATTTCAGTCAGCTTTATCATTTTCAGATCAACTAAAAATGTTTAAAGAATACATCGGGAAACTAAAAGCGTTAGTCGGAGAAGAAAGTACAAACTACATTTTAGCAAACAGTCTATTTGCAGTAATAGCAGGCAGCGACGACCTTGCCAATACTTATTTTACTGTTGGCCTTAGAAGATTACAGTATGATGTTCCTTCTTATGCTGATCTTATGGTTTCCTACGCTTCCGATTTCGTTCAGGTAACAATCCCCCACTTCCAAAATTATAGATACATTTTCTTTTTTAATCTGTTACA
Organism: Aralia elata; assembly: GCA_034770075.1. NCBI lineage: Eukaryota > Viridiplantae > Streptophyta > Magnoliopsida > Apiales > Araliaceae > Aralia > Aralia elata. Next base: position 15,620,552 of record CM068385.1, read on the forward strand.
AAATTAAAAATACATCTTTAGTTTCAAAACATTTGTTATGCTTGATTATTGTTGGAATCGACTCATACTTGAGTGAATCCAACCAATGGCCACTACGACATCGTAGTTGAGGATGTCGCTCATAGCAGTTAGAGTTTTTTAATTACTATATAAATGAAATTTGGCGTGTGAATCATTAATGTAGAGTGCGTGAGGCAAAATTAATAAATACATCAGACATGTCGGACTAGCAACAATTTGGTAAACCTGAATATATCGTGTGTTCTTACTTTTATGTTCTTCATCTAATTTCTGTGTGATTGTGTCAATTATTTGATCTTGAATCTAACAATTAAACAAAACATAATATATATATATATATATATATATATATATAAATGTGCCTGTATGGACAAAAGAATGATTATTGATCATATTATTGTAGATTGACATTCAAATTATTTTTGAAGGCAATTTATGAGCTTGGAGCGCGAAGAATTGCTGTGTTTGGTGTGCCACCAATCGGATGTTTACCATCCCAAAGAACTGTAGCTGGAGGAGCACATAGGAATTGTGTAGAGACTCGCAATCAAGCAGCGCAAATATACAACACCAAACTTGCATCTAAGCTTCATTCTCTTAGCCAAAGCCTGACTCAGTCCAAAATCGTCTACGCTGATATCTATAACCCTTTGCTAGATATCATCCAAAACCCTCAAAACTATGGTAATATAAGAGATTACACACACACACACACACTCGCGTGTGAACACACACGCACCCACGTACACACACACTGCCTCACCCACCGACCCACCTACCTATCTATATATGGAGTATATAGATAACTAATTTGTCGCATTGTGTTAATGCTATCTATCAATCTTCATAAAATGTCAAACACCCTTCAAGACCTATCTATATATGGAGTATATAGATAACTAATTTGTCGCATTGTGTTCATGATATCTATCAATCTTCATAAATGTCAAAACACCCTTCAAGACCTATCTATATATGGAGTATATAGATAACTAATTTGTCGCATTGTGTTCATGCTATCTATCAATCTTCATAAATGTCAAAACACCCTTCAAGACCTATCTATATATGGAATATATAGATAACTAATTTGTCGCATTGTGTTAATGCTATCTATCAATCTTCATAAATGTCAAACACCCTTCAAGTACATTTTAGTTATCTATTTTATAAATGGAGAGAGAGAAAAAAACTACCTTTCTTGAAAGTAATTGCTTTTTGGGTGAATGTCTGTCACGTCTTAAAATATATAAAAAAATTACCTACTTCTTTTCTCTCTTTCTCTCTCTCACTTTCATCCCTATTTTCTCTCCTTTCTTTTCTCTATGTTTTTCAAGTTTTGTACAATTTTTTTTAATTGAACACACATAGTGTGTGCCACATAAATTAGTTCAAAATAAATGCAATTAAGCTTGTTAATATAGTCATAGTTTCATATAATAATTTGGACATGCTTTGAACAATAAAATTTACCTAGGGTGTACTTTGACAAAAATTGAAGAACGATATTGTCACAAAGCACAAACTGAAAGGTGAATTTTACATTTTAGTTATATTTAATCGATATTTTCTCGTCACATATATAGTATGCATAAGGAAAATGTCTCATTTTTTTTCCTTAACTTATTTCAGGAATTGAAATTGTGGATAAAGGCTGTTGTGGTACCGGAAATATAGAGGTATCTATATTGTGTAACAAATTGAGCAAAACATGTTTAGATAGTTCTAAATATCTGTTTTGGGATAGTTACCATCCTACAGAAAAAGGTTATGAGATCCTTCTCGACCAATTTCTCAATAATAACTTCAACAGCTTGTTATGATGAGACTAAAGAGATATTCACCACACGAGTTCTCCTACGCTTTTCTTATTGAGCCAATCAAATATATATATATATATATATATATATATATATATATATATATATATTTGAATCTCATTGGTTGGTTAAAATGTAGACTCTCTCCTCAGCAATATTGATTGCCAAAATAATTCAGTCCTCAAGTTTAATTTTCATATCCACATTTATGTATTCTATTAATTTTGTAACAATACAATAATTAAAAAAAATAAATTATATACAGATGACATGTAAAATTAGAATTTTACACCTAATAACACCATGATACGTTGAGAATTTAGAAGAAAATTAAGGGATTTGAAATATATTGACAAATTTTATATTTATTATTTATTATGATAAAACTGTTTAACTAATCCCTTGATTTTATTCTCAGAATTAAATTGCAAATGCGCCCCTAGTTCATTTACCGTCATTCACTAAATCAATTGTTATTTATGTTGCATACCATTATTGAAGAGAAAATAAATTATAGGGAGCCAATAAATGAATATACTTTTATATTGTACTAAAATTTTTGTGGAATTGATTTACTACGTTTGTAGTTGCCTCTCAGTCTGGCTGCCTAGGCCTACCTTAATTAAAGCCCATATAAAACTTTCCCATTTTGGGTTTCTATAAGTTTTATGAGTCTTGTTCTTTTAAAATCGACACCAAAGTGTTCTTGGGCCTTGTCCTAGAGCACTCCTTCGATTTTCTTCATTTATTTCACCAAGAAAACCTCTTTACATTGATTAATAGAATAATATAGTATTTATTTAGATATTAAAAATGAGAAAACTATTTGTGCACATAAAAGTATTCATTTTTTATACCTTATTTTTTAAAACTAGGGAAACCATATGTATTATATCTTGAAGAGAAAGGAGAAGGGTTGTTACATTTTGCAGTTGGTGAGACTCAAATTACATTCTCTTGTAAGTTATGTAGATTAACGAGATTTTACCCTCTATGACAGTTGCTAATTGCCACCAATACTAAATCTTATCTAAGGATATAAAACCCTCGTTGTTCAGATCATACACAGCATATGAATTTTTCTCCAAATCAGTGTGTATCAAGTTTCATATCGTATGCAATTTTTATGCAATTGACTGATGAATTTTTTTAAATATAATTTATTTTTTTAGGTATAGCCGCATGTATTTATAACACACACCGCACATAACAACTACCCATATTTCATACCTAGAGACCTAATTTAGGCCAATTTAGTATTACAAAAAAGGAGCAATAAATTTAGCTGTTGAAATCAATTCTTGGTGGTTAGTTAGGTCGCAACATACCATAAATGTCTTGATGACTTTGTTCATTCCATTGCTATAGCCCAACTAGTCCTTTCTTGGAATTGTACACAAAGTTGTTTGGTGCACTTTGAGTTTAATAATTGAACTTTTACACCCTTTGTCGCGTACTTGATTTTTTTTAACGTTTGTCTAAGACACAGTGACAAATTTGTGACTTTTTGAATACTCCCTCCATCCTTTAATATAAGTCGTTTTAGAGTTGTGCACAAGTATTAAGGAAATGATTGTATAACATTAAATATAATATCAATTGTCCATATTGTCATTGTATTAAAAAAGAGAGTGATTTATTGGGCAAAAAATAGTGAGAGAACCAAAGTTATATTTAATACTTGGGGTAATATTAAAAATTAAGCAATTAATGCTTACTTGAAATTCTCAAACGTCATTTATTAAGAAACAAAAACACTTCTCTAAAACGACTTATATTAAGGGACGGAGGGAGTACATATTAAGATTTGTCTAAATACAGCAACACATGTAATTTTTTGAATGCATGTTAAGATTTGTCTATGATACAGTGACGCATATTTTCAAATGATGTTTAGTTATCGAACAACTAATTTCTTAAGAAATTCACTTTGCCTTATTGTTATAAAACAACAAATTTTCGACTTACAACTATCAGTTCCAACTACTAGTCTTAATGTAAGGCTCCATCTCCATGCTACCCTCATGAATGACCTGTAAGCACATACACATTGATAAGGGAATGGGAGCCATGTAACCTGTAACATAAATGTCTAAAATACACTTGAATTGAAAAGATCACTACCACATGCTTTTAGAAGATGGGATAAAAATATATTTAAATACTAACAGAACACTTGTTTTCATTTTTGCATTCCACTTTCGTGAAGAAATATTAGGTGGAATTGCTGCAAAAAAACATTATGGTTCAGACCAGTTAGTAACTCATGTCTGCTCAGAACACAAGAAATAACAAAACACTACATATTGAGAAACTGCACAGAAAGTCATACAAGACAAGCAAGTACTTGCACTTATAAGTTGGCAAGCTCACAGTTTTGGGCGGTGAGTTCCACAGGCTGCATTTCCTTAATTCCTTCTTCTTCTTTTTTTGGGTGTATGCCAATGTCTTGGTTTCGCGTCGTTCTGTTGAGCATTTTTTGCAGCAGTACTGCTAGAGCAATCATAATGCTGCCAAGAAACAAAACAATTCCGGCTGTTATAATGTTTGGAGATTCCATAGTTGATACAGGGAACAATAACTATATCGAAACGATATTCAAGGTCAATTATCCTCCTTATGGCAAGGATTTTATTGGTGGAAAACCAACAGGGAGGTTTTGTGATGGAAAAGTTCCTTCTGACTTGTTTGGTAAGTAGCAAAACATACAAACAAACACTCTTTTGTACTAATACTTGAGCTAATATCTCGCTTAATTTTGTGCTTACAGTTGAAGAATTGGGAATAAAAGAACTTTTACCACCATATCTTGATCCAACTTTGAACACTAATGATCTCAGAACAGGAGTCAACTTTGCTTCAGGGGGTGCAGGATTTGATCCTCTAACATCTGAGCTCGCGGTACACAACACATTCTATATTTTGTACCTTTTTTTGCTTTATATTTTGCCTAAACACTTGAATTTTTGTTAAACCTTTTTTTTTCCCTTACTATGATTAAAACATCAGTCAGTTATATCGTTATCGGCTCAGATAGATTTGTTCAACGATTACATTGCAAAGCTGAAAGTGGCAGTTGGAGAAGAGATAACAAGCACAATTTTGAGCAACAGCCTCTTTGTAGTGGTAGCAGGCAGCAATGACATTACCAACACCTATTTTAACAATCCTATCCGGAAATTACGTTATGATTTTTCTTCATATACTGATCTTTTGCTCAATTCAGCATCCAGTTTTGTGCAGGTATAATTAAAACATTGTATAGTCTGCGATAAAGCAATATATGTACTTAGATCCTGATTTCAAGCAGTTCGTTTTGGGCAGTTCATTAAGCAGTCCTATAAGAATAAGTTGCGTTTGTATAACTATAGAATTAACAATTATATAGTTCTTATATAACAAAGGTCACAAAAATACAACTCTCTAGCTATACCAATGTAACTAATTTCATAGTACTGTCCCAATGAACTGCCCATAACAAACTATCCGGAATCCAAAGCCTATGATTAGAGTTGAAAATATAGATTTTAAACTAAAGTATTTTGTTTTGTGTTAAATTATGAAGGAGTTGTATAGATTAGGTGCACGAAGAATTGGTGTTTTTGGTATACCACCTATAGGATGTCTTCCATCACAGAGAACTTTGGTAGGAGGAGCTCAAAGAAAATGTGCAGAAAACTACAATCAAGTAGCACAGTTATTCAACACCAAGCTGTCAGCTGAGCTTAACTCTCTTAACAACAATCTTCCTTATGCAAGGATGGTTTACCTGGACGTATACAATCGTCTGATGGAACTCATCCACAGCCCAAGAAAATATGGTATGCGATAAATCTGTAGTTTGATTTTACAAAAAAAAAATAAAATAAAAAACATATTGTTATTAGAACAATTTTGTATTTAGTTTTCAAATTGTTTACTTTTGCAGGATTTGAAATAGCAAATAAGGGGTGTTGTGGCACGGGTACCATAGAAGTCGCGTTCTTATGCAAGTGCACATGTTCAGATGTATCCGATTACGTTTTCTGGGACAGTTTTCACCCTACAGAAAAAACATACAGAATACTTGTTCATCAAGCTCTCAAAAAACAGATCACTAGTTTCCTCTGATAGGCCTCATCGAGCCTCATCGTTGTTAAATTTCACATTTCAATTATTAGATTTGTAGCATTTTGTTTAGTTTTCTCGAACAAAAATTATTTCCTCAGGACAAGATACAACTATAAACCTAACAGTTATGAAGTAGGCATTGATACATTTTTGATTTTACTGATCAAAGTGTTGTCTATTATTGCAATTTTGGATTTCCAATCTGATTCATTCATATATGTAGTTTACATTTATGTGTTGTTCTGATCATTGCTATATGGGAGAACTTTCTCACCAGAAATGTACTTGGGAATAAATTAACAGTATAAAATGACTTATAAGTTTGGTCAAACCAACTTATAAGTCATTGTCGAACACCCTCTTACATATCTACACAATGGAAGACCTGCAGAACTGCAAAAAGCCAGATACACACCCTACTTTACTGTGTTTGTAAGTTTTTATTTGAGGGGAAAGGAAGGGAAGGGAAAATAATTAAAATCCTTCTAAATCCCATGTTTGTGAGTTTTTTTAAGGAGGAAGGGAAGGGATTTGGAAGTAAAATTAATTTTATTTTTTGCTCAAAACTTTCCCTCCAAAAATGGAAGGATTTGAAGGGATGAAAAATGATGAAAAAGTAAGATATTTTATATATAACAATTTTATTCCTCAATAGTATAACTCTCAAACACACGGATGATGACAAACATCCCTCAATTACGGGTTGGGGGGCGGTCCGGTGCATTAATGACCGGTACCGTCCGGTGCATTAGTGTTAAGTTTTTTTTTTTTTTTTTTTTAAACCACAATTATCAGAAAAAAAATAAAAAATAATTGAGCAAGTTTGAAAAAAAAAACTGTAAAAAAAAGTATTTTTTGTATTGAAAAAACACTGCAAACTGTTTACGGTGTTTTTTCAATACAAAAAATAATTTTTTTTACAGGTTTTTTTTCAAACTTGCTCTATTATTTTTTATTTTATTTTTGATAATTGTGGTTAAAAAAAAAACGTAATACTGTGCACCGGACGGTACCTGCACCGGACCGCCCCCCAATTGCTCAATTACATATACCCATTCCAGCAGCTTATTTAATGTGTCAACACATATGTTATAAAATCTTTCTCTCAAATGAAATTACTCCAATTAGCATAAATTCAGTGCCATACTCCAGATAGTATAATCAAGTGAACCAACATTTGGAATATGATCTGATAGAATTAGAGGACAAGATGCCTGTGATTTTGAAATATAAAATTGAATAAAATCAAAGCTAAATTGATACTCTCAATTATTTTAAATATACATGTGTGTGTAACAAAGTAAAAAAAAAAAAACTAAGCAAAATAATTCTAATAGATAGACATTATTAAATCATATCATTTTTTATATTTATATATGTAAGGGTAATATAGTAATAGTGTAATTTAAAAATAATAATCATTTCCCTTCCCTTCCCTTCTTTTACACTCACAAGCAAGGAAAAATTTAATTAAAATCCCATCTCATCCCTTCCTTTCTAAAACTTACAAACATGACAAAGAAAAATTATAATCCATGCCCTTACTTTCCCTTCCCTTCCCTTCCTATACTTCCCCTTCCCATTTCATCCCTCCAAACTCACAAACGCAGCAAATAGCTAACACCATATTTGTAAGGTTTTTTTTTAGAGAAAAGGAAGGTAAGAGAAAATAATAAAAATCCCTCCAAATCTCATGTTTGTGAGTTTTTTTTTTTTTTTTTGGGAAGAAATGGAAGAGATTTGGTGGTAAAATTGATTTCATTTTTGGCTCAAAACTTTCTCACCATAAGTGGGAGGATTTGGAGGGATAGAAAAGAAATAAGGATGGAAAAGTTAAATATTTTATTTTGCCAAAAATATCCTTTTAAAATAAATAATATGACGTCTCTAACTATTATAACTCCTAATTTTTTAAAATAATATAAATTGAAAAAATAACTCCTAACCATTGTGCTCCGTCTCGTGGCACCATGGTCCTCCGCTGCCAGGCCACTGTGGTCCGCCGCCGCCAGGCCACTGTGGTCCTCCGCCACCAGATGATTCCGCTGAGCATGAAGAGCAGCATGCACCATCAAGTATGGACTACTCATCATGTGATTGCTTCAATGAGAATCCCAATGGTTACCTCAGTTATGTGAGTTGCTCTTATGTGTTTTCTGGGTCCGCTTCTGCATGTTTCTAGGATTAATTTGGTCTTTTATTTTTCTGCCAATGTTGAATAATGTTCAATATGCACTTTGCTATATTTTAGTTGTCTTAATTTCAAATATTTTAAAGTAGTAAGTCATAAATATATTAATTTTGGACAATACAATAGTACAATATTTTTTAACTTATATTGTTTTAAAAAATAAACTAATATATATATATATATATATATATATATATATATATACACACACACACATATGTGTGTGGGGGGGGGGGGGGGGTGGTGGTGGTAAGGGGGGTTTGCAACTAGCAAAGCATAAAAAAGATTGGACAAAATAAATCGAGTAGCTAGATATTATTAACTCATACTCTATCCGTCCCAAATTAATTGTTTAGTTTTGACTTTTTTAAGTCAAATTGACTATTTTTAAAATTAATAATTAAGCATATATAAATATATTTCTAAAATTATAAAAATTGGGGTTAGTAATAAATTGTATATACTTTCTTTTGGTTATAATCTCTTCACCTATATTTTAACAAAAATAGTAAAAATATTAGTTTTAAAAATGGTCAATTTGACTTTAAAAAGTCAAAACTGAGCAATTAATTTGGGACGGAGGGAATATTATTTATTATATTTATATATAAGGGTAATATGGTAATAGTGTAATTTAAAAATAAAAATTACATCCCTTCACTTTCCTACTTCTAAACTCACAAACAAGATTAATATAATTAAAATCACATCTCTTCCTTTTTTTCTAAAACTCACAAATATGACAAATGAAAATTATAATCTTTTTCCCTTTATACTTTTCCTTCCCATCCTATCCTTCCAAACTCACAAACACAATATAAATTTAAAAAATAATACCTGTTAACATATCATAAATTGGGTCCCACATAAGAGAAATAATAAAAGAGTGAAAAACAAATATTAATGAATGAGCTCAAGAAAAAATAGTTTAAATTTTTGGATCAAGTTGGCTCATAAACTTAGCAGTAATTGAATGCTATGCGCGGCTCCCGGGTTCAATAGTGTTTGACAAATAATTTTATAAAGATTTTTTTTTATAACACATTTTAATATAAAATGTGCCCTCAATAACATTAAATTTTAACCTCCTTCAAATATTTTTGCATTCAAAATCACTATATTTTAAAGCTTCATGTGCAATCGTAATGATAAGAATAAAAAAAACAAAATTTCTAGCACAAAAAATTCATTAGTCCAGAGGTAAGCATATCAATGGAAAGTAAAAAAAAATTGATAAGCTAAAAGAAAAAAAAATCTCTCAAATTTTATTCTGCATTTTTAAGATAGATTTGTATCATAGAAAAACTTTTTAGTCTTATTTTTTAGCAAATTTTAATACCAATCAAACACTTGAAAAAAAATAATTTATTTATTTTTCTTTTTCCTTTACTTTATTTTTACTTTATCCAAACGGAGCCCTAGGGAATTCCCTAGAAACACCTTGATTTATATCTTTGGTAACCTCTCTGTTCTGTTCTGTGTTTTCAAAATCAAAGCAAAACTCATCAAACCAGCTTCTCAGGTATGGAACCCATGGCTTCAGTGGTGGACAAGATAAAAGGACTAGCAAAATCCACGCAAGACTTCACTAACGGCATCCTCCACTGGCGCGACACTTCCAATCGCCGGAATCCGGTACTTGTTGTATCCCTAATTATTCTTTTTTCCCTATTTCTTCATTTTTGTAATTTTGATATCCATAATCGTTTTATTTTTTGAAAAAATTAAGTAATATTGATAATTCTGTGTTTCTGTTAGTTATATAGTTTTGATTGCTGAAATCGTGTGGCTTTGTTGTATGCATAAATCTTGTTATCCTTTTGAATTTTCATGAATATATAGCACAATTCTTAGAGGAATACCTTTAATGATAATTGAATCCAGAATTTGGAGACTAAATACACATTCAGGGCTTGCATTGTCACTTAATCTAAAAAAACTTAACTGAGAGTATTTTCATTTGTAAAAAGGTTAAAAATTGAGGTTTGGGAATTCAATGAATCCCGTAATGTAACGACTCGGGTCAAATCCCAAGTCCAAATCAAATTATAACATAATGAGACCCAATGACTTTCTCAATATATTTTCTTGGGTTATCTTAGCTTACTACAGGCTTACCCAAAAGGTCATAATTGAAGGTATTAATGATAGCAGCTTGAGTCTTTATATACACATCCAACTATCTTACATGTTACGATGTGAGACTGAGGTGTTACAAATTCTCTCACTTAAATATTAGATGTTCCCGTCAGGCGGAACACATAGCCATACAAGACCCAGAAACTTTGTCTCTCTAGCCATTGTGGGATAATACCAGAGGCCTACTTGGTCCGTCTTTGTGTCCCTACCTCCGGCAACCCAATCGAATGACCCGACATGAGTTTTTGAAAGTCGGCTTTGATACCATATGTAACAACTCGGGTAAAATCTCAAGTTCGAATCAAATCATAATGTAATAAGGCCCACCACAAGCTCACTTAAAAGACCATGAATAAATGTATTAATGATAGTAGCTTGAATCCTTATATACACATCCTAGTATCTCACATGTTACCATGTGGGACTGAGGTATTACACGTACCACTATTGATTAGGTCCAAGCAAGGGCCTAAATATAAATTACTATTAACCTTTTTTCAATTCGATGATTGACCTTTTAATTTTTGCAATCAAGTGATCACACTTTTAATTTTTTTCACTTACGTTCAATTGGATATGTCAATTCATAAATTGATGACGTGACCCGCTGACTAAGCCAATCAATGCTTATGTGTAATTAAAAAAATATTATTTTGAATATTTTTTTACATTTATTAAATATCAAACGGTAAAAATTCATAAAATTTATGACTTTTTACCCGTTGATGTTAATAAATGTGAGATAAATCTTAAAATAACTTCTTTTTTTTTTTTTTTTTTTTTTTTTTAAATTCCACATAAGTACTGATTGCCTTAATTAGCATTTATGACATGACATGTTCAATTGAATGTAAGAGGAAAAAATTAAAAAATTGATCACCTAATTGAAAGAACGATCACTGAAGTGGAAAAAAGTCAATAGTTTAGGGTAATAATTTATATTTAAGCCCCAAGAAAATGCGAGAAAGGAGAAATTTCACCGTACTGAGAGTAGCAGGTTAAGGTTTTAACTGCCATAAAGTTAAAGAAAACTCGCATGAAGAAAAAATAAGTGCAGACAATAGTTTTGTATAATGATTATAAGAGGAAAATGGGATGCCTTCGTTAATATTTACATTTTTCAGATCTTGGGGATTTAGATTTTTATAAGGCGATGAAGCTTTTTTAAGTATACCACTAGTATCCTATTACCTGTGTTATATGGACTCTTCTCTTAGGAATAGCTTCTGATTTAAGATTATGGGAAAACCTTCTCCTATACTTCCATATTTAATATTTTCCTCTATACACGAACAAGGGTTGAGGCTTATATTTTCACATCAGTATCTGTTTTTTACCTCCTCTTGACTGCATATGGGTCGCTTGTGGTTCTGCATAATGGTAACTTAATACATCCTTGAGCCTTATGAGGTGTCTTATATTGTTACCACTGCCTATGAATTATGAAACTAGAAGTTGTTACCTTTGGCACTATTAGGGCTGCACACAGTTTACATGATTTAGTTTGAGCTTCTGTAACATTGACGTGATTTAGTTTGAGCTTTGGATCCCGACATGGTAAATCTTAATAGTGAAAATGGAGTAGAAACATGAGTTGGCTTCCTGTTTTTGTGGCAAAGTCCTTGGAAGATGACAGGATACCATATTGATATTATATTTGATGCCAATAGTTTGTTGGAGCTGATTTGGAAACACCTTTCATTGAGAGAGAGAGAGAGTATTTCTGATTCTGCAGTATCGATTCAAGATATTCACACTTGCGATCTTGTTTTGGTTGCTAAATAAGTGCACTTTCTTATTAAATTATCGCAACACAATATTATCCAGTCATATACTCGTATAAAACAATCATCCACATTTTACTGTCCAATTTAATTTTTATGGAATTCATGATTGCATCTGTTGAGTTTTTGAACCGACTGATTTCTGCCTTCTATCTTAGCACGACTTGCTGACATTGTTAGCTCAAGGGTATGAAAATTAAGTTACTGATTTCCTTTTAATCTATGGGCTCAAGAGCAGGCAGGCATTATCCAATCAAAACAAAACTCGGAAAAGCGAATTGGACCATCAGCTGAATGTTATTATATCAATTCGGGCATGCAATATATAATATAGTGTTTATTGCAAAAGGCATGTTCTATGTTGTGGTCACCCTTGAAACTTTACTACTTATTCTTTCTTTTTCTTTTTCTTTTTCTTTTTTTTTCTTTTTTCCGTAACTGTCCTGTTCCAGTCTTGAATTTGACAGAATTGCCTCCAATAGGTAGCTACAGCTGTATGATGGGGCTTTACAACTCTTCAATGATATGATTTTCAGATTGAAATCTTGAAGCGGTTGCAGAGAGAAGCATTTTCAGATCTCATGAAAATTAGGGACAGACAAGACAAGGTGGAGCGAATGCTTTCATTCTATAAAATTTCTAAGGGAAGCCCATTCCAAGAAGTCAGCACTCACTTAAGGGGAGAGGTTGATGTATTAGGGGCATTATTATTGTTCGATCATGTTGATCAACAGCGTCAAGATGCAATCCAGAGAGCAGGAATACGAACTGGTATTGATTCCAGGTTCACTTTTGAGACAACTATTCGGGAGAAAGATACTCTCACGGCAGATTTTGTGGCCAGAGAAAAAGGCCAAGGTGATGTTTTAGGTAGTCCACTTTCACTGGCAAAAGTGCATTATGAAGCAATTATTAGCGACTGGTTCTCTGTAGTTGCTACCCCAATGGGAGCTCGATGTAGAGATGTCGGGATCAAAAGAAGTTGTTATCAGGTACAATATGGTTCGTAACATTTAGTGAATTGATTATGTTCCAGTATTCTAAATATGCAAATTGTCTGCATGAGTGGCGATTTGAAATTTGTTTTGAGGAACAGTCTGTTACCATATGTATAAAACAATCAGAAATTTTTTGCTTGTGTGGGCATGTGCAATTAGCAGTCGCAGGACACAGAAGACCACTTGCCGGCAACCAATCATGAGTTGATGATCTCGACTTATATGTGGATATTTACTATTTGCATATAACATTTGTTTCTTTGATCATTTATACTTGTTGATAGGCATAGCATCTTCCAGTCAGGGATCTAGTCTAAAATTTCAAAAATTTTATTCAATGAAATTTTAACTGGCCCATGTAGTTTTTTGACCATGAGAGTCCTGCATAGCCCCAATTGGCTAGCTTGGCCTCATTGTGAGGGTACACTGATTGTGTTGGTTGTTGCATATGAATTACTTGTAAGGATAGGTTGGCAGCATTTCATGATATCCCAATTTGTTGCAAGTAAATATTTCTCAGCCTTCCGATATTGTTGGTTTTATAATTTTATCTTGCAGGAAAAGGGACTTACTGATTATTCATTTTGTGGGCCTCCTCTTTTAAATGAACAAAGTGGTAGTGCCATTGGCTTGAAGGTGAGAAAATCAAATGTGGTTGCTTCTTTGGCGCAGTTTGTCTCTGGACTGGGAATGCAACCTGATTCTGCCGGACTCATGCATTGCTTTAGCACTTTTGGGCAAGTTATGTGTCAGCTTTCAGGAAGTACAAAACTCTCTCTTTTGGGTATACATCGAGTGCCTAAAATGTCAAATCAACAGGTCAACCTTGGACCCATGGCCATTCCCACAGGCATGTTTAAACATGACAAACATCCTGAAATTTCTGTAGAGACATCTAGTCCATTGAGTGGGACAAATAGGGAGGAAAATATCTCGTCGGGATCAATTGCCATGGTGTTGGAGTCAGAGCTTGATGAGAGTACTAGGATAGGAGGTTGGGTCGAGATGAAAAAATCAAATCCAAGACATATACGGTGGGCTGTTACCATGTCTGATACACCTAATGATGATTTGGGATGGGGTTTAAGCTTGGGCGGATTGGTCCAGGGCCCGAAAAATTGGGACCATTTTCAGGTTGAAGCCTTTCTCAAAATGAATCTGGGTACTAGATTTAGCCTGCAACCAGCTTTTGTGTATGTGATGGATGGTACTACTCAATTTCCTGCCGTAATGTTGCGTTCTAGTTGGTCTCTGTGATAATTCTTCAGCATCTGAAGTCCTCCGAAACTGTCGGTTTAATTTTTGTTGGGCATGGCTTACTTCATGTGCAGGTAAACTCTGGCACAATTTTTGGCCTCTAATATTGTAATTTTGGTTTTAAAATTACGGCATTTTCATGCTTATGAATTTGATTGACCTCATTATTACAAAATTTAAGAAAGAAGAAAAATTGCTTACTTTTGGCTTTATCAGTGATGATGAATTATTTTATGTAGAACTAACTACTAAGCTTATGGGAGTTCATTGTATGTCATTTACATTGTTACCATAATATTACTATCAGAAGAGAGTTCATTTAGATAGGAGAGATTTTATGGATTTGAATTCTTGCATATACTAACATTTTAGTTGCATTAACTAAACAAAAATGATAAGCTACACGCCATTTTATATAATGGAGAAAAAAAATAAAAAAATGTCGGCATTGTGATTCGCGATTTGCTTTAACTCTTGGAGTGGACAGCTAAATTCTCTTTTAGCTGAAGTGTGGCTATCCATCCTCTAAGGGTTTCAATTCATCTTAAACTTTAGTTGTTCCCACATATTTATGGAGACCAACCAACTCAATGCTGGATCGAGGAATTTGTCAGCAGAGGGTTAAATGAATGTCTAATCATGTGTTCTTTAGTGACTTTGTTGTGATGTTCTTCGTAAGGGTAATATAACAACTCATTCTCTTGTCAAGATGATTTTTCCTTTATAAGATTGCATTTTTTTATAGAGAAGGTTTCACTTTAATTCTGTCATATTTGTGATTCTGATTATAAAATTTCTTTGACCTCTTTTCTATATTTTTCCTAAAAAAAAAAGAAAAAAAACAAAGAAATAGAACTAAACAAAGAAAAGGTTTGATTTAGATTGCTGTTAGGGTTTCGTTAGGGCTTCTTGAATCTTTTAAGATTTGGTGATTAAAAGTCAATTATTCGTTTGGGTATTTTTTTATGTTACCTTTGTTTACATTTTTTTGGAGTTTTGAAATTGATGAAGTCATTTAAAATAGATGCTTTTGAAGTATCTTCATATCTTTGGTTGATTGCTTTTGAAGTATATTTATTTCTTTGCTTGATAAGAAAAGTGAAGAAAGAGTTGGGTATTATCTTAGTTGTCAAACTGTATATTCAAGTTATACTCTTTACAAGTGATTGTAGCAGTTAGCTGAGAGGAACATATACATACCTGGGGTATAAATACTGATATGAGATGGATGGATGGTAATACCATTTTCACACTAATTGATTTGTTAAATTATCTACATACTTTTCTATATTTTATTTGATATTGTGTGTTGCGAATGAAGAGCTCTTTTCACAACATTATGTTGTTAAGTTAACTACATATTTTTTTCTCTGTTTATTGATATTATACTGTTAAATTATCTACATATTTTTCTATGTTCATATTTATGATAATTACCTCCCCTCATATTAAAGTCCCTTCTTTGTACTATGTTTGGTTTAGCATGGATAAGTGACATATCTTAATATTCACATTTAAATGAGTATTTAAAAAGTGTTGAATACAAGTTATAGATGAGGACTTCTATAGTTAAATCATAGACACATTGGAGCAATGGCTGCATATAATAATCGAGAGTATTGATAAAACGCTCTGTATGATATATATGTCAGTCCGTGAGACAGTTGCATCACTTTCTTAAAAGTGTCCTTGTTTCGAAGCAATCTGGTATTACAACCTGATTTCCCTAGTTTGTATGTCTGATATCAGTTTGTTAAGCAGTGAAGTTTTATTTTTATTTATTAGATTTTTACATGTTTTGTGTTTGGATTAGATTATGGTAGTCTTGTTAGAGGAAAAGGTTGTTTATGTCATAAAAACTATCAGTAACATACTAACATCTTAGTTAGTAAGATGGAGAAGTGAGGGGAATAAACCCAGTTAGTTATTTTCTTATTTGGAAAACTGTATATGATTTTGGCAATTCTTACTATCAATCCAAATTTACCAATTCAGTTTTATGGATATTATCATTTGAATAATGATATATCTTGTGACTTTATATGTCGACTTTTTAATTGCGAGTTACGTGGATAATTATGGTTGGTAATATTTTAACGACGTATCTAGTATGGTGGGCCAATTTTATAATCCTATTTAATCCCATGTATTGATATACGTTGCAATCGTAATTCGGCAAAAAACTCTGGCCATAGCAGGACTCTTATCCTTCTATCTTACAGTTTGGTCTGTAGTGTTTGTCATGATTTTATCTTATTGTCAGTTATTGTTGTGATGATTTGTTCTGTAGTGTTGTGATGATTTTAATATGTATGAGGATGATATACAAGAAAGTGTCGACTAATCCTATATTGAATGGCTTCGTATGCTGTGGCAGTTTTAGACTTTTACAAGACTGCTTTTCAGGGACGAGTTAGCATATGGAAGGCAGAGACAGTTGCCCTTAACAAGTTTTGAAAATATTGTTCTTTTTATATGCTTTTTTTTTTGGTTCGTATTTCGTAAATCCCCCAAGTATTTGATTGGCCCCATAAAGATTTCTTTTAATTTCATAATTGCCGCTATACATACTTTTACATTCATATGCAAACTGTAGATAGAATTACTTTCCCTATAAAGCATGCTTGCTCACTTATAACATGTATCTCTTGCATTGTAATGAATTAACATTCTGTGGGATATGGTAACTTATGTTTTCTTTGGTGTCTGATTCCCAGGCTGCTAACTGTTTGAACATCAAGAGCCTTCTTGACATGATTAAGGGGAAAACTCGCATGACTTTCAACATCAGAATGACTTCACACCAGAGGAAGAAGAAGAGGTCCGTAGAGAGAATCAGTGGG
This sequence comes from Aralia elata, assembly GCA_034770075.1. NCBI lineage: Eukaryota > Viridiplantae > Streptophyta > Magnoliopsida > Apiales > Araliaceae > Aralia > Aralia elata. The sequence continues at coordinate 15,637,715 of CM068385.1, forward strand.
CGTTGGAACGAAAGATCTAAAAAGAGTAGTCTGTTAATCAGGCGGCTTCTACGGTTTTTGGTATATCAACATATACCAGAACTTAGTACTTGGTAAAAAAACTGAGAGGGGCGCTATTGTTTTTCTAAAGAAATTCCTTTTGCTACTCATAATTTTAATGCTACTCATCTTATTAAGTGATTCCATTTTGATATCAGTTAACTAATATGGTATACATCTTTCATTTCATTTTTCAAAAGATTTTTTTTGAGAATGCACATTAATTCTCACTGCAGTGCACGAGCAAAGGTCTAAGATTATAAGTTAGAAGTCATACAACATAAGATTGCCCTGTTTCATTCCTCAATTTCATTAGCATTGCAAGCACAATGAACTGACATATGTACCAATAGTGCTTCCTACAAGTTGAATAAATTTAAGATATAATAATCCTACATTTGATACCGAAAACAGACAAATTCAAATTGCAAGTCTTTATGATAAGTGTCATCTCAATCTTAAGATGTAATACTAAATGGGTACCAATTAGGAAAAGCAAAAACATACAACTGAAAACAGCATTCGAAGAATTATCCTACTAGTGCAGCAAAGGTTCATTATCATATCATTCACCTAGGGCTTCACATTAGATAACATGTGAGCCATGTTTTTCTGGCCTCAGCATCCTCTTCATTCATCTTCCTCTCCCACTTCCGTTTTCTGAAGTCTGCCAACCCTTGTGGCATTTTCTTCATCAATTCAGCAGTGTTGGCCCTTTTTTCTGCCAATATCCTATCACATTTGTGGCCTTTCCTCTTTGTTCTCATTTCTTTCCTTTCTGGATCATATGGCCAGTCTTCTCCTGCAAGGAGAACTTCTTTACGTATCCGGGCTCGATGGCGGGCACTGATGCATGCTACTATGTTTCCGGTAACCCCAAACTCTCTAAGGATCATCCTTGTGTTTTATCAACTTCACTTGCCATGGATATTGGTACTCTCCCATTGATACGTCTCCTCACTAGTGTTAACATCTTGACCACGTTTTTTCTGTTTTAAAAGAATTTCAACAGCACTTTCCCATAGTCTTTAAGTACACGAAATAGACTAAAATAACTTAATCTAAGTATGCACTCGAAGAACATGTAGAGATACCAGACAAAAAATTTAAAAAAAAAAAAAAACGTACTCAAGCCATTGACACCGGCCTAAGTGAGAGACATAATATCCAGTAACAGTCCCAGACTGGGGACTATTCGACATTCACTCCTAACAAGTGAATGTCAAACGGGTTTTTAAACTCCAAACTATATTACTTGCACAGGTATTTAGCTCATTTTAATTGTGAAAAATTAAGCAAATACTACTTAGTTTATTTTACGAATGAGAAACTAAATAAATGCTACATACGTAGTTTATGAGAACTATTATTTGAATATATTATAGTATTTGTACTTTATTTTATGTATTAGTGGAACTAAGTAAATGCTACTTAGTTCCAGGTAGTATATTATATTATAATACTTTATTTTATTTTAATTTAATTTATTTATATTAATTAATTAATATAATGTAATTGAATTTAATTTATCTGCTTACTTTAATTTATTTTGTTTTATTTTATGTATTTATTTTGTAAAACATTATATTATATTATATTATACTATATTATTTAATTTAAGTTAAGTTAATTTAATTTATAAATTTTAATTAATTATTTTTATTTTATTTTATTTTGTTTATTTATTTTGTATTATATTATATTTTATTATTTTATTTAAATTAAATTTATTTATTTATTTCATTTCATTTAGTTTATTTATTTTGTACTATATTATATTATAGTATATTATTTAATTTAATTTAATCTAATTTAATTTATTTTAATTAATGTATTTATTTTTATTAATTTATTTTAGTTTATTTTATTTTCTTTAATTTATTTTGTATTATAGTATATTATATTAATTAATATATTTATTCATTTTATTTTTTTATTATGTCATTATAATATATTGTATTCCTTAGTTTTTATATTATATTATTTTAGTACCTAACTAAGTAAATGCTACTTAGTTTTTATATTATATTATTTTTATCCTTTTTTTTCTTACATTATATTTATTATAATATTTATTTAAATTTATTTTATTTAAATTTATTTTATTATAATTTTTTTACTGGTAGTTAACTAAGTAAATGCGACTTAGTTTTGTAGTTTTGAATTTTTTTAGTGGCAAACTAAGTCTTAAATGCCTTTTATAGTTAAGTATTGATTTATTTATTACCTTCTTTAATTCCTACAGAAATTTTCGTCAGAAGTTCTGTCGGAAATAATTCTAAATACATGTTATACATATAATAAATTACCACTACAATAACATACAAATTAGCAGTAACATAAGCTGTAATTGCATAAAGGAAAGCAAACTAAAACAATTATTAGATTTAATACACTAACAAAAGCTGCAATTGCACAAATTAAACCCAAAGGATGTGAAGTTCTAATACACTAATATTAATCCCAATTTGCAGAACAATTTGTAGAACACAAATAATCCCAATTTCAGCAACATAATTTGCAGAACACAAATAATCCTAATTTCAGCTTTACAATTTGCAGAACACAAATTATCCCAATTTCAGCAACAATAGATATATCAGGAGCCATTTCAAACCCATATAAACTAAGATGCACAACACAATATAGGGCAGGAAATTAAAAACATTTTTTAAGGAATTTTTTTTTTACCCTAGGTATCAATGCACAAATTAAACCACTAATCTTGAATTCTAACTAGCAATGGAGCTAAAGGAGGAGAAGGAAGCTACTTTGGGAGGCGGCAGAGGTGGGGAGGCGGCAGCAGTGTATGGAGCGATAGAGGCTGCTGCAACGTAGGAGGTGGAGTCGTTTGTTCGAAGGGTGGAGCCGGTCGGAGTGAGAGAGATGACAAAGAGATGAGAGGTTTTGCAGCACGGCGGAGAGTGAGAGAGAAATGAGAGAGATGAAAGAAAGAAGATTTATAGAAGTGACGGTTGGTTTTAGGTTTTATAACTTATTTCCGACATAACTTCTGTTAAAAATAAGTCGCTCGGAATTACATTATTTTCGACAGAAATTCCGTCGAAAATAAATAAACTTCGTCGTAAATAGTTTTAGCGCTGACAGGAATATTGGCGCTAATGGACGACTTACATTTCCAACTGAATTCTGTTGGAATAATGTAATTTACGAGGGAGTTATTCTCGACAGAATATTCCGTCAGAAATAACTTAATTTCGATGAAATTCATTCCGTCGAAAATAATTTCGTCAAAATTAGCCACTTTTTTTGTAATGTGGTAGTTAGTAGACCAATGATTTTATAAAAAGTGCATAAAGTTTTAAAATTTCTAATTAGTCTGTGATTTATTTTTTTTGTATACAATTATTTCTTAATTAATCAACATTCTAAGCATGAGAATGAAAGAATATTTTATGGAATAATATTAATTGTATTTATATAAACCAGACTAATCGATTGGTCTAATTAATTATAACATATGGACTCTAATTAAGTCGTATATGGGCCGCCTAATGTGAGTTATTTGAGTAAACTTTTGGGATTGTGACGAGTAGGCTCACTAGGTTACTAATAAGGAATAATATAAATAAGGAATTAAGTCATCCCGCTTGATCCTACACGCTTAAAATTTTTATAATACTTAGAAGGTTAATGCGAGTTTCTCATCAAACCAATATTGAGGATATCAAGGGAGTAGTATCTTATTGGCTGGATGACACATATGACCCTCCAAGTTGCCACCCACTTTCAATGTCGTCCTTAAAATAGATTTTTTATCAATTGGGTCCTTAAAGTGACATTTTGTGTCGATTCAGTTACTTTTACCTGATTTGATCCCAACCCGACCCATTTTTATCAAATTTTGACCCAACCCGACCCAGTTTGACACGAACCCAATTTCACCAATTAAATTTTTTTTAAAAAAAACTATTTTTTTAAAAATAATTATTATTTTAAAAATAATATTTTATTTTAAAATATTAAAACTAATTATTATTTAAAATATTTTTAAAAATAATTGTTATTTTCAAGAAAAAATATTAGAAACTTTTATTTTTTTCATAAAATGAGTAAAATATATAGATTGAAAAAAATTAAATAAGAAAATAAAACTTTAATTTTTTTAAAAAAAGTAGAGTTTTTTCATTTTTATGTAAAACTTTAGTTTTAGAAAAAAAAAGTTTGTCTTTACCATTATTATATGTATTCTAAATATTAGAAATTTTAAAAATAAAAACTAAAAATAAAAATTAAAATACAAAAAATAGTAAAAGATAAATAAAAAATACTTATTCAATTTTTTTTAAAAAAGTAATTAAAAAGTTTTAATAACTAATTATTATTTTCAATGAAAACAATTATTTTTATGAAATTTTACACATCTTTTAAAATTTAATCCTTAATTATTTTTATGAAAATTTACACATCTTTTAAAAATGAATTTTTTTTTTCTAATTTTGTTGTATGAAAATAAAAAAAAATTATTTACTTTTTTTGAATCTATATTTTATGAAACTTTATTCATTTTTTTAAAGAATAAAACTTTAGTTTTTTTATAAAAATAAAGTTTTATTTTTTTGAATCTATATTTACTCATTTTTTTGAAAAATAAAAAAATTTCTATTTTTTTCCCTGAAAATAATACTTATTTTTTAAATCTTTTAAATTACCTTTTTTTTAAAAAAATTGAATCAATTTTTTTTATTTATCTTTCACTGTTTTTTTGTATTTTAATTTCTATTTTTAGTTTTTATTTTTAAAATTTTTAATATTTAGAATACATATAAAAATGGTAAAGACATAAACTTTTTTTTTCTAAAAATAAAGTTTTACATAAAAAAGGAAAAAAATCTGCTTTTTTTAAAAAAATATAAAGTTTTGTTTTCTTATTTAATTTTTTTCAATCTATATACTTTACTCATTTTATGAAAAAAAATAAAAGTTTCTAATATTTTTTTTCCTGAAGATAATAATTATTTTTAAAAATATTTAAAATAATAATTATTTTTAATAGTTTAAAGTAAAATATTATTTTTAAAATAATAATTATTTTAAAAAAATAGTTTTTTTTAAAATTAATTGGTGAAATTGGGTTAAAGTCAAACTGGGTCGGGTTGGGTGAAAATTTGGTAAAAATGGGTCGGGTTGAGATCAAACCGGGTAAAAAGAACGGAATCAACATAAAATGCCACTTTAAGGACCCAATTGAGGAAAAAAGTACTTTAGGAACGACATTGAAAGTGGATGGCAACTTAGAGGGTCATATGTGTCATTTAGCCTATCTTATTCATCCATATCAATTCCGCTGCATTCATTATTAATTCTAAACAAGGTATACAACGTTATTAATTTTCTATATGTTCTAGGATATGTTAAAGAATAGAATTAAAATTATTACAAATTAATTTTTACAATTTTTACTCTCTTTGATACATTTTGAAAGATTTTCATGGTATGTACACAAAATAATTTTATATTTATTAATTTTCATTTGTTTTTCTTAGTCCTAAAATCAATCAATTTATCATCTGGACCTCTTAGGTCAATCACTTTTTCATTGTGATGCACCGGGGACACCTGTCAACTTCACCAAACATAAACTCTCGACAGGGAAGGCCGAGATTGTAGGCTTTTTCTATTTTTATTTATTTTTTATATCATTAGTGCTTATTCTTTATTGAGATGAAATTAAGTGGTCACTACGTCAAACCTTTTTGTAAATGAATCTAATGAAGTGTACTAATGGCGAAGGCGGCACAGAATTTATCAGAAGTAACTTTTTTTTTTCACCAGCCCATAATTTGTTAGAAGTTTTTTTTGTTGTCAAATCCTTTTATAGCGCTTAATGACATGATGGACACATATTCAAATTTTGTGGAAGAGTTATTAGTGTAATCCATAATGCTTTTGTGGAAGAGTTATTAGTGTAATCCATGATTAATTATTCAAACGTCATCACCCAATTCCCATCACAACATCGATCTATAAAGTAATTACCATATATATCTACCAGCTTTCCAAGCCACTTAGAACACTAGCTAGTTACACCACATAAAATTTAACATGATTAGTTGGTCGACATCTTTTCTTCCTTCTGAACGCTTTTGAACGTTAAAGGTGGCTTAATTAGCTTTTTGCAGAATTTATGCTTGATATTTTTATTCCTACCTAGGCCTATAAATAAGGCATGCTAAACTAGCTATAAAGTCTAGAGATTTGAATGTGCGAATAACTAAGTAAAGCGAGCAGTTACATCATTATTTAAATCATTTTCTTGATTACTGGTACTTATTTTACAGTATCTTAGTAGCCAAGCATGCATCCAAGGATATCGGTGCTTAAAAATAAAAATAATGGCAGACAATGACTAATGTGACAAATTTACTATCTTTAATCAAGAGTTGATAATAGTAGTAGGATTGGATGAGGATTGTATCCACTACGCACTTAATGATGGATAATACTTTATATTTTTATATAAAAAATCACGCCATATTTGAACAAATAATTAGCAGCATTAAATTATATTAGAATAAAGATAATATATAGACGTCAGAATAGAAAAAAAACCTATATTATTACAATTCAAATCTAGAATACTTTTCATCCTAAGAGTTTAGAGGAGTTTACCTTCCATCTATGTGGTACTTGTTACCTTCTATTTTTTTTTATTTAATCGATAATCTTTTGCTAATGAATTCTATCTGAACAACAATTAGGATAATAATACTATTTACCTGGAATAATAACCGTCGATAATATTAAAAGAATAATTATAATGCGAGAATAATAATTACGGTTGAAAGTTGGAATTTGACAACCCGCTAAAATAATAATAACAATACAAGTATTGTGAAGCCGAAACGGGGACGGCACAGGAGAATCTTTTTCCCATTACCTGGAAATTATTATCCATCAGTGACCTCCACGGGTGCAATTAGAATACTAACATGTTCTTCCTGAATAATTCCATCTCACTAGTTGCTTGTAAAGGCTTCTGCCTTTTCAGTTTGTACTTTCGTACGTACGTTGCTATGGCCCCCCATGTTAACCATTATTTGATGAAATTTGAACTTTCTTTGCCATGATCAATAAAGATAAATGAATAGTTGAGGGGTGTTAATTTGATATAATTTCAAATAGTTCACTTTGCGCGTTTTTTTGGACAATTTTGTATAAATGAGCTGTATTTATATGACCAGAGAATTGCAATTGCAATTTACAAAATATTTGTACAATAAAAGTTACTTAAATTTAACTTTTTAATTATACCAATGTAATTGATTTTTATATATAGAACTTCCCATTTGGACTGTCCAAAGCAAACTGTATGGAATCCAAATTTGTTAGTTAGATCTATTTGTCCTTTTTAGTGTCATGATCATGAAATTCATATTAATTACCATTGAAATGGCGGTTGTAATTACCATATTCAAATTTGGGTGCATTAAGGCCTGAAACGACTCAAATCGGAATCAAGACTTACTCAACTATCTTAATAATGTGTTGGAATCTGCATGACTTATATGATTTGATTTGATGATGAAAGATCGTAAAGTATATTTATATCAGCAAGTTTTGTAAAGTCCTTCTTGATGATCTAATGTACAAGTACTTAGAATTAGAAGATCAAACGTGTTAAGTTGATCTCCTTAAGTTGATGAGAGGCTTAAATATGTATGTAAAGATAGTCTGACGAAACTGTAAGGAAAATATGTTAGATCACAGACTCAACTCCCCTACCATAAGACTTCGGACTAATCGCAGAGTTATGGGTTCTATCGTGTAAAGTGAACAGAATCGTAAAGCGAAGCAGAGCTCGCGCAGCAAGGACTAAACGTAGAGTGGTTCAAAAAGTCGCAAGGCTAAAATCAAAAGTGAAGCACCTCCAAGATCGTTTAGCTGAAGAAGGGTTCACAGAGTTCAAGTTGTATCGTAAAGTCATCATCAGATCGTAGAATCAACACTACGAACTTACTTGGTCGTAGAGCAATCAATCTTGACAGACTGATATGAAAGATCTGTCTGTTGAGAATCTCGATAACTTTACCAAACATGCTTGAGTAAAATCAAAGACCAAAGGATATGCCTAACAACTAGTTTGCTGAAAGTGACGGGTCAAAGTGGTTAGTGAGATTGTAGGTTGATGTGACAGACTAAACACCAGAAAGCTGACACCTAAAACTCAAAATATCCACATCAAATATCTCAGAGTATCTGAAGCATTAAATGTGCCAACGAAAACCAAGCAACGGGAAAAAATCTCAAGCAGACTATAAAAGGGCTACAAAGTTTCAAAACACAAAAAATAAACAAGAAATCAACGAGCCAAAAAGTCTGTCTAAACTAAAGAACATACTCTACGATTTGAACACCTAGTTCAAGCTGCTAAGTATTTGAGAAGAAGATATTAACGTCATCTTAGCAGCACCTCTCACCAACATTCATACAACTGTTCGTTCAGGTCTTAATGACCATAGAGATTCAAAGTCTGCTGGGCTTGAAGAGTACCTAGGGTACTGAGTTGATTCAAGTCCGCGGGGCTTGAAAAGGGCAAGAGTGTCCGTGTCTCTGTGACTAAACTACCAAGTCTACTGGGCTTGAAGAGGTCTTTGTGTTCTTGTCCTTGTGAATAAAATATCCAAGTCTGCTGGACTTAAAGAGGGCAAGAGTGTCCTGGTCAGTGTGATCAAATTTATAGTAGAATTCCTACTTGTTAAGTAGAAGAGTGGAGTAGGAGTTGTTCAGTCTCTAAACCACTTAAAAATCTCTTGTGTCATTTACATTTCTGTCATTACACTTTATCTGCATAATTATTTGTGATTGACATTTTAACTAAACCATGAACTGAAATTGGTCAACTTATCTTTAAGAGGAAATCTTTTAAATATCACATTTTTCGCTGTCCTAAATTAATCTGATTAACATCTGTTGGATAAAAAGTTTAAACAAGTTTTTCTTTAATAAGAATCTATTCAACCCCCCTTCTAGATCTTAAGTGCCTTTGAGAAACAACAAGTGGTATCAGAGCAAGTTCTCACGAACACAAAGCTTACACTTTGAGTTGATCTATGACACTAAACAAAACCAGTTCTGAGCTTGGTGGAGGAAACAAACCACCTCTTTTAAATAGAGAAAAATTTTCTAACTGGAAGGTACGTATGTAGGCATATATGGATGCGATCGATGATGATTTATTTGATGCTGTCCTAAATGGTCCGTATGTTCCTACCAAGCTGACTCCAATAACTGAAGATCCAAACAAAGTTGCTGTCAAACAAAGGATAGAATGGACAAAGAATGAAAAGAAGTTGGTGCAACTGGACAAGAGAGCCAAGAATATTTTATTCATGGCACTAGAAGACGAGTTGTTTGAAAACGTCGTAAACTCCACCACCACTAAAGAAGTCTGGGAAGCCCTGTTAGTAATGCATGAAGGCACAGAAGAAGTCAGAGAGAACAAACAATCTCTCCTAACTCAACAATATGAAATGTTTTCTATGAAATGTTTTCTCATATCTCTGGAGAAAACATTACGGCCATCTATGAACGCTTCAACGTTCTGCTTAACTCCTTGAGATCTTATGGAAAGGTCTATCCCAACAAATATTTGAACATAAAATTCATGAGAGCTCTTCCAAGCAAATGGGACGCCAAGACCACTGCCATCAGAGAATCGAAAAATCTGCATGAAATGACGGTGCAGAAGCTCTACGGTAATCTTCTTACGTATGAGCTTGAACTGAATCAAAGAGCTGAAACTCTTTCTGAAAATAAAAAGAAAGATAAAGGAGTGGCTCTCAAAGCTTCTGTGGCTGCTTCAAGAGTTCCAGCTGAGGATGATGAAGATGATGATCAAAGAAAAGCCAATGAAGATGAAGATATAACCTTACTTGCTCGAAGGCTAAGGAAGTTTATGAAGAAAAAAAGCAGCTGGAAATCAAGGAACAACTTCAAAGGAAATAGTAGCAAGGATCAAGACAAAGATCTTTGCTACAACTGGAAGAAACCTAGCCATTTCATCGCTGAGTGCACCAAACCTCAGCGAGAAGATCTCAAGAAGGACAAACAGAAGTCCTATGGAAAGAAAGAATACAAAGACCACATAAAGCATAACAAGAAGGACAAATGATATGTAGCTGAAGAATCATGGAGTGAGTCAGAAGGTGATACCAGTTCAGACTCTAGCGATGATGAAGAACCACAACTTGCAAATCTATGCCTGATGGCAATAGATGAAGATTCCAGCACAACCACTGATCGTTGAGTAATCGACATCAGTGAGGTATTTGACTTCAACTCTCCTGATGTTAGCATGGATGATTTAAGATTAACTTTGCATGACATAATATCTGAATTATATAAATATATGAAGTTATTTAGGGTTCTTTCAAAGGACCATTCTCTACTTCAAAAGGAGAAAGAAAAGGTAAACGCAGAGTTGAAAACTACTCTACGAAACACTGCCTCTATCCAAATTTGAGGCTGAGAATGAGAACTTAAGAAAATAGCTGAAAACTGTACACTAAGAGAAATTGCTCTTAATTCTCAAATAGAGGAATTAGAAAAGACAATCTCAATGTGAAATCGTTCTTCTTCGTCAATGGAAGCACTGATCATAAGTCAGAGAGTTGTATCTAATAGATTAGGACTGGGATTTGAAAAGACATCTTATGATTCATGTGTGGAAAAATCAGTGGATACTAGCATTAACCATGTCTCTTCCTCAAATAGAAGCATTGTATTTGTAAAATCTAAAGAAAATTTTGAACATTTTATTCCAAGTTGTCAAATCTCTGGTGATCAGATTGTTGTTCCAACAGACAACATATCACATGCTGGTTTAGTTTTTGTTAAACCACAGAGTAAATCCAAGACTACGTTTTCACCACAAAAAGTCATAGAGTCTGACAAGTTTAACTCTACGAATCAACCTGGTATTAATCGTAGAGCTGGATCTTACTCTACGAAATTTCAAAATCATAGAACAACACTTAAAACAGAAAATAGATAAGACATATTCTTCATATAAATTTCAAATGAGAAGATATCCACACACACACACACTCACATACACAACATGTAAAATGTTGTAGCTGTTTCAAACACGGTCACAAAGCTGCATACTGTTATTACTCTGAGCATATTGTACACATAGGACTCAAAATCAAACAGATTTGGGTCCCAAAGGGAACTAACATTGCTGGACCCAAATACATATAGGTACCAAAATAAAGAGTAGTCATTTTTGCAGGTACCAAGGAGATCTGAATCAATTTGGTATCTTGATAGCGGATGTTCCAGGCACATGACTGGCAACAAGGCACTCCTATCAGAATTTAAGGCTAAAGACAGTCCAGCAGTTATCTTTGGAGATAATAACTCTGGAAAAACCAGAGGCTATGACTTAATTAGCAATGGAGTTGTCTCATTCAATAAGGTAGCCTATGTTGATGGGTTAAAACACAATCTCCTAAGTATAAGTCAACTGTGTGATAAAGGTCATCAAGTTACCTTTCTCAACAATCAATGTCAAGTTCGAGATCTGGAAACTAACTCACTAAAGCTGACTGGATCTAGAGAAGGAAACGTGTATGTGGTCAATCTCTCTGAACTAAGTTGTTCAGCATCAGCTTGCTTTTTCGCCAAAGCCTCTGAAGACGTAAGTTGGTTATGGCACATAAGATTATCTCACTTTAATTTTAAGAGTATGTTAAAACTCGTATCAAAGGATCTAGTCAGAGGTCTACTAAAGCTGAGCTTCGTCAAAGAAAGACCTTGTAAAACGTGTCAGTTGGAAAAGTAGACCAAGAACTCATTCAAAAGCAAAGCAGTCAATTCAAATGACATGTCTCTACAACTTCTTCATATGGATATTTTTGGGCCCGTTCCAACTGCTAGTCTTGGAGGTAAAAGGTACTCTCTAGTAGTAGTGGATGACTACTCCCGATTCACATGGGTAGTCTTCATAAGATCTAAAGACGAAACGAGTTCTCAGTTAATCAAGTTATTCAAGTAAGTGATGAATGAAAAAGGCAAAAAGATAATAGCAATAAGGAGTGATCAGTAAAGAAAATTCGACTATTCTAAAGTCAACTAGTTCTGTGAAGATAATGGAATTATGCATAACTTCTCAGCTCCAAGAACTCCACAACAAAATAGAGTGGATGAAAGAAAGAATAGAACATTGATAGAAGCAGGAAGAACACTTCTTGCTGCTGCTCATCTTCCAGAATATTTTTAGGCAAAAGCAGTTAATACAACATGTTATACTCAGAATAGGTCCTTGATTCACTCTACGCTCAAGAAGACACCCTACGAGCTGTAGAAAGGAAGGAAGCCGAATATAAGTTATTTTCGTGCTTTTGGTTGTGCGTGCTACATACTCAACAATGGTAAAAGATATCTAACTAAGTTTCAACCAAAGTCAGATGAAGGAATCTTTCTCGGATACTCTATGGAAAGTAAAGCTTATAGAGTGTTTAATAAGAACTCCTTGACAGTAGAAGTCTCTATTCATGTCACCTTTAATGAGGCTGATCAAGGAACACCAGAAAAGGTAACTCAACCTGAAGAGATCGTAGAGTTATAACCTTAGATCGCTGAGCAGGAGAACCCTACGACCATAGAAGTTGAAATCGTAGAGCCAGACCCTACAATCGTTATACCTGATCAAGGAATTATAGAGTCTCTGATTCCAATCATGGGAACTCTACGAATTAGTGAAGATACGAAGCAAGAACCAAATCTAGAAGATCTCAGACAATAAGGTACAAGAACAGATGTCCCCTCAGGAAGCAGATGGGCAAAAGATCACACTCAAAATTTGATTATTGGAGATCCTAATGCAAGAGTTAGAATAAGGTCAGCTACACAAAATGAATGCTTCTACCTCAGTTTTCTCTCTCAATTGGAGCCTAAGAAGATTGAAGAAGCTCTAGAAGATTCAAGTTGGATTGAGGCTATGTAAGAAGAACTAAATCAGTTCGAAAGAAGCAAAGTGTGGAGACTAGTTCCAAGGCCAAGAAATCATCCAGTCATAGGCACAAAACGGGTCTTCAGAAACAAGATGGATGAAACTGGAGTGATCATAAGAAACAAGGCAAGATTGGTTGCTAAAGGTTATTCTCAAGAAGAAGGAATTGATTTCGATGAAACCTTTGCACCTGTTGCCAGATTGGAAGCTATCAATATGTTCCTAGCTTATGCAGCCCACATGAAGTTCAAAGTTTTTCAAATGGATGTAAAAAGTGCATTTCTAAACGGTGAACTTCAAGAAAAAGTCTACGTTGAACAACCTCCAGGTTTTATTAACTCTACTCACTCTAATTATGTCTATAAACTAGATAAAACACTTTATGGTTTAAAACAAGTACCTAGAGCATGGTATGAAACACTCACTAATTATCTTGTTGAAAATAAATTTACTAGAGGTAGAGTAGACACAACTCTGTTCCTTAGGAAGCATAAAAACAAAATATTATTAGTACAAATCTATATAGATGATATTATCTTTGGTTCTACTGACGAAAAATTATGTGAGAGATTTGCTAAGCTAATGCAGAGCAAGTTTGAAATAAGCATGATGGGCGAGCCGAATTATTTCCTTGGACTCCAAGTAAAACAGACAAATGAAGGGATCTTCATCAACCAAGCCAAGTATATCAAGGACTTACTTAAAAAATATGGCATGGAATCAGCTACTCCCATGAAAACTCCTATGGCCTCTACAACTAAATTAGACAAGGATGAAAAGGGTAAGAGTATTGAGATTACTCAATACAGATGTATGATTGGATCTTTGTTATACTTAACTGCTAGTAGACCAAATATCATGTTCTCTACATGTATTTGTGCTAGATTTCAAGCTAACCCTAAGGAATCTCATCTAATTGCTGTCAAAAGGATTTTCAGATATCTCAAGGGTACTCCATATTTGGGATTGTGGTATCCCAAGGAGTCTCCTTTTGATCTAATAGGATACTCTGATGCAGACTTTGTAGGATGTAAAATAGACAGGAAAAGTAATAGTGGAACGTGCCAATTTCTAGGCAATAGACTTGTCTCATGGTTTAGCAAGAAGTAGAATTCAGTCTCAACATCTACTGCAAAGGCTGAATATATCGCAGCTGGAAGTTGTTGTGCTCAAATCTTATGAATGAAGAACCAGCTAGCTGACTATGGGTTTAAATTCAAGTCTATTCTCATATTTTGTGATAATACTAGTGCTATATCTATTACCCATAATCCTGTCATGCATTCAAGAACTAAGTACATAGACATCAGATATCATTTTATTAGAGACCATGTGCAAAACAAGAATATATCATTGCATTTTATTTCCATTAAAAATCAGCTAGCAGATGTGTTTACAAAACCACTAGATGAATCTAAATTTAACAAGTTGATAAGTGAATTAGGTTTGCTTAATTTGCATCCTTAAATGTCATGTTTGTAAATAATACTAACAAGTTCAGGCAAGAAATGAGAAGTTTTCGTAGAGTTGAAAATTGATCGTAGAATGAAAAAAAGGAGATCGTACAATAACAAAGGGATCGCTGAACTGAATGAAACTTTGTAGAGTACAAATGAGTCGGTTTCATCTAAAAGTGTGTATCACTCACGTGCAAGTAAAGTTAGGAAGTTACTGTCATAAAGCTGTAAAAACGCAGTCCAAGAAGGGACGTGCAACCAGTCATATTATACTACGTCACCCACTTCAAAAAATAAGAGGGAAGTAATATTAAAAATTATTTCAAATTTCTCTCTGCCCCGTACGATTCCTTTATTTGAAATCTCTCTCTTTATTTTGCCCTAAATTCCAAACTTCAGAAAGCATAAACACTTTTGTGATTTTTTAGCACAAATCCAATCAAATGGCAGATATTCAGATTGTAACTGGAATTTAGTTGTGCTCTGATAAGTTCATCGAAGAGGAGCAAAAATACAAGGATGTGCTCAAGCTGGTGCAAGCAACCGACTTCTCCGAATGTTTGGAGACAAACACTCGAATCTAAACAGAACTAATCCAAGAGTTCTATCTGAATGCTGTATATTCTGATGGGAACCTGACCACCGATGTTAAAGGTATAATGCTACAGATGGGTGTTGATGAGCTTAATCTAAACCTAGGGTTTGTCAGTCAAGGTATTACCTCCCTTGATGAGATTGATACAAAGGAAGGATTAAAACTAATGGGTCATCAGAAGAATCCCCAACTCAAGGGATACATGAAGAAAGAATTTCCTCCAGAGTATGAGTTCCTTGCAGAGATAGTGGGCAAGTGTATCATCTGTAAAGACTCTGCTCATGACTCAGTTAGTGAACTACAACTGAGATTCATGACAACCATTGTTCAGAAGAAGAAAAGTAACTTTGGTGCCATCTTTCTAAACTGGCTGGGAAACTGGATTGATGACTATGGCAAAAGGAAGGCAAAAGGAAAAGTTGTCCCTAAGATATTTCATGGGAGATTAATAAGCATCATTCTAAAGAAAAAGTTAAGGAACAAGATTTTTGAGAAGGAATGGGAACCTCTAAACGCCATCAAAAGAATGACTCCCAGGTTATTCAATAACTGGAAGAGAAATCCGGTAGAGAATCTGAAGTCCAAACAATCTGAAGGAGGACGTGAGAGAACCATCAGTGAAGTCCAGAAGCCCATAAAAGGAAAAGGAGAAAAGAAAGTAGCAACTATTGAAGAAGAAGTATCTCAAGGGTCTGTTGCTCCTAAAGCTCAGAGTGAGCCAGACTCTCCAATTGATCAATCAGTCAAGAAGAAGAAGAGGAGATTGAAAAAGAAGCATCAGAAACTACTAAACAACCTCTGGATAGTTCCACAAAGCCAGAAGAAAGGGAAAAGGAAGAAGAGGATGTTGACACTCATCTATCTAAAATGGCTTAAAAGAGGAAGAGGGTTCCTAGGAAAAGAAAAGCTCCTGCCCAGCTTAAAGAACAAGCCAAAGAATCCATGCCTACTCCAATCGTAGAGCATGAGCAAATAGTAGAAACCATGCCTACTACGATTGCAGAGCGTGAAAAAGAAGAAAATGAAGAAGATAAAGAAGTACATGAACTTATAAGGAAGAATAAAGGGAAACCCAGATCCTCCTCTGAAGCAAACATGGAAGTTAATTCTGTTGAGAAGGTGGATATGCAGGATGAAAGTCCTAAGCCAAACGAAGAGGTGACTGTGACGACTGAACAACAAGAGCCTAAGGAAGCAAACGTTGACTTGGCTGTGAAGGATCTAAGTCCTGAGCCTCAAACAAAGAAAAAGGAGAAAACAGAAGAAGAAAAGCAAAGGAATAGAGAAGAGAAGAGAAAAAGGGAAGAGCAAAGAACCAAGTACAAAGAAGATACTACTCAACGTTCACTGCACTCTTCAGATACATCTCTAAAAGTTATTCATGACATTGAAGTAGTTGTAGATGATATCAACAAGGGTTATGACCCTTCGATCGTAAAGCCAGAGGATCCCTCGTCTAAGGGGGAGCAACCTATTGGATATTTAATTCCTCCTCCCTCCATTCCCTCTACATCTAAAGGGATTCGAAGGTGAATTGTACTTGAAGCATATGAGAATCCAAATGTCACCCTAACTGACAAATGGATAGGATCTGGTGAAGGACGAATGAGACTGGTCTCTTTAAGTACAAATGAGCTCTTTGAATATCTCCTTGATCCAAAAATGGATCGTAGCACCACATTCTACGATCCTAACCCTGCTAGTGATCAAATGCTCTACTTTCTACCACTTCTGCCACTAGTGAAGGCTATCAGTTTAGGAGACCAGAGCTTTATTCGATGGTGTTATTCCAGACATCCAAGGTTATCTCTGGTAGCTCAAAATTTCCCACAGGTGCTTACTTACGCCACCAAGCTGATATGCTCTCAACCCCACAATCTCTCTTCAATCTAGCAAAAGGTACATATGGTTCCACTCTTATTTCTAAATCATGTTTTTCCTTCATATGAATGGGACAAGGGTGTTGAAGATTCGATTTTTCAAGTCTCTGAATCTTTGACATCTTCACACCTTGCACCAACTGCACCAATATCAAGTTCCTTAATCGTAGAGTCTCCAAACCCTAAAATTGATATTAAAAATACGAGTTCTCCAGTCGTAAAGCTTACACACTCTACGTTTGATGCACAAACATCACACTCTCCGATCGTAGAGTATCACAATCCTACGATCAATATTAATAACTCTACTTCTTCAGTACATCACACAGACTCTCCCTCACTAATTCATGTGTCCACCTTTCTAGCCACACCAAATCAATCACCCATTCACTCACACTCACAAACTACTCCACAGTCAGAAAAACTTAAAGCTCCTATTAGTGTATCTGCCAAACCATCACCAGTTAGTTCTCCCATACATCTTCCCAAACAAGAACACACTTCATCCATTCCCTCTGATATTCCTTCTTCGTACAAGAATGAATTCTTTGATTTACTTCTAGCACTAGTTCACCTATCCCAAGGTCCTACAGATAGTTTTGCACTTCCACTTGATCGCATCATGGCCCGTCTGGAAGCTATCCCCACTACTGCTCAATTGACTGAATTGACAACTAATATGTCTTAAGACATAGAAGAAAAACTTGAGCAAAACTCTACTGAGCTTCGACATCAAATAACCGACATTACTACTGCCGTCGGTCATCTACCTGGTGACTTAGGCAGAGAACTTCAAAAGCAATTGAAATCTATGTTCAAGGACATGTCTGCGCGCCTTCATAATAGAGATAAAATATTTCTCAAAGTTCTTGACGAACACAAACAGACAGTGTAGACCCTTTAGCAGCAGAATGAGAAGTTTATCAAATTGCTGACCTCGAAAGTATTTGAGCTCAACACTGGCTTATCTACCTTTAAACGTGATATGGAGCTAAATGCCAACACCACAACTACTTTAATCACCCAGTACAATGAGTATGTTGCTGATCAACAACGAGAAATCCGTACTGATATTGCCATGAACTCCTCCTAGATCCAAGAGCTAGTAGACTCAGTCTAGCATCTCTCACGGGTGCATGATGACAAAAAGGGGGAGAAGGGGCAAGTGGAGAAAGGAAGTGAAGGAAATAGGGGGAGCCAGGGAGAATAGAACTGGGATCGTCGAATGCAGTAACAAGGACTGGCATAAGCATTCCATCCGGCGATTCGACATATCTGAACAAAAATCTTCAAGGGACTCATGTTGTAGGAGAAGAAAGAATACTCTTTTCTTAGCTTGGTCCACGTGACTCTATTGAAGAAATTAGAAGAAAAAATGCTGAGTTACAAAAAGCTTCAGATCGCAGAAGAAAAGCTGAAAAGAAATGGCTTGCTTTGGAAAAGCCAAGAAAAAGAAAAATAATAATAAGTTTGGTTTTCACTAGTGAAGTGATGATTGATCTGATGAATTCTGTAAACTTCTTAATCCTTAATAAATTCATACTTTTGATCTAGCAATACAGTGACTTACTGTATTTTAAGTCATATTTAAATTCAAGCAATACATACTTAAACTATCATATGAAACTGCTGGTTTTGTCATTATCAAATAGGGGGAGATTGTTGGAATCTACATGACTTATATGATTTGATTTGATGATGAAAGATCGTAAAATAAATTTGTATCAACAAGTTTTGTAAAGTCCTTCTTGATGATCTAATGTACAAGGACTTAGAGCTAGAAGATCAAACGTATTAAGTTGATCTCGTTAAGTTGATGAGAGGCTTAAATATGTATGTAAAGATAGTCTGACGAAGCTGTAAGGAAAATATGTTAGATCACAGACTCAACTCCCCTACCATAAGACTTCAGAATAATCGCAGAGTTATGGGTTCTATTGTAAAATGAACAGAATCGTAAAACGAAGCAGAGCTCAGACAGCAAGGACTGAACGTAGAGTGCTTCGGAAAGTCGCAAGGCTAAAATCAAAAGTGAAGCACCTCCAAGATCGTTTAGCTGAAAAAGGGTTCGCAGAGTTCAAGTTGTATCATAAAGTCATCATCAGATCGTAGATCAACACTACGAACTTACTTGGTCGTAGAGTAATCAATCCTGATAGACTGACATGAAAGATCTGTCTATTGAGAATCCCGATAACTTTACCAAACATACTTGAGTAAAATCAAAGACCAAAGGATATGCCTAATAGCTAGTTTGCTGAAAGTGACGGGTCAAAGTGGTTGGTGAGATTGCAGACTGATGTGACAGGCTAAACACCAGAAAGCTGACACCTAAAACTCAAAATGTCCACATCAAATATCTTAGAGTATTTGAAGCATTAAATGTGCCAACGGAAACCTAGCAACGGGAAGAAATCTCAGGCAGACTATAAAAGGGCTACAGAGTTTCAAAACACAAAAAAATAAACAAGAAATCAATGAGCCAAAAAGTCTGTCCAAACTAAAGAACATACTCTACGATTTGAGCACCTGGTTCAAGCTGTTAAGTATTTGAGAAGAAAATATTAACGTCATCTTAGCAGCACCTTTCACCAATATTCATACAACTGTTCGTTCAGGTCTTAGTGACCATAGAGATTCTAAGTCTACTGGACTTGAAGAGTACCTAGGATACTGAGTTGATTCATGTCCGCGGGGCTTGAAAAGGGCAAGAGTGTCCTTGTCTTTGTGACTAAATTACCAAGTCTGTTGGGCTTGAAGAGGTCTTTGTGTCCTTGTCCTTGTGACTAAAATATCCAAGTCTGCTGGACTTGAAGAGGGCAAGAGTGTCCTGGTTAGTGTGATCAAATTTATAGTGAAATTTCTACTTGTTGAAGTAGAAGAGTGGAGTAGGAGTTGTTCAATTTCCGAACCACTTAAAAATCTCGTGTGTCATTTACATTTCTGTCATTACACTTTATCTGCATAATTATTTGTGATTGACATTTTAACTAAACCATGAACTGAAATTGTTCAACTTATCTTTAAGGGGAAATCTTTTAAATATCATATTTTTGGCTATCCTTAATTAATCTGATTAACATCTGTTGGATAAAAAGTTTAAACAAGTTTTTCTTTAATAAGAATCTATTCAATCTCCCCCTTCTAGACCTTAAGTGTCTTTGGGAAATAACAATATGATTCATCTTACCACACTTTAAATCTATCTAAAGGTTAATACAAATTATTTATATACTTTTAATAATGTAATTGAGAACTTATATATAGTTTAGTTAATTTCACACGCTCACAATCTAAAGTTTGTGCTATAAAAAGGCCAACGTGATTTGAGTGTGCTTGTATTATCGAAATCGAAAGAATCTATCATATATCGATAAGATCTATTAAAAGAACTTAGAATTTAAGGAGTGAGACCCATAGATCCAAGATTTCATATATCTAAAAATAATGACAACAAAATTAAATAAAAATATATCCCACATCGGCTAGAAAGAGATTTTATTGGAGAAAATCCCTCAGTGGCCAAAAATAGGAGCCATACACCATTAGAAATAGTCTGAGATATTTGGGTAGTCTAGAAACGAGAAAAATGAGATAAATAATCGGAGTCCAAGTACAACAAGTGATAAAAATGAACTAAATCGATATTGAAATCGAATAATATTAAAATGACTTTATAAGTTGGTTAGGAGAAATTTGTATGGTAAGAAACCCTCTCTAACTACCCATGACTCAAAATAGGATCTAAACACCACTAGATATGATCTACGATACTATGAGAGCCTTAAATGAAGAAATAACCATAAACAAAGCCTAAACACAATAATTGACAAAATAAGCTAGATCTAAGTTAGATATAGTGTAGAGATGAGAGGTGGACCATGAGAATAAGGGTTTCTTCCTCCTTAAGCTTCCTATGGATTGCTTGAATATATTTTGATGGAATAATTGATGAAAAAAAAACTAGATCTAAATCTATTCACTGCAATAAAAAGGTCTAATTCCGCTAATTCCGTAGGAATTAGTTTATTTTCGACGGAAGATTCTGTCGGCAATTCGATCGGATATATGCAGGTTAGAATTTAGTCCGTCGAAACTTCGGTCAGAAATAACAAAAGTCGATTGAATAAAGTCTGACCAATTTTCCATCGAAATTATTCTATTTTTGACGGACTGATTCCGTCGATTTAACTACTGCCGCGTGTCATCGTCTGATAGAACTAAAAATATGTTGTTTCCGACAGAAGTACCGTCGGGGTTAAACAACTTCCGTCAAAAATAGTAAAATTTTATATTATATTATAATAGCTTTATTTCGACGGATGTTCCGTCGGAAATATGATATTCCGTTGGAAATAAAAAAAAATTAATATTTTTATTTTTGAAGTTTTTAGGTTTTTAAACCCATTTTTGTACCTGTAAATTTGCTTTATCCCAACAACACACAGTAATCTATGTTTACATACAAAGTAACTATAAAAACCTGCTTTATTTTATCCCAACAACATGTATATACAATAATCTAACAAGTGTACTAATGTGATAAAAATTAGTAACTATAACTGCACAATGTCAAATTGAAAAACTTGCAAGTACAAGTCGAACCCACATAGACTAGATTAATTTTTAAACACCCTTAATATTTATTTCACATGAATTAGAAATAAAGATAGAGAATTGATTAACTACAATTAAACTAATTAGAATATGAAAACTAATAATGAGGAAGCAATCTAGGAATCCGAATCCATTAAACAATAAACATAATAAATAATTCAATCTCTTCTATTTTTATAACTTAACTATGATTTTGATCTCCCTTCCTTTTAATTTAGTAATTTTACAATTAACGTGGGCAAACATAAACTATAAAAATTTAAGGATTAACTATAACCCATCAAAACTTGTTCAAGTAAGTATGGATTATGAAAAACTCATATCTTAATAATAATTTATCAAAACATCTTAATTAATTTAAAATCACATAAGAATTATAAAATGAAGGTATTTCAATAACGAAACAAGAAGGCAAAATCATTAAACATAAAAAAATAAATAATAGAAGAGATGAAAAATATTATCATGAATAATTATTTAATTTTATCTTTATCCTAGATATAAAGAAATTAACTAGATATGAAAATAAATAAACTAACTAAAATAAAGAAGAAGAAGAAGAAGAAGAAGAAGAAGAAGAAGAAGAAGAAGAAGAAGAAGAAGATTAAAAATAAATAAGAAAACTCCATTTATTAACGATCATCCAACGAACGTATAATGAAGAAATAATTTAATCCTACTTCTACTTATAACCTCTTCTTCATTTTAAAATTCTTGTGGATATTGAGGTTCTAGATCCGAATATGGATATGAATAAGAACATAGATAAGGATTTTTATAGTTGGAAAAATTTGATTTACTTGGTGTTCATTAAAATTTTCATAGGATTCTTGATTCCAAGCAAAATTATTATTCCAACTATAATAAAAGTCCATCTTTCTACAAAACACAAAACAACTAACCACAAAAGTCATACACAAAAAAACATATAAATAAATAAAATAAAAATCCTAAATCTACGGTTAACCTAAATAAAATCTAAACAGCTTCTAAATGTTCCAAGTTACATCTCAAGGTCTACAAAATTCAAAATTAATCATACCACTAGCCAGGTAAGTGTAAGTTTGGTGGGAGTCTCTTTATGGGTACGGTGACTAATTGAATAACCACACGTTCTTGAGGTGTTTGCCTTTTGAACCACTTGTCTAGACACCAGTAGTTGGAGTAATTTAAAATTTAGCCTCCTCTTGGAGTCTCTTGTCCTAATTGAGCTCAAGAGTCCTAGGGCCAACGTCTACTTGATTTTATTAAGTCAAGGTTATGCAAAATGCAAGTTGGGTTATTTGTGGGCTAAGGAAGGGTGATGAAATCCCCACTTTATTTTGTTATAAGTTGTGCCCTTAAGTTAAATTACAAATATGAATGCACAAATAAAGTAAAAACTATAAACAAACAAAGTGTCCTAAAACTATGTGAATTACGAAAGAAAGATAAATTTGACGTACTTTAATCCTCCAGCAATCACCACAATTTATATTTGATAAAAAATAAATAAAATAAAAACCTAAACAGGATGTGCTCTACATGAGTAAATGAATGAATGCGATAATTAAAAACTAAAATAATAATAATAATAATAATAATAATAATAATAATAATAATAATAATAATAATAATAATAATAAACTACTAAACTGAAGGCCATTCACCCGAGTGGTATGACCCAACCCATAATAACCAAGAGATTGGGGGTTCGAGTGGTGTTGTGTGTGTGTACTCAAATTAGCAAAAACAAAACTACTAATTTTTTTCTTTGTTTTAAAAAAAAATGAAAATACAAAGTAGCAGGAAAAGCGCAACGACAAAATCTTTATCTTTTCGCTCCTTTGATATGCTTCGATAATCCTGAAAAAAAATTATTAGAGTTAAAAACTAATTCGAATAAATAAAAATTAACGAATAAAAAATTAATTCTAGTCCTCGATAACAGTGCCAAAAACTTGATGTGATAAAAATTAGTAACTACAAGTGTACAGTATCAAATTGAAGAACTAACAAGTACAAGCCGAACCAAGAAAGACTAGATTAATTTTTAAACATTCTTAATATTTATTTCAGGCGAATTAAAAATAAAGATAGAGAATTGATTAACCACAATTAAACTAATTAGAATATGAAAACTAATAATGAGGAAGCAATCTAGGAATCCGAATCCATTACACAATAAACATAATAAATAATCCAATCTCTTCTATTTTCATAACTTAACTATGATTTTAATCTCCCTTCCCTTTAATTTAATAATTTTACAATTAACGTGGACAAGCATAAACTATGAAAATTTAAGGATTAACTAACCCATCAAAATTTCTTCAAATAAGCATGAATTATGAAAAACTCATATCTTAATAATAATCCATCAAAACCTCTTAATTAATTTAAAATTACATAAAAACTATAAAACGAAGATATTTCAATAACGAAACATGAATGCGAAATTATTAAACATAAAAGCATAAATAAAGAATAGATGAAAAATATTATCATGAATAATTATTTAATTTCATCTTCAACCTAGATATAAAAAAATTAACTAGACATGAAAATAAATAAACTAACTAAAATAAAGAAAAAGAAGATTAAAAATAAATAAGAAAACTCCCTTTATTAACGATTATCCAACGAACGTATAATAAAAAAAATAATTTAATCCTATTCTTACTTCTAACCTAAACTAATACATAAAAAATAGCTAATATCTCCTCCTTCAACCTGTCTTGGTAATTCTCTATTTCTAGGCATAAGACATTAATTCTTTTTCATGTAGGTTTCAACTTCCTAATGGCAATTAACTTCCTTTAAAGAGATCTTCTAGATAGACTTTCATTTCCTTCATTCGATTTGACTTGCATACCAAGATTGTTTCATCTCCTTCCTTCTCGTTGTAGGATTCTTCTTGAATATTTTGTTACAGGAATAAGTGTTAGAGTTTATGCCCTAGAGGCCAATTATTTGATGTAATTGCTTAACATTTCTTTTGATATTTGATTGAATAAATGAATTATTTTATTATGGTTTCATTTACTGTGTTATATAAATGTTAGCATAATAAAAGTCCTTAGAATAATGATACAAATTATATAGCTTCAAGTATGTTACTTGAACATGAGATTATATAATTACAATTAGTATCATTAATCTTAAATGTCCCTAGTCGAGTATCATTGTTAATGGGACAACAATGATACATTGAGACTAGTATGTGGATTGATTGATGGCTAAATCTCATTGGTCATTAATATATAAGATATTGAGTCAATGCATAGGTACATGTTAGAGAACAATATACTGGACAGACCCACCATGAGAATTCTACGTGGAGCATTATGCAAAGTGTCATAAGCAATTCTCATAGTGACAATAATGTAGTGGTCCTCCGACCTGAAATCACTATATTACTATACGAGAATTTATGTACTTTGATATCATCAAAGGTCACCTTTAATAGGGTGGACAATAAAGGTGATTATTGGGTACATCTTGAATCGTATGAAGAATATGAGTGATCTAGATGGAATTTAACCCTCCTATATATTAGGGGTGATATCCATAGGCCTCTTGATTGAGTAGAACTATGAAATGCATGGTCATGCTCAAATAGTGATTTGTTTCATATAGTCTACTCATTGATCAAGAAAACTCAGATTAAATTATGAAGAGTATGACACATTCCATAACTCGAGTTTAATCTAGGATGTCAATGTTAAAAGGATTAAATTACATTAAAATATTGGTCACGAAAAGGTTGCATCGAATCACCGATCTTATTATTACTTGGGTAGCAGTGATGTATTACTAGATGTCACTCACTGTTTATAATTTTATAATATGATTTTAAAATTATTGCCAATATAATAATAACCTATAGGGTCACACACTTAGAACATAATTAAAAGGGAATTAATTTAAATTGTAAGGATTTAAATATGTCAATATGATTGATAGTATTTAAATTAACAGGATAATATTTATATATATATATATATATATTATATATATATATTACAGAAGTAAGACTTAATTAAAATATAATATATATATATATATATATATATATAAATTCAGATTTTATTTTTCTAATAGGATTAGGGTTTTGTTTAATTACCTTTTGGACGCTATATATATCTGATATATCAGCAGTCTTGTTTACGTGAGACCAAAAGGAAACAAAACCCTAGCCGTTTTAGAAAAGAGAGTTGAGAGAAAAACTTCAGTAAAATCCAGATCTTGGGGCTAGTACCGAAATCTCTTTGCTGTAGATCGTTTGACGGTTCGCGGGGCGTTCGTGTGGATACCGTAGAGACGCAGTTCCGTTGGATTGCGTTGGAGATTCGAAACCATTCCAGAGTTTCATCGTTCCATTCAAGCTCGGATAATCGGTAAAACAAATCTAAACCTATGAATTAATTTGTTTTCACATGGATCCTGTTTTAGGGTTTCGGAATATCGTTTTAAAATTTTAAATTCCGCTGCGTTTATGTGCCGAAATCCTTATAATAAGAGCATTAAATATTGTTTGATCACCAAGATTTTGACTTTATTGTAATAAAATATTAAATCCTACAAAACAAAATAAAACATATTAATTAAATAAACTAATATAATAAAAATGACAAAATTATGGATAATAAAATGTATGAATTATGTGTCTATCATGTACCCATATGAATTACCTCAACAACATATAAACTAATATTCCATAAGTTATACAAAAAATTGTTTAAACTTCAACGATTTACAAAACCCGATCAACTCAACTAAACTACAATTTTTTACATCTAATTAAACTAAACTAAAGTAAATATTTATAAAATATATACAAATGATCTAAAATTGAATAAGATATATACAAAAAATCTACAAAACTAACTCTAGGTAGTACTACCCCTGGTGTGAGGAGGATCATCGGGCGGGGGTCGACGGTGCTGCTCTAGTATATGAAAATCATCGTTGTCGTCCCCCCGCTCGTGATCGGCATTGCCAGCTTCCTCGGCATCAGCAGCCTACTCAGCATCGCCACCCTGTTGATACAATTAAAAATATAAGTCATTAGTCCATATGAGAGATTTAAAGATACAGCTAAATAAAAATTAAATAACATGCATAATAATTAACTTAAAATGAATAGTATACCTGAGTAGTCAGGGGCTGACTCAACATCGGCCCAAAAGCCTCCGTGAGTAGGGTAACCACCATCCGGACCACTTCATCGCGTATCGCAGTGAACTGCTCTAGAGGGATACCCGTACTCTCGACGGTGGCCCCAACTGTAATGTCCTGAGCAAGTTGGTGGAAGCGAGCACGACTAGGCAGGTCCTGACGATGAAATATCGGATCTGTACTAAACGTCTCCGATATCGCTGCCATAACCTTCTGGAACATGGTGTCGTCCAAGCCAGCGCCCGTATGTGATGATCTAGCAGGCGCTTTCGGGCGTTGGCACTGGCTAGAGCCTGCAAAAATGAATATAACATTAATAATAATCTATTTCGCGATATAAATTATGAAAAAATGAGAAATATACTAAAATTAATACCTCTAGGTAGTGTATAGGCCGGTATCCTCGGTAGCCCCAACACTCGATACCTGCCGGCAGTGCTACTGGGGGGATCTTGAGACGCGACTCAAAGAGTTATCTCCCCATCCTGAGTTAAACTAATCTCGGGGCGGAGGGATGGTGGAATCTAATGTTTCGAAATCGCCCCTAGCATTCTGCAACTCAGCTATACGCTAATCTCAGATCTTCTGAAATCGATCCTGTAATTTATTATGTATATATGAGTTAATTAAATTATTTTATTAATTATGTAATAATAATAATTACCGATTATTATAACTAGTTGTATTACTTGTATAGCTAATGCAGCGAGAAACATCGTCGAGTCCTTCGGCGTATGGGCTCTATCCCATAACTCGACCATGGTAGGAAGTCGGCCCAAGCTCGCCCGCATGGCCTAATAAATACATTAATATCACCTTAATTTAGTATAGATACTAACAATATTAAACTAAACAACTAAATATAAATACAGATCGACTTAACCTCCTTAAACGACTGTGAGCCAGTAGTATGTACGATCCGTAGCTAGCCTCGATTCTTCTTCATCTGCTCAGACTTCGTCTTGAAGCCATCAGTATCCTAATACGTACACATGGCATCCTATGTTGCATCTGAGACTATCTAGGGCTGATGATCTCATATAGTAGTTCAGGGCTGGTCTACAACTGCCCGGGCTATCATTTATCTCATCTCGTACAGCCAACTGACGTAGTTCTTCGCGACATGTACAATAATAACATTGTCGCCGGTTCTCCTCATATCTAAAATATATCTTAAAAAATTATAACATATCAGTAAAAATTTGAACATTATGTAAATATGTAGGATCAACTTTTTAGTTTAATTTATGTAATTCGACTTACGTGAAACTCGCACAACATAGTCTCCATAAATGAGGCATCATACTGCATATACTGGCTAAATTGCATGCAGCCAGTCGGGAGGTGTATCATACAAATGACGTGTATGGTCGTCTTAGCGACAGGGTCCAAAATACTACAACAAAAGTAAATAATGTGTTATTTTAATTGTGTAATCACATAATTAAAGCATTTTAATTGAACATAATATATTATAGTTGACACTTACTGCACCAAGTCGACATCAACACAGACTATGTGTGGAATTGTCGATGGACGGCCAAATAAACCGAGGTTAGTCCCTCAGTGACGTCGACATCCAACATCTGTAGGTATAAATGATGACATTATGTAAATATATAATATTTTCATAAACTATAAAAAAGTAAATAAAAAGAATGTGAACACCAAAACGACGTAAACTTACAAGCTAATGAAGACGACCCGCCTTGTGAGTCGTCGACAGATCCTGTACGGCCACCATCGCGGCGACCTCCACCGCTATGTCTTGCCATAACTGTACTACTGAAATAACCAACATTAAGTAATTAAATTGCAATTAATTTATTTTAATAACCGTTATAATTAGTAAATTATTTACAAAATAACAATAAGTTTAGATTTAGTACGTCGTCAAACCCGTCAGAATCAAAATCATTATCATCTTCTGATTCTATCTTTTCCTCTTCCACATCAGTTTCTTCGTTGTTATCATCTTGTACGACGGCATAGTTATTGAAAACCATGTCTTCCTTGACTTCGTCATCATCGAGTACGTCAACAACATCATTTACCATCACATTGTCATCATTTAGCACTACGTGGCTGGGATTGCTAACTTATTCTTGCAACAGGTCATCCGTTCCAGACAGATTAGTATCATCAAATGCCCAAGTCTTCGTTGTGATAATTGTATACTAGAGACTTTTAGAGTTTATGACATTAGGGGCATAATACACTTGAGTCGCTAGGTTGGCTAACACGAACACGTCATCAGACTGTAGCTTTGACTTAATATCTATTATGATGATTCCATTACAATCAACTTTGATTTTATTACGATTAACTTTAACACCCTTTTTCAGTATCAAACCAACGACACTTAAATGTAACAACCTTTTTACCCCGGGATAAGTGAGCACAATCATTTCCTCTAATCGTCCATAGTAATTAGACTCGGAATCTTGGTAATATGCCAGAATTGACTGATGTCAGACATTTAAGTTATCGACCTTGAATCTACACCCATTAATGATGCAGCTGGGAAATGAACTAATAAGTTTGTAAGGACCTAAGATGACATCTTTAAAATGCTCATAAGCATTATCTTCTTCAACCTGTCTCTTAAACCACGGTTGAAAATGTTTAGTAGTGAATGCTTCCAATTGTGCTGCATTTAGCCCCGGGTTAGAAGCATACACTTCGTCTTCGAATTTTCTAAAATATTAATAACATGGTTTAATTGTTGGTTACGTTTTTAAATATTAAATTTTAATTTTACAAATAATAATACATACTATATGTATGACGATACTTCGGACATATTTAGAAGTACGTATGTAGATACAATCTTCAAATCTTTATCGCTTAAGTAGGTCATCATCTCATGGCCAAATGGTTTAGCCAGACTGGTGAATATAGCTAATTCATTACCACGAGACTCGAGTACAACGACCTCATTATGACTTAAACGGTCATTCTTCGTTGACACAACATCGTCAAAGTATAAGGAGCAGAAGTTAACAAGCTCTTCCTCCGTATAACGTTCAGCAATAGAACCTTCTACACGAGCTTCGTTTTTTACTTTCTACTTTAATCGACGCATATACGTGAAAAGCGATGATAGAACAAAATTAATTAAGAATATGAATTATAAATATCATCAAAATGAATATGTAGATGATATTATCTCTTAAAAGGATACATCTACCGATATTGCACGGGTCTTCCAAGCTTAAGTTTATATGCCATATGAGTAGGCAAATGCTCCATCGAGTCAAAGAACCTTGGAGGTAAGATCATTTCGAGCTTGCACATTGTCAGCACTATATTTGTCTCCATCTGCTCCACATCACTGTACCTTATTACTGTTGGGCATAGATCCCGAAAGAAATTTAAAAGTTTGATCAAGGCATCTACAAATTTTCTAGGTAACATCTCATGAAATGCAATTGGCATCGACTTCTGCATGAATATATGACAATCATGACTTTTGATCCTAGTAATTTTTAACTGCTTAACCTTACTGCAATGAGATATGTTAGAAGCATATCCATATGGGAGCTTTAATGCACTTATCCACTTGCAAATGTCTTCAACTTGTTGCTTGGTAAGACAAAATGGAGTTTTAGGCTTTGAATTATTTGGTCGGAACCATAATTCTCGCCTTATGTTTAGTGCCTCCAGATCTTTTCGTGCATTGTCATTGTCTTTTGTTTTACCACTTGCATCTAGCACAGTGTAAAACAAGTTCTTGAATACATTCTTCTCTGTATACATGATATCTATACAATGACGGACTAATAGTGTGACCCAGTATGGCAACTCAAACCACATGGGCGAGTGTGTCCAGTTATGAGTTTTCTCGTACCCTATTGCTCTCAATTTATAGTGCTCCTTCTCTGGCGGTGGAAATGTCAGTTTAATTAGCCAGCCTAAGACCTCGCTGCCCAATAAGCGTCCAATAACTCCCTTCTTCTTTGTCTTTCTGTTGAACTATACAGAATCTGTTTGTAACTGTGATCAGTAGGCAAGAATCTATGAACCATTCCAAAGAAACTAGTTTTCCACCCATGCTGTAACTGTGTGCCTTACACATCCCTCATACAGACTGGACATGACAACTTCCCGTGAGTCGACCAACCACTAATCATCCTAAGTGCCGAAAATTCAATGATAATCCACAACAAGATTGCCTTCATCATAAAATTTTGCTTGACCAATTTATCATAAGTCTGAACACACGTGTCCCACAACATCTTAAGTTCATCAACTAATGGCCTGAGGCACACGTTTATATCTTTTGTAGGACTCTTATCTCCCGATATAAGTAAAGTCAAGAATAAATAAGGATCCCTCATGCACATTGACGGTGGAAGATTGTAAGCTACTATGATCACTGGCCAAACAGAGTAGGGCTGGCTAAAATTATTGAATGGGCAAAAGCCATCCGTAACCATGCCAAGCATGACATTTCTAACTTCTTTAGAAAATTTTGGAAAATTTTCATCAAACTTTTTCCATTCATCTCTATCTGCAAGGTGAGTCAGTTGACTAGGCACGACGTCCCTTGTTCTATGCCAACTCATATGCTTAGCAGTGTGCAACGACATGAATAGATGTTGTAGCCTCGACGCAAGAGGAAAGTACCATAAGATCTTCTTAGGCAAATACTTCTCCTTCCCCCCACGTTTTGTCGTTTTATACCAAGGCAAGTTGCAGATATCACACTACGCCTTATCTCTGTCCTCCCCATAGTATAACATGTAATCCTGCTTATTGTTTTTCAGAGGCACTTAGAGCTCTAGAAGGGGGGTTGAATAGATCCTTTTAAAACTTTTGATTATTTAAGAAATATTACCAATTGGTGTATTAATCAATATTAATTATGCACAGCGGAATAAGATTCGGAAAACTCCCTTAAAGATTAAAAAAATCTTAGTTCCAAATTTAGTCTTTATGGGTTTAGGTCACACACACAATATAAATAATATGACAGAAAGTAAGAACAATAAAGTAAATGACACAGGCGAGATTTTAATTGGTTCGGAGACTAAATAGCTCATAGTCCACTCTTCTATTTCACAGAGTAGAAAATTCACTAAGGATATAGATCACTCAGATTTTTATAACCGAACCACTAAGGTTCCTTCGAGTCACTTAGTCTCGGAATTGGTCACTTAGACCAAGACACTTAGTCCTTTGAATCACTTAGATTCCTTCGAGTCACTTACTCTCAAAATTTAGGTTACTAAGACCAGGACACTTAGTCCTCTGAATCATAATTGAAATGGTTGTTGAGGTGTTGCTAAGCTTTGCAATGAGGCTCGGCTTCTTTCTGGTGCTTAGCAGCGTAGAACACATCTTGAGTCGTAGAGTGGAGTTTGCTCTACTTTTTCAGAGATTCAACATTGTGTTCTTTTTGTTGTTATCCCCTTCTTTTGAATTTAAATCTTTTGATGCCTTTTATAGTCCTTCAGAGATTTTCCCATTGGAAAGTTTCCGTTCATGCATATAATGCTTTAGATATTCTGGCATCCTTGATGTTGACGTTTAAGTCCATGTGTTAGATACTTTTTGACTTGCTTATCACATCAGACTGCTATCTCACCTACCATCAGTGAGTTGTCGCTTTCAGTAAACTAGCTGGTAGACACATCTTCTGATCTTCGATTTCAACCAAGGATGTTTGGTAAATGCATCGGAACCTTCAATCAGCAACGTTCCCATGTCAGTCATGTTGTTAGACAATGACTTACTCTACGACGATAGTGGAACATAGAGTTTGCTCTGCGTCCTGCTCTTATACGAGGATTGCTTTACGATGGGAATAGCACTCTACAAATGAACTTTACGATTAGCTCTACAAAGATTTACATTACTACTCTAGAATTGTCTTTACGATCTTGGCTTCATTGAACCATCCTTGAGATACTTTACGATTTAACTTTTACTCAGTTATTGTTTGGAGTAGTCTACGTTCAGTCTTCATTCAACAAGTTTTGCTTTACTCTACGATTCTCTGTTCACTTTATGATTTGGTCTTTAATTTGCGAGGTGAAGTGAACTTTACGACTGGTGTGAAAGCTCTGCGATCCATCTCTCTGCAATGCTGAACAAGACTTTGCACACTTCTCTTTACTTCTGCTATCTCAGTTTTTACTTTACGATTCCGAAGACAGTTTTACGATCTTTATTTTAGATTCTGTAATTCCTATTTTAGTTATGAGATAGCCTTATAGCTTTGCGGTCATCTGTTCACTTTACAGCTTGAACTTCGCCTTACGAATTGAAATGAACTCTACAATCCATCTGATGTTTTACTAACAAGAGTTGACTCTGCGATCCATCATCTTTACATTATGAGTTGACAGAGTAACTAAACGATCAGTTGATCCTATCGACTAAACATCAGATTGGCTTAGTAAGATCAACCTAACATATTTGATCTTTCTAATCTAAATCCTTGTTTATATATTTTATTTAAGGACTTTACAAAAATGTATACAAATATACATTAATCACAATGTTTTACGAAAACCTAGAACACTCTGCTAACATCATTTATACTATGAACATCTGGAGTAACTCTACGACAATTACATATTAACTTAAAAGATCAACCTAACAGGTTTGATCACTCTATTCTAAGTCCTTGTACAACAAATTAACATTAAGGACTTTACAAAACTTACTGATTACAAGTATACTTTAAACACATTTATCTTTACAATAATTATGCAAACTTTAACAATCACATTCACCATCCAATTAGACAGACAAATTCTAACAAATCATCAAATCAAATCACATTCATTATCAAATTTAACAATTAAATTACATCACATTCATCATCACATAATAACATTTATTATCACATAGTCACATAATCACATTCATCATCAAATTAAACAATTAAACAACATCACATTCACCATCACATAATTACATTCTTCATCAGATAGTCACATAATCACATAATCACATTCATCATCAAATTAAACAAACAGACTCTAACAATCTCCCCCTATTTAATGATGACAAAACCAATAGATTCATAAACATTCAAAAATAAATGTATTTGCTTGAATTTTAAATATGACTTAAAATACAGTAAGCCAATGTATTGCTAATATAGAATGATGAGTTTATTTATGAATACGATAATTCTTATATAGAGCAAAAGAAAAATACGATAATACAATAAAAACTTACTCTACTACTTTCTGTTGATTTTTACTTGCTGATTCTTCAGAAAAAAAGTTTAGCTGATACTTTTAGGTAGAAACCTCTTCTGAATAGCTATTATGGATTCCTCTTTCTCTTCTCCTCTCCTCCTTATTACTGCACCTCCTTTCACTTCTGATTTCTTCAGCTGCATATCTCCCCCTTAGTCTATATCTCCATTCATTGACTCTCTCATTACATCTTCTTTGATTATGATTTTTTCTGATGCTTTTCTTCTTGTTTCCCTATTCCTTCTTTCTTACTCTTCTCCGCCTGTATTGTTTCTTCCTCTATTTCTCTTGCACTTCTCACTTTCACATCTCCCCTTATGTTATCTCTTTTCTCCCTTTTTGTCATCATTAGCTTTGGAAAGAAACATTATCGAGGTGAATCGTCATAGTGTTGGATCCTTTATAAACGCAAAAATGAGTTTAAGAATTTTGTCTATCACGATCTTTATGAAGTTCTCAGTCTGCTGCTGAAGATCCTGAATAATTTTCTGTTGCTCCTCGATAGTTCTTAAGAAAATTGGATCATTTTTTGAATGATGGCTTACAACGATAGAAATTATCTCCTGAAGCTCATCTAAATTCTCCTTAAGCTGTGGATCAATATCTTGAAACATATTCAGGAATTGGCTTTGGGACGAGGAAGGGATATCTGAAGGAATAGGTGATTTGGATTCTTGATTCGGGGTTGGTATAAGAAATGAGAAATGATTAGGTATAAGAGTTTGTGTATTAGTAGGAGTATTATGATCATCAATCGTAGTGTTATGAGACTCTACGATTGGAGGATTAATTTTAATTACGTCATTCGTAGAGTGTGGAGACTCTACGGACGGAAGAATGAGTGAATTTACATAGTCAGTGTTAGGACTCATGACTGGAGAGTTGGAGTAGACTTTTTCAAAACGGACAGGGGTAAAAGATTATTCTAAGATCGTAGAGAAAGGTTCTAAGATATCTTCATTATAATGAAATAATGACGGAACAGTGGAATGAAAAACCAACAAGTTTGAGATAGAGATTACCTGGAAGTTATAGTACATTTGATAAAAGGGCTCGTCGTAGATTAACAGAGTTGCATACGACAAAACCCTTGGAAAGTTTTGAGACACAAATTTTAGATTTGGATACTTGGTGTAGCTCCACTTGATAAAACTCTGGTCTCTCAAAGTTACGGCCTTCAATAGAGATAACATAGACATGAAGTACAACATTTGATTACTCTCAGGAACGCAGAGAGTGAGTTCCTTTCCCTTAGAGTTTGAGTTCTCAGGCTTCACTGATAATGGGTCAGATGATCTGGTGACTCTCCCTTTCTTGGCTTTCATCTTTCTTTTCTTTTTCTTTTCGTCTTGTTGTTTTTGTCTCTCTTCTTCCTTCATCTTTTCTGCTTTTCTTTTCTTCCTTTCCTCTTTCTTTTTCTTCCTTTATTCTTTCTTCAAAGCTTCATTTAACTTCTTCCTTTTCTTCAATTCCTTTAGTCTAGAACTCGAAACTTTCACCACTTGACTTCTTCACTTACTCGAGGCTCTGGCTCATCAGCCAGCATAACCAAATTATCATTATCATCACTTTCTTAAGGCTCAGACGAATAAACCTTCACAGCCATTTCTTTCTCACTTTCTTCTTCTGGCTCTAGCTCTTCAGCTCTTTCATTTTTAATTTCTTGTGGCTCAGGCATACAAGCCTTCTCAGCCGAATTACCATCTTTGCTGGGTTCAGGTATAACATCCTTCATAGCCAATTTACCTTCAAGCCTTAGCTCAGGCACTGAGGCCATCTCAGCCATTATTTCATCATCTTGAGGCTCAGGTGAGGACTCCTTTATAGTCGATTTATCATCTGTGCTTGATTCAGGCATATAAGCCTTAATCTTCCCTTTGTTCTTTCTTATGAGTCTAGGTGACTCTTCATCATCTTCATTATCTTCGATCTCTATGATTGGAGGGGGTCCAAAATTGACAAGGGTTTTCCACTATTGACGAATTCTCATGCTCATTCTCCTTGGAATAGTCTTGGGCAGAGGTATGGTGATGTCTTCTTCTTCACTTTCCTTAGAGCTGGAGAGAGCTTTCTGAGGGACCTTGGAGATAACTTTCTCTTTTTTCTCAACATTCTTCTTCTTAATCTTCTTATTCTCAAACTTCTTCTTCTCAATCTTTTTCTTCTTCAAGAGTTGGTCAGCAGTAGAGTTAAGTATTCTACGACCATGAAAGGTAGCAGACTCTTGAGATACCTTTTTTACGATTTCACTAATTTTCCTTTTCCCTTTGGCTTTAGAGGGCTTTTGATTTTCACTACTGATAATGTGATCACTGTCACCTTTAGATTTCCTTGATCTCTTGATCTTCCTTGGATTTTTCTTCCAGTCTTCGAACAGTCTAGGGGTGATTCTTTTGTTAAAGTTCAAGACCTCTCCTTCTTCATCTCTGATTTTGTTCTTAAGCCTTTTCTTCAGAATGATGCTTATAAATCTCCCATAGAACATCTTGGGAATTAATTTTCCTGCAGCTTTCTTCATCTCGGCATCTTTAATCCATTTTGCTAGCCAGTCTATGAATATAGCACCAAAGTTGGTTTCTTTCTTCATCAAAATAGCAGTCATGAACTTTAATTGCAGGTCACTGACAATATCGTATGCAGTATCTTTGTAAAGGATTCATTTGCCAATAATGTCAGCAAGAAATTCATACTCCTAAGGGAAATCCTTCTTTTTGATTCCTCTGAGCTGAGACTTCTTTTGATATCTCGTCATTTGCAGTCCTTATTTCATATCACTTTCTTCGAAGGAAGTAATGCCTCGACTGAGAAACTCTAATCTATGGTTGATCTCAGAGGTACCCATTTGTAGAGTGATACCTTTGGTTTTGGTGACCAGAACACCACCACAATAAATAAGATTTAAATAGAATTCCTTCACCAGATTAGAGTATATTCTGGTGTTGGACTCCACGCATTTGGTAAGATCAGCATCCTGAACCAACTTTAGGATTACTTTGAACTTTTCTTCAACAACATCAAACTTGTCAAAACAGACTTGGTTTTCGGGAATAACTTGATAGCTTGCCATCTTACTTGGATTGAGCTAAAAGATCACAAAAGTGTTTAAGTTCTAAGAGGTTGAGAAGCTAGGGTTCGAAAGCTCTTTGACAGTTTGAAAGCTCTAAAACCCAAATTGCAATATGAAAGTGCAAAAATTAGATAATGGGTTTGAAAAGATTTTATATATCATGTCCCTCTAGTTTTGCTGAGTGGGGCATGTGGCAAGATGTAACTGGTTGCACGTCGCTTCAGTTCTGCGTTTTTACAATTGTAACGCAGTAACTTCTTCACCCCACTCACTTTTCCTGAGCGTGAGCTATACGCGCCTTCGAACTAACAGTCTAAAATTCACCTTTTGTAGAGTAACTTTTGAAAAGACATTAACTCTACGAAAGTCTTTCAGCTTAGCGATCTTCTCAGAGTTCTACGATCTCCCTTTAGCTTTACGATCGACTTCTTGCTCTACGAACTTGTTTTATTCTACGATCGTTGGATAGCTCTACGATTATGTCTATTCTTGGACAGTTCTTTCCTGCACTTATCAGTAACTTCCAAAAACATAGTACTAATGATGAAAATTAAGTATGCCTAACTCATTTATTAACTTATTAAATCTAGATTCGTTTAATGGTTTAGTAAACACATCTGCTAGCCAATCTTCAGTTGAAATAAAATGCAATGATATATTATTGTTTCGCATATGATCTCTAATAAAGTGACATCTGATGTTTATATGTTTAGTCTTAAAATGCATGACATGATTATGAGTAATTGAAATAGCACTAGTATTATCACATAATATAGGAATAGACTTGAAATCAAACCCATAGTCAGCCAGATGGTTCTTCATCCATAAGATTTGACCACAACAGCTACTAGCAGCAATATACTCAGCTTTAGCAGTTGAAGTTGATACTGAGTTCTGCTTCTTGCTGAACCATGATACAAGTCTATTGCCTAGAAGTTGATAAGTCCCACTAGTACTTTTCCTGTCAATCTTATATCCTGTAAAATCTGCATCTGAATATCCTATTAGATCAAAGGGAGACTCCTTGGGATACCATAATCCCAAATATGGAGTGCTCTTAAGATATCTGAAAATCCTTTTAACAGCTATAAGATGAGATTCCTTAGGGTTAGCCTGAAATCTAGCACAAATACAAGTAGAGAACATAATATCTAGTTTACTAACAGTCAAACATAGGAGAGATCCAATCATACCTCGGTATTGAGTAATATCAATACTCTTACCATTTTCATCTTTGTCAAGTTTGGTTACAGATGCTACTGGAGTCTTTATAGGAGTAGTTATTTCCATACCATATTTCTTAAGTAGATCCTTGATGTACTTGGCTTGGTTGATGAAGATCCATTCATCAGTCTGCTTCACTTGAAGTCCAAGGAAGTAGTTCACCTCACCTATCATACTCATTTCAAACTGGTTGCATCAACTTGGTAAACCTCTCACACAATTTTTCGTCAATAGAACAAAAAATAATATCATCTACTTAGATTTGAACTAATAATATTTTATCTTTGTGCTTCCTAAGAAATAGAGTTGTGTCTACCCTACCTCTACTGAATCCATTTTCAATAAGATAATTTGTGAGTGTTTCATACCATACTTTAGGTGCTTGCTTTAAACCGTAAAGTGTTTTATCTAGCTTATAAACATAATTGGAGTGAACAAGGTTGATAAAACCTACAAGTTGTTCGACATAAACATCTTCTTGAAGTTCACGATTCAGAAAAGCACTTTTGACATCCATTTAGAAGACTTTGAACTTTATGTGGGCTGTATAAGCTAGAAACATTCTGATAGCTTCCAATCTTACAATAGGAGCGAAGGTCTCGTTGTAGTCGATTCCTTCTTCCTGAGAATAGCCTTTAGCCACTAGCCTTGCTTTGTTCCTTATGATCACACCAGCTTCATCAATTTTGTTTCTGTAGACCTATTTGGTTCTAACGACTGGATGATTCTTTGGTCTTGGTACCAACCTCCAAACCTTGCTTCTTTCAAACTAATTTAGCTCTTCTTGCATAGCTTCAATTCAGCTTAAGTCTTCTAAAGCTTCTTCGATCTTCTTTGGCTCAATCTGAGAGAGAAAGCTGAGGTAGAAGCATTTGTTTTAAGTGGTTGATCTTGTTTTGACACTAGCATTTGGATCTCTAATGATTAAGTTCTGAGTATGATCTCTTGCCCATTTGCTTCCGGATGGAACATCTGTCCTCGTGTCTTGTTGTCTGAGATCTTTAAGATTAAATTTTGGTTCTACATTTTCATTGATTCATAGAGTTTCCATATTTAGAACTAAGAACTCTACGACTTCCTTGTCTGGCACTACAATCGTAGGGTCTGGTTCTTCATTTTCAACTTCTGCGATCGTAGGGTTCTCCTACTCTGTGATCAGAGGGTCCAACTCTTATGACTTCTTCAAGTTAATCTGCTTTGCCTGGTTCGCTTTGATCAACCTCATCAAATATGACATGGATAGAGACTTCCACGGTCAAGGAGTTCTTGTTGAACACTCTATAGGCTTTGTTTTCCATAGAATATCCAAGAAAGATTCCTTTATCTGACTTAGGCTA
This sequence comes from Aralia elata, assembly GCA_034770075.1. Classification (NCBI taxonomy): domain Eukaryota; kingdom Viridiplantae; phylum Streptophyta; class Magnoliopsida; order Apiales; family Araliaceae; genus Aralia; species Aralia elata. The sequence continues at coordinate 15,677,287 of CM068385.1, forward strand.
AAATTTCGTCAGGTATCTTTTGCCATTGTTGAGGATGTAGCATGCACAGCCAAAAGCACGAAAGTAGCTTATAGTTGGCTTTCTTCCTTTCCGCAACTCGTAAGGCGTCTTCTTAAGCGTAGAGTGAATCAATGTCCTATTCTGAGTGTAGTAAGCAGTATTGACAGCTTTTGCCCAAAAAAATTCTGGTAAACGAGCTGCTGCTAGAAGAGTTCTTCTTGCTTCGATCAATGTGTTATTCTTTCTCTTAGCTACTCTATTTTGTTGTGAAGTTCTTGGAGCTGAGAAGTTATGCTGAATACCATTTTCTTCTCATAACTTATTTACTTCAGTATAGTCTGATTCTCTACCATGATCACTCCTTATTATTTTTATCTTTTCACCCTTCTCATTCATCACTAGCTTGAGGAATCTGATCAATTGAGAGCTGGTCTCGTCTTTAGAGCTTATGAAAAATACCCATGTAAACCTGGTATAGTCATCCACTACGACCAGTAAGTATCTTTTGCCTCCAAGACTAGCAGTTGGGATAGGCCCAAAAAGATCCATATGAAGAAGTTGTAAGGGCCTTTCATTTGAGTTAACTGCTCTGCTCTTGAATGAGTTATTGGTCTGCTTCCCCAGCTGACAAGCTTTACATGGTCTTTCTTTGATGGAGCTCAGCTTGGGTAGACTTTTGACTAGATCCTTTGACATGCTTTTGAAATTCAAATGGGATAAACTCCTATGCCATAATCAGCTAACATTTTCTGAGGCTTTGGCGAAGAAGCAAGCTAATGCTGAAGAACTTAACTCAGTGAGATTTGACCACATATACATTGCCTTTTCTTGATCCAGTCAGCTTAACAGAGTTGGTTTCCTGGTCTCAATCTTGACACTGGTTGATGAGGAAGATAACTTGATGACCTTTATCATCTAGCTAACTTATACTTAGCAGGTTATGCTTCAGTCCATCAACATAGGCTACCTTGCTAAATGAAACAGCTTCATTGCCTATTGAACCATAGCCTCTGGTTTTCCTAGAGTTCTTATCTCCAAAGACAACTGCTAGACCATCTTTAGCTTTGAAATCTGACAGGAGGGCCTTATTATCATACATATGCCTTGAACATTCATCGAAGGATTAATCATACAGGCTCTATCAATCTTGATACCTCACTGACGTCAATCACTCGATAATCAATGGTCTTGCTTGAATATTTCTCTCTGATCATTAGACAGAGATGTGTTTTCTGAGGAGCTTTATCATCACTTGAATCTTTGACTTGAGCAACTGATTGAGTCACTTTACGATCCCTTAGCCATGAAACATTTTCCTTCTTGTAAAACTTCTTATAGCCTTTGAGCTAGAAAGGCTATGACTTCATTATCAGCTTCTTCATGAACTAAGTGCTCTTAGTCCTTTTTGATTAGCTGCATCAACTCCTCTTCATTAACAAACAATTTAGCTCAGCTCTCGATTATCATCTTGAATAGGATCATCTAAGATGAGAGCCAGCCTTGTTGGGACGAATGAATGAATCAATAATCACAACATCATATAAATCTTCATCTAGCATCCATACAAACCTGCATGCAACCTTTTTAGTTAGCACATTTTACTTTATTTAACAGTTGTGGCTTATTTCCATTGCCAAGCTTAGAACTGGTTTTATTTATTTAGCATTCATACCACTTGTTGTTTCCTAGAGACATTTAGAGATCTAGAAGAGGGGTTGAATAGATCATTTTAAAACTTTTGATTATTTGAGAAATATTACCAATTGGTTTATTAATCAATATTAATTATGCACAGCGGAATAAGATTTGGAAAACCCCCTTAAAGATTTAAAAAAAATCTTAGTTCTAAATTTAGTCTTTGTGGTTTTAAGTCACACACACAATATAATAATATGACAGAAAGTAAGAACAGTAAAGTAAATGACACAGGTGAGATTTTAAGTGGTTCGGAGACTAAATAACTGCTAGTCCACTCACAGAGTAGGAAATCCACTAAGGATATAGATCACTCAGGTCTTTACAACCGAACCACTAAGGTTCCTTTGAGTCACTTAGCCTCGGAATTGGTTACTTAGACTAGGACACTTAGTCCTTTGAATCACTTAGATTCCTTTGAATCACTTAGATTCCTTCGAATCACTTAGTCTCGGAATTCAGGTCACTAAGATCAGGACACTTAGTCCTCTGAATCATGATTGAAATGATTGTTGAGGTGCTACTAAGCTTTGCAATGAGGCTCGACTTCTTTCTGGTGCTTAGCAGCGTAGAACACATCTTGAGTCGTAAAGTGGAGTTTGCTCTACTTTTTCAGAGATTCAGCATTGTGTTCTTTTTGTTGCGATGCCTTTTTTTTAATTTAAATCTTTTGATGTCTTTTATAATCCTTCAGATATTTTCTCGTTGAAAAGTTTCCGTTGATGCATTTAATGCTTTAGATATTCTGGGATCCTTGATGTTGACGTTTAAGTCCATGTGTCAGCTACTTTTTGACTTGCTTGTCACATCAGACTGCTATATCACCTACCACCAGTGAGTTGTCGCTTTCAGCAAACTAGCTGGTAAACTCATCTTCTGATCTTCAATTTCAACCAAGGATGTTTGGTGAATGCATCGGGACCTTCAATCAGCAACGTTCCCATATCAGTCATGTCAGACTTAACTTACTCTACAAAGATAGTGGAACGTAGAGTTTGCTCTACGTCCTGCTCTTATACGAGGATTGCTTTACGATGGGAATAACACTCTATGAATGAACTTTACAATCAGCTCTACGAAGATTTACATTACGACTCTGGAGTTGTCTTTATGATCTTGACTTCACTGAACGATCCTTGAGATACTTTACGATTTGACTTTTACTCAGTTATTGCTTGGAGCACTTTACGTTCAGTCTTTATTCAACAAGCTTTGCTTAACGGTGCGATTCTCTGTTCACTTTATGAACTGGTCTTTACTTTGCAAGGTGAAGTGAACTTTACCATTGGTGTGCAAGCTCTGCGATCCATCTCTCTGTGATGCTGAAGCAGACTTTGCACACTTCTCTTTACTTCTACTATCTTAGTTTTCACTTTACGATTTCGAAGGCAGTTTTACGATTTTTATTGTAGATTCTGCGATTCCTATTTTAGTTTTGAGATAGCCTTGCAGCTTTGTGATCATCTGTTCACTTTACAGCTTGAGCGTTGCCTTACGAATTAAAATGAACTCTATAATCCATTTGATGTTTTACTAACAAGAGTTGACTCTGCGATCCATCTTCTTTATATTACGAGCTGGCAGAGTAACTAAACGATCAGTTAAACCTATCGACTATACATTAAATTGGCTTAGTAAGATCAACCTAACATATTTGATCTTTCTAATCTAAGTCTTTGTTCATATATTTTATTTTAAAGACTTTACAAAAACTTATACAAATATACATTAATCACATTGTTTTACGAACACCTAGATTACTCTGTTAACATCATTTATACTATGAACATGCAGAGTAACTCTACGACAATTACATATTAACTCAAAAGATCAATCTAACAAGTTTGATCACTCTATTCTAAGTCCTTGTACAACAAATTAACATTAAGGACTTTACAAAACTTACTGAATACAAATATACTTTAAACACATTTAACTTTATAATAATTATGCAAACTGTAATAATCACATTCACCATCCAATTAGACGGACAAATTCTAACAAATCATCAAATCAAATCACATTCATTATCAAATTTAACAATTAAACTACATCACATTCATCATCATATTCATCATCACATAGTCATATAATCACATCCATCATCAAATTAAACAATTAAACTACCTCACATTCATCATCACATAATCACATTCATTATCACATAATTACATTCATCATCACATAGTTACATAATCACATAATCACATCCATCATCAAATTAAACAAACAGACTCTAACACTACTCACAAGCATCAATCTTCTCATACCCCAGATTTAATCCCTTTACCATCTTCTTTACTTCATAGTAATTAGCGGGCAGAGTATGATCCCTAGGTAAGACCTCGCTGATCATTGTCAGCAAATCATTGAAACCTCTATCACTACAGACATGCTCATTCTTGAAGTGTAAGAGCTTCGTCACTACAAATAGTTTGGTGTGCTTATCATTTGGCTCTTGCTGAGCACTACTTAACAAATGCTCCATTTCAGCCCAGTCAATATTTGTAGGGCCATAAGCATTGACCAATATCTCCACGACATCATAGTTATTGACGTATGAATCCCCGTGAACTTGTTGAACTATACTGTCGGTCAGTTCCCTCAACTCAGCTGATTTCTCGTGATGAATCCATACGGAATACTCATCCACAAACCCACGTGAAAATAAGTACAATTTAATTTCGTCGACTTTTTTTCAGATCAGGTTTTTACACTTGACACACAGGCATCTCATCTTTCCATTCAGATCATCAGCATGTTCTATTGCTTTGTTCAAAAAATTACACACCCCATCACAGTAAGTATCAGTTAATCCCCTCCCATCAAACGGTATCCTACGGTACATCCAACTCCGATCAGTTGACATCTTTAACTGAACAAAAGACACATTCAGAACATGGATATTCATGTATGTGGTCCATGTATGAATTTTATTTTTCTAGTAAGTCCACTCTACAGGGGTTAGGCTTCTATTCCGTTCCTGGATGCGTCTCCTCACTAGCGCCAACACCTTGAGCGCGTTTCTTCTTTTTCAAGAAAATTTTGGCAGCATCTCCCCATGGTCGCCAAGTACACGAAATATACTAAGATAACTTAATTTAAGTATGCACTCGAAGAACATGTAGAGATACCAGCCAAAAAATCTTTAAAAAAAACGTACTCAAGCCATTGACACTGGCCTAAGTGAGAGACATAACATCCAATAACAGTCCCAGACTGAGGACTATTTGACATTCACTCCTAATGAGTGAATGCTAAACATGTTTTTAAGCTCCAAACTATACCACATGCACATGTATATATGCAGTTTATTGTAATTGTGGAAAACTAAGCAAATGCTACTTAGTTTATTTTTCAATGATAAACTAAATACATGCTACTCAGTTTATGAGAACTATTATATGAATATATTACACTATTTTTACTTTACTTTATGTACCAGTGGAACTAAGTAAATGCTACTTAGTTTATTATATTATGTTATGATACTTTATTTTAATTTATTTTAATTTCATTTATTTCCAATGATTAAATTAATTTCATATAATGTAATTAATTTTAATTTCTTTTCATTTAAATTAATTTAATTTAATTTAAGTAATTTAATTTAATTTATTTATTTTAATTAAATCATTGTCATTTTATTTTATTTATTTATTTTGTATTATATTATAACATATTATTTAAATTAATTAATTTAATTAATTAATTTCAATTCATTTTATTTTTTTAATTTATTTTGAATTATTTTATGTTATATTACATATTTTATTTTATTTATATGCTATTATATTTAAATTAATCTAATTTAATTTTAGTTAATTTAATGTATTTAATTTTATTTATTTATTTATTTTAGTTTAGTTTATTATATTTTGTATTATTTTATATAATAATGGATATTATATTATTTATTTATTTTAATTTATTTTACTTTGTATTATATTAATTTAATTTAATTTAGTTAAATTAAATTAAATTAAATTATTTTTTAAAATAAATTAATTTTATTTATGTGTTATTTAATTTAATTTAATTTATTTTATTTCACTCTGTATTATATTATATTAATTTAATTTAATTTAATGTATTTTAATTTATTTATTTTGTACTATATTATATTATATCATATTTTTTTTATTTAGTAGTGTAAAACTAAGTAAATGCTACTTAGTTCATTTTATTTTATTTTATTAGTAGGAAACTAAGTAAATGCTACTTAGTTTATTTTAATATTAGAAAATTAAGTAAAATACATAAATAATTAGCAGGGCCCACGTATTGCAATTGAAAAATTATGACAGAATTTTCATCGAAAATAACAAATATCACATTTTTTATCCGAATTTAACCACTCTAAAAAAATATACAAATTGAAGCAATACACAGATAGAACCTGAAGTTTTAAATTTCCAAATAATATGAAGTCCCAAATCAAAGGATGTGAATCCCAATTTCAACAAAAATTAATCCCAACAACAAAACATAATATGCACAACTATAATTCAGGGCATAATTTAGAAGAATCCAATTTCAGCAATAACAACAACAATAAGAAACCCAAAATTTGTCCCAATTTCAACAATATCACCAACAAGTCACAAAATTATCCAAATTTCAGCAACAATATATTCAATAGTAATCTCAGCAACAACAAATTATCCAAATTGAGCTAATCTCATATTAAAACCCATATCAACCCTAAAAACAAATTAACCCACAAATTTCAGTAATCTCATAAAACTCTTTGCAACAATTTCAGTACTATCCCAATTTCAGTAGCTCTCATAAATTTCAATACCCCCAAATTCAATAATCCTAAAATCATTTTCATTCATTCAACGTTTTGCAACAAATTAATCCTAAAATCATAAATTAATTTCACTAACCTGAATTATAGGTATCTAAAGGAGGAGAAACGAGGAGGAACATCGGCACAACACGGTGGTGGTGGTGGAGTGATCCTGAGACGAGGCTGGTATGGTGGTGGTGGAAAGATGAGAGAGATGAGAGAGTCAGAGGAATGAGAGGAAGAGACAGAGTTAGAGAGAGTTTGAGAGAAAAATAGCAGCGACGGTTGGGAGAAGGGATAGAACGAAAAAAACTACTACGTACGATTGATTCGCTAGCGAAGAATCTTCTGATCATTACCTTCTTTCTTGTAAACTGGTAAGATGAACGAGAGCCTGTGGCTTTTCGACTTTCTCAGCATGATCTTGCGATTTTTGGAGTCTACCTTTGAGCGCCCCATTGCGGAAAATTTTTCACTGCTGCCTCCCATAGGAGTCTGGGCCGTGTCTCAGTCCCAGTGTGGCTGATCATCTTCTCGAACCAGCTACTAATCATTGCCTTGGTATACTATTTTAGGTTTTAAAGATTATTTTCGACGTAATATCCGTCAAAAATAATTTCGTCGAAATTGGGTTATCCTCGACAGACATTCCATCGACATTACAAGCCATTCTGTTGAATATAAGTTTGGCACTGACGGGAACATTGGTGCCAAAAGATGCCTTTTATCTCGGACGGAAATATGTCGAGATTATTGTAGTGACGACATAATTATATTCGACGGATTATTCCGTCAAAAATAACTTTATTTTGACGGAATAGACTACGTTGGAATTAATTCCGTCAGAATTAATCATTTTTCTTGTAGTGAATTTAGAAGAGTTTTCTCTCACTTTTGCTATTTTTCTCTCTAAAGGACACATTTTCTCTCTCTAAAATGTCTCCCTCTCGCCAAAATGCAGCCAAAGTAGCCTTATAAAGGAAATTTAGGGTTGCCATAGGTTTACCTGTGACAGGGAGTGGGTTTACTTGCGGCAGCCTGTTGTGAGCCATGTTGGGTCAATTTTCATGTCGTGTACTCAAACATCCATAACTTTCAAATTGGAAAGATTTAGAAAACGTATCATATCAATCCGGAAAGCTCTTTTTGAGACATACACAATGATATATAATTTGACTATGTTTGGATCTGGAATGAGGGAGAACAGTGAAAAAAAAAACCCTTTTCTTGGTCTGCACTAGCCAATCCCTTACTTTGGTTTTCTGACCCTAGGTACCCCAAAGTCTATGTGTGGCCTCTAAATAATTGTCCTGAGCCTTGTAATCTTTACTTTGACATCTTTGTCTCAAGGTGAAATGACATGATTGCCCTCCTGCCATTATTAGAAGAAATACGTGTAAATTTTGGGTGTCTACACCACCAACCACCATCATCACTCACCACTCACAACCACCACCACCACCATCCATCGTCATATTTTATGCTAATTATGTAAAACTGTCATAATTATTATTATGTATTATTAGACTTGAAATATTTTACTAGTTATACATTGTTAGTGATTTTATTTGAAATAATTATTTAATAATTATTATATTTTTATCCTCACTATAAGTTTGTATAAATTGATATAAAGGTAAATTAGTAAAATGTTGTATTCAGACATACAATAAAGATTGACTATCAAACAACTCTTTTATATTTAAACTATGTTTTTAAAAAGAGTATCTATTTTATACAGAACCTCTATTTTAATAAGCTCTTGTTACACAATTTTATCAAACAGTACTTACGTCTTCCATATTAAAATATAAGAGATAAACATTGACTTTTTAAAATTAGTCTAAAATATTTTCACATTCAAATTTAATATAATTTTTTTAATATTAGACAATACAATTATGAGAATAGATATTTCTATTTACAAAATAATTTTATTTCACAAAAATAGTGTTTTTTGTTGATAATATAAAATGACACAATATTCTCAAATTTTATAATCATAATTTTATTATCATGTCATCATAATTTAATTAATAATTTATTTTTTAAGATAAATATAAAATAAAAATATGTTTTTAATATCTTTAAATTTTGTAAATAAAATTGTTTGTTGAAAGGGACAGAATATATCGGATGGAGAATAATGTAAACGCCAAAGTGAATGATGCATGTGCGCACGCATATTTTTAGGCATCAATTTTATTTAAATACTCCACGTCTCCACTAGTTAACCCTTAATTATTATCAAATAAAAAATCCCTTTAATCTACGGAGACCGGAAAATTGGGACCCAAAAATTGGATATTTCTTATTTTTTTTATTTTCTTTTGGTATTGATTCCAAATATATTTATACTATGAATTTAAAAAAAATAGGAAAAATTCTAAAAAATTAGGTTTAATTTAGATATATATCAAAAAAAGCATACAACCTTTTTTTGATATATATCCAAATTACACCTAATTTTTTAGAATTTTTCCTTTTTTTTTTAAATCCATAGTATAAATATGTTTGGAATTAATACCCAAAAAAAAAAGTAAGGAAAATAGGAAATGTCCAATTTCCAGTCCCAATTTTCCGGTCCCCGTAGACTTACTCTTTTTTTTTGGTCGTGAATGTCCTAATCTATTAGACTAATTTATCATGACCTAGGGGGAATGGGTTTAGGTTGGGGAGGGTTAGGGCTCCAATTGAAATTGAAAATATCCGATATTCACTCCGAAAATTTATATTCGTATTCACATCAAAGCGGATATTATTCATATCCGTTTCTAAGCGAATATTATTTGTATTCGTATACATCGTCCAAAGCAGATATATGTATATTTGTATCCGTTAATACCCATATCCGTAATATTAATATATATATATGTATATATATATATATATGTATATGTATAGGATGGATCGAAAACATACCTCTTAAATAACATACCTCTCTTAAATTAATAACATACTTTTATTAAAACTACGTCGTTTTAGAGATTATTTTAAAAAACAAGTGGGGCCACGGATGACATTTTTATAAATAAAAAGAAAACAAGTGGGACTACTTAATAAAAGATATGTTTTAGATTCATCCCCCCTCTCTCTCTCTCTCTCTATATATATATATATATATATATATATATATATATATATATATATATACATATATATTGTTGCTAATTATATATACATATACATGTATAAATCTCTCATTTAATATTGGCATACAATATATGAAAATGTTATACATCTTTTATTGCTATTTTAGGATATACGATATAAAAAAAAGTTACATATGTATATTATATCTAGTTTTATTATTTTATTTAGTTAATTATATATCATTTCTAATTATTAGTTAATTAAGTGAATATTTTTTTTGGTTATTAATTTAACATTGTGCAAGAATTAAAAAAAAAATTAAAACTTCTAAAATTTTATTTGAACGGATGTGGATACAGATACGGATAGGCAGATATTTAATATATTATCCATATTATATTGTACAAAACGGATACGAAAAATATCCAGATATTTCATATTCATATTCGCCGGATACAGATACGAATACGTATATTAAAATTTATACCTAGCATTCGAAAATATTCGTTTACACTTATTGTCTTCACATTGCTGCCTTCAACACCTAGTGTTAACAAGAATCGAACCATCGACCTCTATATTAATTGAAGTAAGTTATACCAATGGATCAAGTAGTCATTGGTACATGATAGTAGCTCAGTTATAAAAAGGAGTTCACCTTTGAATTTTAAAGTAAATTTGTGATACCTTTGAATTTCATTTTTTATATAAATTATTTTATTTAAATTAACAAAATCGTAATTTTTTTAAGATATTAAGTTTTCTAAAGTTATTAGTAATTATTCATTTAATCTAAAACTTAAACAAATTTACGTTAATTGTAAAAGTTAAATCAATTATAATGATGCATTTTAATCCTAGAACTTAAGGTTGTGTTTATGAGTTTTTGTTTCGGAGCGGAGGGGAGGCGAAGGGAGGGGAGAGACGGGACGGGAAGAGAAAGTTTTTCTTCTTTCCATTTCCTTCTCATATAAATAAAATTCACAAACTGAGAATAAGGGGACTTGACGAAGATGTCAAGATTGAAACTAAGGAGAATTGAAGAAAAAATTATTTTCAATATGTTTTCTATTGACTTAACTTTTGTTGAGTGATAAATTTAAGTTTGAGACATTGCACAATAATAAAAAATAATAATAAAAAAAAAGTTATCGGTACATTTGGTCATACAATAGTGATAATTAGTTATTAGTAAGTTGTTAACTATTTCTCCATTCTTTGACAATTGCAATAGTGATAGTTAGTGATAAAACCTTCACAAATATGCACATTTGCGTATACTTGGCAATTTTATTGGTGAAGTTTCCCTTTTAATTACTTTTTTTCTTCAAAATAATAATTGTTGCCATATACATGTTGACACTTGGCAAATATTGTTTTATTAAGTAATTTTAGCCAACTAACATATTTAGTATAAATTTATGTACTTTTAAATATTTTTTGATGAACAAAATTTATTATACTTGAAGACATTCTTTTAAAGATGGAACGAGTGTGTGTGTGTGTGTGTGTGTGTGTATATATATATATATATGTATATATATGGAAAAAAGTAATTTAAGGTATGCCTTAGCCAAGCTTGGCTAATGCTACTTAACAAAACGATGTAATTTTGTACAAATATTATAATTAAAAAAATTTATATAAAACCCAAAAATGAAAAACTTAACCATAAAAGGTAAAACTAAGTTGTTTTACTAAGATCCTTCTTTGTCAACCTTAAGCGAGACCCATTCGGCTATGTAAGCATAACAATGAACCGCAACGAACCCTCAAACGACTTATCTAAGATTAGGGGGCAGATCCTTAGTAGTGGTGACCCTTTCACTCTTCCACGGACTGCCCTTCATTCAAGTGTAGTGGGATCGTAGCAGTAGAGAGGAGAAACCCTTCCTTTATGTTCCAGACCAGACTCTGTCACATCAACTGACAAATTAAGATACTAACATTGACGAACGTCTATGCTTGTAGCTGCCTTAACCGGTGAAGAAATCTATACTGCCATATCGTTGGTTGTACTTTTTGATCATGCGCAACCTGCTAATGAAGAAGTAGGTAGGAGATAAGATAAGTCAAAGTAAGGATCGCTAGGCTAGTAAGAAGAAAGCACTCAATATCTCGTATCAGATGTTGTGTAAGGGTTGACCTTAAAGGAATGGTTAGTTTCATCGCAATCCCAATCCTAATGCTTCTCTGTGGTCAACAAAACGAAAAACATGGGAAGAATCAAAGGTAGACTCCCCAAATACGAAGGGAGGTTTCGCATGTCAACGTTTGGCTAAGATCCTCTCTGAAAGCTCGAGAGTACACTAAGGGAGAGGGTGATCCCAATCGTGGAAGAAATCGCCTCATTCTCGTTAGCTTGAAGAAACTTAATTTATTTGATTAACCGATCAGTTATGCTCTCTTGTCAGCTAGGGCAAGAACTCTTGTCAGAACCTTATTTTACTTTAATCTAAGAACCTGAACATAAGCTACCATTTGACCTTTTGAACCTCTATGTAGTGGTCGACCTTCTAGAAGCTTCGCTAGAAGTGACTACTCGCTTATGACAAAACCGTCGTAAGAGTGGAAACCTAGAGCGAAGGCGAACTAGTTAACGAGAAAGAGACCCTACTTACTACAAACGAATTATACACTTGGTTCATGACTGAGCTAATAAAAAAAGTCTCAAGTAAGGAAATGTGGGATGGAAGGCGGAAGGGCATTCCATCCAACGTAAGCATCTGGATAATCTGGAATGCGAATAGAACATTAGTGTGGGCATACTTAAGATCTTGGTTTCTTCATAGTATTGTTTATCCCCTACTCAATCAAGATTGAAAAGTTCGATTCGAGCGGCTTGAAACGTCGAATTTTAGTTCGGCATTTGAAGTATCAGTATATTTCACCGATGTAGTTGTCTAAATATTATAATTTAAAAAAATATATATATAACCCAAAAATGAAAAACATAACCATAAAAGGTAAAACTACATCGTTTTACAAAGATTTTATTAAATAGTTTTAGCCAAACTTGTTTAAAACATGTTTTATATTATTTTTTTCCATATATATATATATATATATATGCGCACTAGGGACACCTATCAACTTCACCAAAAATAAAAAATAGTTCTACACTCGACAGGAATGACCGAGATTGTAGGTTTTTTCTTGTTTTTAATCATTAGCTAGTGCTTTTACGTTCTTGAGATGAAAGGAAAGTGTTCACCAATCACCAGGCTATACCTAAGTAAATAAATCTACTAGTGAAGGCGGCACAGAATTTATTTGAATTTTTTAATTTTTTTTTTCACCAGCCCATAATTTATTAGAAGTTTTTTTGTTGTCAAATTCTTTATATTATAGTATCCATTTAAAGTAATTACCATATATATCTAGCAGCTTTCCAGTTGGAACACGAAACACCACGTAAATATATTAACATGATTAGTTGGACAGAGACTTCTTTTCTTCCATTTGAGCGTTTAAGCGGGCTTTTTCTCCAGTTATGTATTATGCTTGATATTTTATACCTCACCCTATATATAATGCATGCTAAACTAGAACTTTGAATGTGCTAAAAGCTATCACGTTTGGGTACTTTATGCCAGTAATTAACTAAGTAAAGGGCACATTCAGTTACATTATTAGTTCTTTTTAATTAATTGTCTTGGTTACTGGTATTATTTTACAGTATCTTAGTAGCCAAGCATGCATCAAGCCAATGAAATTGGTGTGCTTAAAATTAAAAATAATGGCAGACAATGACTAATGTGAGTATGTGACAATTTTACCATCTTTAATCAAGAGAAGATAAATTAGTGAGATACTAAGATTGGATGAGATTCATTGTATCCTCTTGCACTTAGTAATGGATAGTACTTTATATTTTTATATAGCGCCGCCAAAAATCACTTCATATTTGAAGAAGCAATATATATTAAAGGATTAATAGCATATCAGACTACAAAGTATACATTCACTCATTAGTTTATAATTTGAGGTCACAAAATTCTAATTCTTTCAGTACGTACCCGCCTCCATATATGTATGTATAATCGATATCGATTTTGAGAAAATTTGGATGAAAAAAATTATCGGAATGTCATGAGGCCCGACCACGAGAGGATATAGATATAGTTCGATTGTATATATATTATTCAGTTTTTAAATACTACTCAAATACGGCTATATACTACTCACATAGTCACGCGTTAATATTTTGATGACTAAATTGTTCGGATTACTATTTAGAGTGTGTGGTGCTCATTTAGAGTACCTACTTTAAGAAGTGAGCTGGGTTGATTTAAATTTTGTTGTGCATATTGTAACTTGATGTATATTTTAGTGTCAAATATGCTATTAACACGACAATAAATTATATTAGACCAAGGGATAGATGAATATGGCTGGTAATTACTATCAACTACATGTAAAACCTTTCAATTTTGTCAGGAATTCAATAAGATGTTAGGGGGTTTCTTCAATTCTATTAGTCAAAATAGAAAACATAAGGAATGCAGGAGCAGACTGAAAATTGAAAGGTGGGATCTCAAGAAAGTTATTATGTTCTCATTTTTAATGTTTAGGTTTTTATTATTGATTTGGTGTACGTATGGTTTTATGAGAGCTATGGTTTGTATTTTCTGTCTCTATTCAACCCTTTTGAATTCGCCACTTTTGTAATGTTTTTGCTACTCATAAAATTTCCTTTTGTCAATAAAAAAATTTATATCCGATCAAATGTGATTGTCTAGCGATAAGACTTATATAGTATTAACAAGACCCTTCATAATTCTGATAAATTTTCATTAGATTCTCTCCAGCTCCATTTAGTTCCCTCTTGGCTCTTGACCCTCTCCTCAAGGGTATAGGATTAATAATACTTACCTAAAATAATAAAATTATTGTGAAGCCAAAACGTGGACGGCACAGGAGAATCTTTCTCCCATTACCTGGAAATTATTGTCCATCAGTGGCCGCCACGGGTGCAATTATAATACTGCATTTTGCTGAATTATTTCCTTTTCTTGACTTGTACTATGATACATCATACAACTAGTTAATTGATTGTAAAGGATTCTGCCTTTTCAGTTTGTTCTTTCGCAGGTTGCAACTTGCAACTTGCAACTTGCAGTCAATAGCCATGGCCCCCCATGTTAATCACTATTTGAAGAAATTTTCATTAATCCAACTCCCACAAAAGAAAACTGCGTGGGAACTATTCATAATAACTTCTGGAACTTTCTTTGCAATGATGATCAATAAAGATAAATGAATAGTTGAGGGATGTTACGTTGATCAGATTTCAAAATGTTTCGGTCACTTCATAACACAGTCTTATAAAAATAAGTTATATTGTATAGATAGAAAGTTACAATTACAAAATACTTGTATAATAAATTTCACTGAAATACAACTCTTTAACTATACTGGTGTAATTGATTTCTATAGCACTGCTGTCCATATGGATTGTCCAAAACAAACTGCATGAAATTCAAATTCATTAATTACATATATTTGTTCTTTTTGGTGTTCATGAAATTCTTATTACCATTGAAATGGTGGTTATAATTATCATTTTTAATTAAATTTGGGTGCATTAAGGATCAAGACTTGATTCACTATCTTAAAAGTATCTTAGTCATCTTAGCCCACTTTAAGTCTATCCAAAAGTCATGACATTATGTATACATTTAGTAGCAGAACTGAGATATATCTTCACATGCTCACAATTTAGAATTGTATTATTAACAGGACGTGATTTATGTTTAGTCTTCTGATTATTATTTTTCTGTCATATTTCTTTCTCAAACTTTATAATATTTGCAATCTCAATCTAATCTCGCAAAAATATAATAATTAAAGGGAACTAAACTTGAAAAAACAAGTACATAAAAAATAATTATAGTTTAGAGACTAATTGGGTACATCAGCTATAGTTAAAATAAAAAAACAACAACAGTTTGAGAGTAAAATATGCAGAAACAAAAAAAAAAATTAGTAAAGAAATAGCAAATAGAGACGACATAGGATCAGAAGCCTTCATGTAATAAGAGCCTTTATTTTTACATACTTTGAAAGGAAAATAACATTTGATTACAACCAAATTATAAGCTTAGTTACTTATTATTGTAAGAACGCAATCTACACATCATTCAGCCCCCATTTTGCAGCCCCATCTATGAGCACAGATCCTGCAGCAACCCCAACACAAATACTCCAGTGCTTGATATCTAACCTTCCCATACCAGCAATCACAACCAAAATCTCAACAACCGCAACCTGAAGAACAACAATGCCCCCCAAAATCACAATAAACCAGCAAATCTTTCTAACCCTAAACCTCCCCTCATAAACAAATGTTTTTGCCATTCCTTTCGTCGTGATCAACAAGAACAATTGACAGATTACAAAACAGTTGAATATCATGGCCCGTAAAACACACTCATTCACGTCGAAAATAACTTTTCCCTTCAAATTTAGCACCAAAATAACTGTCACCTGATACAAACATTGAACAGCTATTTTTCTCCACATATTCTTGGTTATAATACCACCTTCTTCATAAATTAGTAAGTTGCTCTCCAAAAAAGGCGACGGCAGCCCCACCATGGACGCCGCAAAGGCCAAGGCACCAAAAATGTCCATAATTAGGTTTACCCACAAAAGCTCAAATGGAGTTAGTGGCTCTACAGTTGTAGACATAACAATGAGAAAGTTTATGGTAAATGCTGAAATATTGAGAGTAAGTTGCAATACCACAAACTTTTCGACAATTTTGCAAACGTACCTTCCCATTTCCAAGATGGCAAATATTGTCCCAAAATTCCTGTCCATGACAGTTATGTCCGAATTTTCATTTGCCATTTCTGTAGCAGTATCACCTAGAAAAAAGCCAATATCGGCTTCTTTTAACAATGGGGTGTCCCGAATTGATGTCCCGGTAGCCGCCACCACCTTGCCTTTTCGTCTTAGGCATTGCACCATTAGTAGTTTATCTAATGGGCTTGCATTGGCCACTACATGAATGTTGTCAACCATATTCATGCGGTCTTTCTCAGAGCTATTACGAAATTCAGAGGCTTCAATTATGTTTTCTTCAGGACTTATAATCCCGGAGTGAATGGCCATTAATCTGGCTGCCATGATATCATCACGAACCAATAATTTGATCCCGACTCCAGATTTTTCAAAAGATTGAACTGCTTTTCTCACTTCTGGTGAGATCGGATTCTTCAAGCCCACCAGGCCCAACAAAGTCAATCCATTCTCTGCTTCTTGTTCTTCAAAGTCTTGTTTGTGTTCTTGTTCTTCCTGTATGACAACATGTTTGTAAGCAAAAGCAAAGCAATGAAAACTATCTGATGAAATTCTCTCCAAAATTTTGTTGAACATTTCTCTTTTCTGCTCATCTAGGGTTTGCATGGTTCCATCTGCATGGTAATAGTGTGAACACATGGGCAATACAATCTCTGGGAGTCCTTTATAATGCATATGAAGAACATTTTCAACCTTCCTCTTCCTTTTTAACAAAACACCACTTCTATACTTGTAATTTAGGTCAAAAGATTCATTACAAAGAACAATATTGCTAACCCCTAAAAATTTCTGAGCCCACAAAACAAGAGAATCCTCAGAAAAGTCAGAATCAGAATTCATGAAAACTGCCTCGCGCAGATAATCGAGCACCTCAGGAGCAACTTCTGCGCCTAGTTGCTCGATATTGTCAAGTCCAATCCACAACTCTGCCATCTTCATATGTTGCATAGTTAGATCATCAGTTTCACCAATGCAAATTGTGGTGACATAACCACTAGTAGCACATGCTGAGAGATTTCGAACAATGGCTTGGTAAATCTTCTTGATTTTCTTCGATGCACATGCCAAAAGGATAAAAAGCCCTATAGGCAACCCATCTCTCACTGCAAAAAGCAATACACAAAGCATTCCAGCCAACCCCTTAACCCTAAAACCCTCCCTCTTGATTAATTTTGTCCCTTCACTCATTATCTCCACCATCGTGTTCTTTACACCTTTATGATCCGGATCATCATGATTCTCATCACAATACTTGGCTTCCCAAATGAAACATTTGAGAAATTGCACAACAAGAATCAATAATGAGAGCCACAACCAAATTTTTTCCAACCTAGAATTTGTCTTACAAATCGCATTTTCCAACTTTGAGTACTCCTCTTTTCGATTACTACTAATTGATCTCATCATCTTGCTCCTCTCCGTGTTCTTTCCCACTGATGTCACAAGCATTCGACAGCAGCCTGCCACCACCTTAGCACCAGTGAACATGGAGAAATGCTTTGAATTATTATCAAATTCCAGCTCATGAACCACGCCATCATCAATCTTGAGCGATGAGTTGCCTTTAATCAGCAGCCCATCAGCAGGAACAACATCTCCGGAATTTAACCATAATATATCTCCAACAACAACTTCATGAACAGCAACATGTAGCAACTGGCCACATCGTATGACGCCCACAGATTTTTCGGCCCTTGACAAGTTGTTGATCAACATCCTTCTAGCCTTGAAATATCTACAAATAACACCAAAATTAACAACTATGAGTACTGAGAGAAATATGATTACCCCATCAAACAAGCCTTCTTCTAGCCCATTCCTCTTGATCCCAATCACAAGAGAAAGCAGTGCACAACACAAAAGAAGAATAATTGAACTATCTTTGAGAGCTGCAAAGATGAGTTCTTGAAAGTCTGGCGCCTGATAATCTGTAGAAGAATAATTTTGATCATAATTCAGGTTCAACCCGAATGCTTTGTGTCTATGATCAAGATCTCTAGCATCTCCACATATACCTATTTCAACATCAGTTTGTAAAGCAATAAGGACTTCACTAATGGGAAGAGAGCCACCATTTGACTCGACTAATTTTGCAAGTATTTCTTGGCTTATTGTGAAGTCATTAGGCTCGTTTACATGGCGATTATTATTATCAGAATTGGATTGAATATTTATAGAAACAAAGGATCGACAATCATGATTAGTATGTTCTTTTCCACAGATTTTGTTGGTGGGAGAATCCATAGAGAAGTAGAAAGAGGCTAGCTAGGAGGGTTTAGTTTAGTATAGTTTAGGATTGGACAAAGTTTCAATAAATAGAAGGGATTGATATATACAAGTCGATCATGCAAATGTGTTATATATAGTTATACTCCAAGGGTGTGCAGCGTGCGAGACGCCATTTGATATGCACCTGCGGTGTGACTAGACAGAATCTTTTGGGAAAACATGCAAGTATATGAGAAAAACTGGGAAGTTTACTAGTAGACTATTTAATTGAAATTTAAGTGTACGTGGCATGAGAAGGACAAAGGGTTTGTTCCATATTATTTTAATAATATATTTGATTTAGAAAAATTAAACATATTATTTTAATAATATAATATTGAATAGTTGCAATGATTCAATATTATGTACAGGGTGAATAGTTGCAATGGTTTTTTTTTTTAAATAGTGCAACTCTATGTGAATAGATGTAATATTTCGTTCTACACAGTACACTCTTTTCACTAGTCTAATCAATACAATAATTTACTCAAAGAGATGCGTCCTTCAAAAAGGTGTCTTCAAATATATAAAGACGACTCATAGTTTGTCTTTCACATATTGTTATTTATTCTAATTCTCTGAATCCAAATTCAAGTAAATAAGTCTTGAATTTATTCTTTTCTATTTTCTCTATAATTTTCTTACTCTTGTACTTAAAAGATCCAAGTGTTCGGTGATAGGTATCCATTAGTGCAAAGTGAGAAATTACATACACATTTGGAGGTTTATTGTATTTGGAAACAAATCGCACAAATTTCTATTGCATTGTGGTGGGAGTGAATATTACTTTAAAGATAGTAATTACACATTTTAATTTACAAATGTGTTATTCGAGTTTTCTGTCATTATTATATGTTTATATCAACAAAGGTCTTGGTTTAGCCTTTAGGTGTGATTATATTTTTAAATATGTAGTATTTGTTTTTAAAAATTCAACAAGATGGCGGACTGTTGGTTATAACTAATGTTAGTTGTGGTTGTCGTTAACTAGGAGTTTTAAATGATTCATTTTAAATATATAGTATCTTTAAAAGAAATGATATATCTTATGATTTTATGTATTGACTATTTTAATTTGTTAATTTCATGGATTACTATAATGTTAATATTTTTAATCATATATATATGGTGGACAAATCTTATAATCCTATTCAATTTCATGTATTAATCGATAACTAACAATATATAATTGCATAGTCTATATTAAAGCATGCAACTCAAAATCAATTGGTAATGAGTGAAATAGTCTCTCAAATTATATATTGAGTATGTAGAACTTAGTTACCCGATGTGAGACTTTATATCTCAACACACCCCCTCACGTGTGATGTAATTTTGAGTCAAACACGTGCACAATTTTAATTAGGTGACATGAAGCATGTGAGCCGTTGAGTCTGCACATGAATGGAGCCTACTCTGATACATTTTGAGTTACGATGTAATTTCAAATGAACGTATATGACCCTGTTATATTCCAACAACTAATATGAGAGTCGTGACTATAGGCTTATGGACAATATAATTTCTTGAGCAAGTGATGGAATCTTCTCAGACAGTACGACGTCATAATAAAATAGCACATCATAATACAAATAGAAAGATTGAGAACATACATATTTTGATGGGCTTATGGATAATAAACTTCCTTGAGTAAGTGATGAAATTTTTTCGTACAGTATAACGTCATAATAAAATCTCACATTAAAACATAAAAATAAAAATTTAAAATATATACTCCGTATAATACTCTAATAAACCATATCTGTGTCGCGATCTGTACGTCTTAAGAGCAACCAATGGTTTGAACTGAAAATTCCCTGATCTTGATCATTTTCCATTTATTTGGATAGTGACAACCTTAGTCCATAAATCCCCTTGGGTATTTGGATAGTGACAACCGTAGTCTATAAATCCCCTTCGGTGGACTCAATGATGTCGATTAATTAGTAAAGTATATTTTTTATATATATTAAAAAAAATAAAAGAGACTAAAAAAATTTTAAATTTATTTTTAAAATTTTTATAAAATTATATAAAATAATGAGTAAGTTTATTTTTTTATATTAATAGACTCTACTAAATAATATATTTATTTTTTTATTTTATGTACCTTAATTTATTTATTTTTAAATAAAAAAAATTATACTTTTAATTATCTTTAAGAAGGGAGTATTTGGCATTTGCCATTTAGCTAACCCAATGATCTTGATTCTAAAGTAGTGCGACAAGAGAGAGGGATAGTGACAACCTTAGCTCCTTCGGTGGATTTTGAATTATTTTATTTCTTTTGGTCAATCGGTGCAATTTTTTTCAAATTCTTTTTTTTTTTTGGTCAACTGGCGCATTTCCAACTTTGGAAAGCGTGTTTCAAAAAAACTTTTGGAAAGCGAGCTCCAACTACTCCGAGCATCAAAATAATATAAATATAAGGAAACATTATTTCTACGTGTATTTTTTTATATTTTTATATGATTCTCTGTCATATAAAAGTGGTATTTACTTTATGCTCATATGAGAAAAGATCATATAGAAATATTAAAAACACATGTGAAAATATCAATTTTTTAAATCTATCTGCTTAGGGGAAGACATTATTGTTGTTGAAACTTCAAATTCCTTTTGTTTGTTTTTTTTTTATTCTTTTTTTTCTTATATTAGGAGGACTTGGGGAGAAAAAGTCGAGAAGAAAATTGAGAAGATTTAGAATAAATTTACTTTTAATATGTACATCAAAATAGTATAAATCTATCCGCTTGGGGGAAAAATGTATGATTTGACACATTATTGTTGTTGGAACTTCAAATTCCTTTTGTTTGTTTTTTTTTCGTATATTTGGAGAACTTGGGGAGAAGAAGTCGAGAAAAATTGGTAAGATTTAGAATAAATTTATTTTTAATATGTAGCGCATGTTACCTCGGACGTTTTGAAGTATAAGTTTAATATGCTCAAGTTTCTAACCTTGCACAAGAAATGTCTTATCATTAGACTGTGATATTTGATCTAAAATTTTAAATTCTTAATTCAACATTAATCATGTTCCAAAAATATTACTAGGTGTTTTCCATTGAAAACGAAAGGGTACTACTAAATTTAACTTAGGGGGTGTTTGTTTAGAGCTGAATAGAGGTGAATGGCTGAATGACTGAATTAGTAAGTGCGTTTGTTTTGGTCTGAATGGCTGAATCGGTCAGATGATTGAGCTGAATGGCTAAGTCAGATTTTTTTAGCTGAATGGCTGAATGAGCAGCTGAATGAGTAAAAAAAATTTTTAAATTTTTTAAAAAAATATTAACTATTATATTAAGTAATATTAAATAAATTTACAACAATTTTAAATTTTTTCAGAGGGGTAAAATAATAAAATTCTGTCATTCAGATGTTTCAGACATGTCAATTATCAAACAGCTTTTTTCATTCAGATTCAGCTCATTCAGATTCAGATTCAGATTCATTCAGTTTTTGTCAAACACCCCCTTACTCAGACCGAATGTACTGGTTTGACTACAAAACTACTCTCTTTATTATTCGTGAATTTATCTGTCATCATACTTAGCACATAATTACATAGTACTTCCTTCGTTTCAAATTATAATATCATTATTGATTTTAACTTAAGACATTTTTAAACTTAAAATTGATATGAATTTCTTAATTTTTGTCAATACAATGATGAATATTGTAAATTATCTAAAAAGTCGATATAAGATTTATTGTTTTATAATTTTTAATTAATTATCTCAATTTTAAATTTAAAAATA
Organism: Aralia elata; assembly: GCA_034770075.1. Lineage (NCBI taxonomy): Eukaryota > Viridiplantae > Streptophyta > Magnoliopsida > Apiales > Araliaceae > Aralia > Aralia elata. The sequence goes on from CM068385.1 coordinate 15,699,703, forward strand.
TTTTAATTGATTTTTAAAAATCAATAATGATCTAATTATTTGGAACAGAAAGAGTATTAATGATAAATTATCACTTGTTTTTTTTGACATAATTATTGTGACGCCTCCAAATTTGAGTCTACACGAGTCGTCAAAATACAAACAACATACATAAATTTCTCTAATAATGTCGTGTATAGTACGACAGTAGATGCACTAAGTCCTCGCTACAATTATTGTCACATTATTTTACAACATAGTGAAGATTATTACAGCTACTAACTTGGACCATCATTTCATTCTCCTGTTCTTCTCGCTAGCCCTAACTACACTCTCATTTCCTGAAAGAAATTATAAAACAAAAAGGTGAGCTCAAATAGCCCAATAATGAATATCATTACTAAGATAATGAAGAATAAGTTATCCTTAGCCTTCAATAGTGATAAATCAGATATTTAAAAAAATAATAGACAACATAAGTTTTCAACAAACAACTGCAGCCGAATGAGCAATCCATTAGAAGAGTCAAATAGATCAAAATGTCTACTATCTTCTCCAATTTAAAAATTCACCCTCAAGATTTTATCAAATGTAACACCAATGGTTATGATCATGTCAATCAATAGTTCCTCTTTGGACTCAGGCCAAAGAAAACTTTCACCACGTGTACTTGCCACACAGGATAAAGACACTCAACAATTATATTGTCTTTGCACCCAGGCCAAAGACATTCACAACAACTTAAGTCCTGATGATTAGTATAAATAACAATGATATAAAGGATGAATAGAAATAATAAGAATAATAAGATAAAGAAGAAGCATTAGAGATTAGTAATTTAATTTGTCCAGAGTCTAATAATATCTAAATTGTCAACACGATATCCAGAATTTCGATTCGAGTTCAAGAATAATATTTAAGGTTCACAGTTCAAATATAACGGTTAAAATTCAATAGGAAGGTTCATATCAAAAGATATTAGATGAAGCACCAACTATTAAGGAAATTATAATCATTTCAGAAATTTTCACCGTTTAATGATAATGTTATAGAAACGAACAATATTTTCTTACCATAGTAAGTTTAAATTTAAGAGTATGAAAGAAAATAATATCTCTTACCTTAGCACGTGATTAGATACTGCTTTCTATGTAGTTAATTAACATATATGCATATTTATAATTTAATTAGTAACTACCACATATAAGTTTCATGGTGTACCCTAACTCGTATATTATGAAATCGTCAAAAGTGACTTGATAGTATAAATTTATGTAGTGTACAAAATGGAGTAGAATAAATTTCAAAATAGTTTTTGAAGGAATAAAATAATATTTCAAAACAATCTTCCAAAGAAAGTTTTTCAAAATGAATCTTCTAAAGGAAGAGTTGTAAACATTGTGTGATGTATGTGGGTACTTGTGCAACTTTTATAGAAAAACTTGCCTGAATAATTCTTGCACTATTACTGATATTCACCAATATTTAAGGTAGCATTCGTACACTCAGAGAGACACTCACACTAAACAATTTTTAAAGAGTGAAAGGAAGGATAAGCAAGAAATTATAAAACTATTTATGCTAAGCCCCCTATTTATAACCAAAACTTAACCAACATTTACCACACATCAATTAACCACACTTTTCATATTTTAAGATTATCTTTAATCTACATCATTCATCAATTATCCACACTTTTCACATTTCAAGATTATCTTTAATCTACATCATTCATCAATTATCCACACTTTTCACATTTCAAGATTATCTTTAATCTACCATATATTAATTATCCACATTTTTCACATTTCAAGATTATATTTTTCTTTACTATTCACAATTGATATTATATTATCCATCTTCTGCATTATTGACTTAATGTATTAATATCATAGATATCAGTGTTCTTCAAATAATAAGTCTGTGTAACTATTTAATACCCACAACTTTTAATTATATAACTTTTCATTGCTACGATGACAATTATTGGTTCAATAATATGAAATATTGTGCATTTGCTATTGTGACAATTATTGGTTTAATAATATGAAATACTGTGCATTTGCTACTATGATAATTATTGGTTCAATAATATGAAATATTGTGCAATACCATGTGTTACTGTAGAGTACCGTGTGATACTATGGAGTACCGCATGCTACTGTTCCTTTATCACCAGGTATTTTAACAGTTAAAGGTAATGGTTTCGCCGATAATTTTTATTAAAAAGGTTATTTCTGTCATTTTTTATATCTAACCGTTATTTTTTATGGGGTCCACCAATGATTGGTTGTTTCGATGTTGTCATACTTTACCGAATATTCTCCGACATACTTTTTATTTCTTATAATTTACACATATCATCCGTAACTTTAACCTTTTTATCAATTTAACACCTTACTGTTTAGAATAATATTTATAAAAAAAATTAAGTTTTATTTATTAAAAGTCGGGGTCTTACAACATCCCCTCCTTGTGAAATTTCATACTCAAAATTGATGTACCTGACATTTTAAAGAGGTGAGGATACCTAGCTCTCATTTTAGATTCTAATTCCCAGGCCATTTCCTTTGACTTGAGGTATGACATTTGAGCGTAGAATTTGTTCTTTCTTATCCAAGATCTTTACAAGTACCTCCTCATACGTTAAATCCTCTGTTATCTCGTCTGGCTCCAATTCAATGATGTTGTTTGGGTCTTTCACATATTTACGTAACATGGATATGTGAAAAACGTTATGAATTCGGGACATGTTTGGCGGTAAAGCTAGTTTGTAGGCAACACTTTCCACTCGATCAAGAATTTTAAATGGGCCAATAAATCGAGGGTTGAGCTTTCCTCTTTTTTTGAATCTTGTAACTCCTTTTCATGGAGCAACACATAAAAATACATGATCTCCGACATTAAATCCATCGTCCCTTCGATGAAGATCAACATAACTCTTTTGTCATTCTTGTGTTGCTTGTATTCGTTGTCGGATCACTTGGATCTTTTTTATAGTTATGTGTACCAACTCTAATCCCAATAATTTTGCTTTTCCTACCTCATTCTAACATACTGGAGAGCGAAACTTTTGTCCATACAAAGCCTCAAATAGAGCAATGTCTATACTTGTTTTGATAATTGTTGTTGTATGAGAATTCAACCAGGGCTAAGTACTTGCCCCAACTTCCCTTGAAGTCTAGTACATAAAGTCTCAATAGATCTTTGAGAGTCAGGATTGTCCTTTTCGACTGCCCGTCTGTCTAGAGATGGTATGCAGAACTGAATCGTAGCTTATTGTCCATAGTTTTTTGTAAGCTAATCCAAAATGGTGAATTGAATCTAGGATCTCGATTAGAAACTATGGATACTGGCATGTCATGAAATCTCACAATCTCGCTTATGTACATACTGGCACGCTCAAGTGAATAGTTTTCTCGTATAGACAAGAAATGAGCAGACTTAGTCAATCTATCTACAGTGACCCAAATTGCGTCTAAGCCTTGGGAAACCTTGGGAAGACCTATCACGAAATCCATATTGATGTATTCCCACTTCTATTCTGAAACTTCGAGTGGTTGCAATGGACCCTTAGGTACTTGATATTATGCCTTGACACGTTAACATGTTAAACACCTTAAGATAAACTCTGCGATCTCCCTCTTCATATTGTTCCCACCATAACGTATGTCGAAGGTCAGGATACATTTTGGTACTTCCAGGGTGGATTACAAACGATGTATTGTGTGCTTCAATCATAATTTTATATTTCAATTCAGGGTCGTTAACGACACATAGTCGAGAGTTGACTCGAATTATCCCTTCCTCGTCTATTCTCGCTTCCGGAATAGCACCTTCTTGTACTTTCTTCATCATATTCACCAGTTCTAGGTCAGTAGTGTAATGATCGGGAATTTTGAATTTCCTTGTAACCCGATTTTATGTGTGGATAAAATGAATTTTTATTTTTATTTATATTATTATGTGTTATGTCTTTAAAGGGTATGTTATAACCTAGAATATCTGTATGCATGAATTTTTACGTGTTGTTGTATCGTTGGAGTGAATATATGATTTTGCGAGAAACTACAAAATCACTGTTCACGCGACACGTTTATCGAGGCACTATTCACGCCATAATATTTTGCGTCTTTTCGACCTTAATAAATTCCAGTAATATACGTGTGCGAAGAGATAATTTTTTCAAGTGTCGGATTTTCATTTTGAGCCCCACTCGTGTTTTATTCAATATCTGAAATGTATTATATGAGTGTTCCGAATATTTGGACAAACCCCGTATTAATTATTTTTACGCATCCCAATATGTTATGGGAGTACCCATTTTAATTATGAGTAGAGTTATTGAGAAAATTGGGTACAAAAGTGGGAGTACTCGGATATATTTTTGTGTATTTGTGTATTTATTTTGGCTTGTCACATCAAGAGGGAACCAACCAAAATATTTTGAACCAATTAGAATTTAGCATAGGAGGGGGGGTGTCGGCCAATGTCCTTGAGCCAAGCAATTTAATGCTCGGGCTTACAACCTTTTCATTCTCCTATGCCGCTCCATTTCATCTGATGCAAATTCTTCACCTCCCCCATTCAAACTTTCAACTACCAAGCTTTGTGCTGCAGAAAGAGTGAGAGCATAGTAGAGAGTAGAGAGGTGCAGAAAAAGAAAGAAAGAGGAGGAGCTCGGGTGTTGAACTCCTTCATTCTCCCAAGCCTTATTCATCCGACTCCTTCCCTTCCATTCTCTTATACTCAGCTTATTTCCAAGCTTAGTCCTTTTGCTAGCAAGAAAAGAGCTGCAGAGAGGGAGGGAGTGGTATATAGAGAGAGAGAGAGAGAGAGCGGAAGAACAAGAACAAAGGGAGAAGAAGAGGAAGAAACTTAAAGGAAGAAGAAAGGAGAGACACGGGTGGAGAAGAAAGGAGCCAAAGAAGTAGAAGGAGAGTCTCAAGCCTAGCTTGCAAGCTCTCTAGCATCTTGGAGGGATTACAAGAGGTAATCATCTCACTTAACACATTTCTATTTGATTTTGGTTAAGGTTTTTAAAGTTTCATGGTTGTAGAGCTTTTAAGCTTATGGGTTGGTTTTGCTGCGATTCTTGCTGTTGTTGTTGTTGTTTGTAAATGTTGTTAAGAGACTATATAAGCCATTAATATCATTAAAGTGGAACAAAAAAATGAAAGAGATCCTTACCTTGGCTTAATGAAGCAAGAACAATGAACTGTTGAACAAGAACATGGACTGTTGGACAAATTTAGAGGACCATAGTAGATATTTTTCATGTTTGATAATTTTTATTAATGCTATAAGTGTATAAATCTATAGGAGTCTTATAGTTCATGTTATAAGCTTTCCATAACCTCTGAAATGGCCTAATTCCGAGTTGTAACGAAGAAGTTATGAAGGTTTGAAATTTGTGTGCCAAAACCGAGCTTGTTGGCGAGCTCGGCAGAGAGGAGCCCTTCGGGGGAGAGCACATATGGCCCAGGGGCAAGCTCAGCCCTTCGAGGGTGAGCTCAGCCCTTCGGGGGCAAGCTCATTTGGTCTAGGCGAGCTCGACAGAGAGGAGGCGAGCTCATTTGGCTTGGGTGAGCTTATTTGGCTTGGACGAGCTCATTTGGCTTGGGCGAGCACATTTGGCCTAGGGCGAGTTCATTTTGGGCGAGCTCAGCCCTTCGGGGGCGAGCCCATATGTCCTAGGGCAAGCTCAGCCCTTCGAGGCGAGCTCATTTGGTCTACGGGCGAGCTCGTCAGAGAGGAGCTCACTGGGGCGAGCTCGTTGTGCGATGCTGACCTCCTTTAGTAAAATGGACCTAATTTTCTCATATAAACTCCAAATTGGATGATTCAAGATGATCCGGAAAGCTTAGAGATAGAGCTATAACTTTCATTAATTAGAATTGAAATTTACTACCTGGAGCAATTTTGAAATTGACCGTTTTTAGAGATAGAAGGCATCGGTCATGTGCGTGTACAACGTGTAATGCTTCCAACAATAAAAGACATTGTTCTAAGTCCTAAAACATGAATGTTATGAATTATAATGATACTTAGCATTAACCACTGAGTATTAGATAAATCGAATGGGCGTGCTAAACGTACGCAATTGCGTGTCGCTTGGGCATTTGAATAGGCGAGTTTGGCATGCGGACGCACAAGAGTCGTAACGCTGTAACTAGTGTGTATAATCTTGTTTTATATTTTATTTCTAATATGAGTGAACCATTATAGTGTTGTATAAACCAATGTTTGGAATCTCTTATGTGACTAATTGTTATGTGAATATGTACTACATTGTGTAGGATATTTGAAGAATAATTTACGTTAAGCCTAATCAACGAAAGAGGCAAGTTTCCTAACACTTGTCTAACCCTTGTGTTGGGCAAGTTCTCCTAACCTTACTCGAATTATATTGAGCAGGTTTTCTATCCTATACAAATGTTGAATATTGTGCAAGTTTCCTAACTCGTACAACTCTTTTATATTGTGCGAGTTTATTGTGAATATGCAAGTTTCTTATTCTATCTCATTTAATTATTGAACAAGTTTCTAACTCTTGTTTAATTTGGTATTGAACAAGTACTCTAGTTTATTGCAAATATTCCCATTTTATTCAAATACCTTATTGAAGTTCATTTCATGCAATGCTTATATATTGTATGAATTCCAAGTTTATGCAAATAATTTGATAATCGTTCAAGATATCTAGTTATGCTATAATGTATGTTATTAAAGTTTTTGAATCCCAATTATGTATGAATGGTTTATGAAGAGAGTCGATGCCATTTGATTCGGCTAGACCAATGTCCAAGATTTAGAAAGCGATCCAAACCAATTGCTTTGGTGCGGACTCTTTGCAGAGATGAACAACCCTCTTAGTAGGGGAAAATTATGTTTTGTCGGGGGACCGACATGCGCGCAAGTTGAACGTTTGAGAGTTATGCATAACGTTGGGTATTTTAGGCTGATCACCTATTGTACCTATTTTGGGTTAATAGTGTAATACTATTAATCCTATCAGAAAGGTAAGTGCCATGGTGGCCACATAGTGAATCCTGCATTTTGAAAATTTGAAATCATCGAATCCATTTGATAATCATCCAGTCTACAGTGACTCACCACTGTTAGTGGAGAACTGAATTGAAAATTTGAGACGTACCTTGTTTACAATCTATATGATTACTTTCCAAGCTATCATCAATCGTTATAACCCTTTTGATTGTGGAGCCTTACTCTTAATTATTCATTATTTTTGTTGCTATACTTGCTGGGCAAATTCGTTGCTCACCCTTGCTTTTCCTTAAATATTACAGTTGCTACAGAACGTGGCGAGAGCTCAGGAAAGGATAAAGGCAAAGGTAAACCTACAGAATAGCTTGTCCTGCTATGTTGTTGTTCCTGTCTTGTGTCAAGACTTGTTAAGATTATGTTCTAAGCTGTATTATGTATTCAGACTTATTAGTACTATGTTTTAGTTATGGTTTCGAGACTTGGGACGAGAATATTTATGTTAAATCAATGTAAATATTTTATTTTCCGCATTAAGTTATTATTAGAATGCTTTGTGAGTTGTTCAGTGGTGCACCAAATCCGAGATTAAGGTAACCCGGATTTGGGGGCGTCACAAGTAGCTTGAGCAATTTTAATTTTATCGATTAAAGTTGGTTCTGCTCGTACATGTGCAATCTTTATGTGGGTCCCTGATGTCTTTAACTCTATCTCTATCTTTTGTAAGTCATACAAAATGCGCCCTTGTGTCGTCAGTATTGCACTTGTACTCGTATATGATCTTCTACTTAATGCGTCAGCTACCACGTTCGACATTCTAGGGTGGTATTGGATAGTGTGGTCATAATCCTTCAACAACTCAAGCCAACACCGTTATCGTATGTTAAGTTCCGTTTAAGTAAAGAAATATTTAAGGCTTTTATAGTCCGTATAGATCTCCACTTTATCCCTATACAAGTAGTGTCTCCATATCTTTAATAAGAAAACGACCGCTGCCAACTCTAAATCATGAGTGGGGTACTTCTTCTCATATTCCTTGAGTTGTCAAGAGGAATAAGCTATAATGTTTCTGTGTTGCATGAGAACGCAACCTAGACCTATGTCTGAAGCATCGCTATAGATGACAAATCCTCTTTATCCTGATGGTATAGTTAGAACAGGGGCTAAAACAAGTCTCCTCTTGAGTACTTAAAAGCTCTTCTCGCATTCTTCATTCCATTCGAATTTTATATTTTTTTGAGTCAGCTGAGTTAATGGAGTGGCATTCAAAAGAATCCTTCTACGAATCTTCGATAATAACAGCTAGGCCCAGAAAGCTTCGTACTTCAGTTACTATTTTAAGTCTCTCCAAATTTAATATTGCTTCAATCTTCATAGGGTTAACTGATATTCCATGTTTAGAGATCACATGCCCAAGGAATGTTACTTCCTCAAGCCAAAACTCGCATTTCTTCAACTTGGCATACAATTTGTTCTCATATAACTTTTGGAGTATCAATTGCAAGTGTCGTTCATGATCCTCACAACTCTTAGAGCATACGAAGATTTCATCAATAAAGACAACCACAAAATGATCTAAATATTCATTGAATATTCGGTTCATCGTGTCCATAAAGGTTGCAGGAGCATTATTTAATCCAAAAGGCATGACTAAGAACTCGTAATACCCATATCGAGTTCTAAATGCAGTTTTTGGAATGTCATCAGCTTTGATCTTTAACTGATGATATCCAGAACGGAGATTAATCTTTGAAAAATACTGAGCACCTTATAACTGATCAAACAGGTCATTAATTCAAGGTTAACGGGTACCTATTTTTGATGGTGACATGGTTTAACTCTCGATAGTCAATGCACAATCTCATACTCCCATCCTTCTTCTTCACGAATAAAATAAGAGCGCCCCAAGGCGATGTACTCGGACATAAAAAACCAATATCTAACAATTCTTGCAGTTAAACTTTTAACTCTTGAAGTTCAATGGGAGTCATTCGGTATGGGACCTTGGAAATAGGTTTAGTATTGGGTTTAAGATCAATACAAAATTCAATTCTACGGTCTGGGGGTAAGCCAGAAAGTTCTTTAGGAAACACGTCAGGGAATTTATTAACAATGAAAATATCATTCAAGTCTAATATTTTTTTGTTTAAATCAGTGATATGGGCTAAGAAGGCTTAACATCCGTTTCTAATAAGCGAGTGACTTTATGGCTAGAAATGACAGTTATCGATTTCAATGGTTTAGTTGCTTGAATTTGCATAGCATGTTGATTAGGAATATGAAAACTAACAATCTTATGAAAGAAATCAATTTTAGCATGATGGGTAGTCAACCAATTAATTCCTAAAATCACATCAAATCCATGCATTTTTAAAGAGATAAGATCAACGGGTAATGTGAAGGTGCCGATTTGGACCAAACAAGATTTATAGACAGTAGATGTAACGACCATTTCTCCTAATGGAATTTTAACAGATAAGTCAAAGTATAATTTCTTAGGAGTCAAGTTCAAACGTTGAGCACATGTAGGTGAAATAAAAGAGTGGGTAGAGCCAGTATCTAACAGGGCATAAACTTCGCAAGAGTTTATGAGTAACTTACTAGTTATAACTTCGTTTGGGTTACACGCCTTTAGGATGTCATGACAAAAGTTCTCCCCTGAACCATAGGTTTCGGCTTGTCCGTGTTAGCCTTGGGTATTGCCATTACAGATAGATTCGACTTTGCTAAAGGACAAAATCAAGCTATGTGACATTCTTTCCCACAATTGTAACAAACTTTGGATGACTGAGTACAGTTTGGGCTGATATGTCTCTCTTGTCTATACTTGTAACATTTGACTGGTACTTGTTCCCCTCCCTTTGAAACCGGTGTTGGTGCCGATGCAGGTGCCATTCCATGATCATTATTGAATTTTCTTTTCTTGAAGTCATTTCCATTAAGCTCGCTCCTTCTATTATCTGAGCCAGGATTACCATCGAAGTGGTTTCATGTTTAACATTTGATTACATCCTCGATGGTTCTCGTTGTTCCAATGATTACTATCATTGTTACGATTATTATCGTGATTTCTCTCCCTTTGACGGTCATTGTCTCCTGGTTGAAGCGTTTCTTTTTCTCGCTCCAATAATTGAGCCCTATCCACGATATCTGAATACAAACGAAGTTTAAGAGAAATAAGGTGTTGTGAATTTCATGTTTCAAACCTCGTAAAAATATTCGAGTCATACACTCTTCATTGTCCACCAAGTGAGGTGTAAACCAGGATAGTTAAGCAAACTTGGTCTCGTACTGCGAGACAGTCATGTTGTTCTGCTCTAATTTGATGAATTCTACCTCCTTCATATGGCGATACTCTCTGGAAAATACTTCTCATTAAACAGTTCTTAAAACTCCATCCAATACATCTCGAGTGCCGAGTGATAAGTACGTTTCAGTGATTACCACCAATGATCCACCTCTCCTCGCAATATAAAGGTGGCGAAGGGAACTTTTTGTTCATCAACGTATCATAGTACATTAAATATTTTCGTCATTTTATTGATCCACGCCTCTGCCTTAAGTGGGTTTGGTTTCCCGAAAAACTCAGGCAGCCCAACTCCTTGAATTGTTTAGTAGTGACCAACCGTGAGTTACCAGCATTTTCACCTGTATTATAAATAGGAGTTCTTCTTGTCTGGTTCTGCATGAATTGTAGAAATTCTCTTAAAAAGTCATCATACATCATGTGGTCAGTAACGTTATTTTCTGGGGTCACAAGAGGATTATTGCCCTCTTGATTCATAGTTTCTTGCTTAATGGTTGGCAGTGTCTCAATTGCCTCTAACATTCCATTGTTCATCTCCTGATTTTCAGATGTCATTCTTAAATGTGACAATAAAACAAAGTTTAGTTAAAAAACTGACATGTCACTTCTTGTCCCCACATCCAAATCGACTAATTAGATAACGAAATTTAACTTAGGTAGGACACACTAGTGAAGGATTCTATTCGTCTCTCCCCTCCTACTTCTAACGATCTCCACCAGAGATCATATCCCTAAGCTCTGATACCAACTGTGACGCCCCCCAAATTTGGGTCTACACCACCTAATTTGAGTCGTCAAAATACAAACAACATACATAAATTTCTCTAATAATGTCATGTATAGTACGACAACACACACTAAGTCTTTACTACAATTATTACCATACTATTTTACAACATGGTGGGGATTACTACAACTACTAACTCAAGCCATCATTCCATTCCCTTGTTGTCCCTACTAGCCCCAAATACACTCTCATTTTCTGAAAGAAATTATAAAGTAAAAGGGTAAGCTCAAATTGCCCAGTAAAGAATATCATGACTAAGATAATGAAGAATAAGTTATCCTTAGCCTTCAACAGTGATAAATCAAATATTTAGAAAATGATAGACAATATAAGTTTTTAACAAAACAACTGCAGCAGAATGAGCAATCCATTAAAAGTATCAAATAGACCATAATGTCTACTATATTCTCTATTTTAAAAATTCACCATCAAGATTTCATCAACTGTAACACCAATGGTCATGATCATGCCAATCAACAGTTTCTCTTTACACCCAGGCCAAAGAGAACTTTCACCACGTATCTTTACCAGACAGGCTAAATACACTCAATAATTATATTGTCTTTACACCCAAGCCAAAGACATTCACAACAATTTAAGTTCTGATGATTAGTACAAATAATAATGATATAAAGGATAAACAGAAATAATAATAAAATAAGATAAAGAATAAAGATTAGAGATTTGTAATTTAATTTGTCTAGAGTCCAATAGTATCCAAATTGTTAACAAGATATCTAGAATTTTGATTCGAGTTCAACAATAATATTTAAGGTTCACATTTCAAATATAACAGTTAAAATTCAATAGAAAGGTTCAGGTCAAAAAATATTAGATGAAGCACCAACTATTAAGAAAATTCTAATCATTTTTCACCATTTAATGATAAGGCTATAGAAACGAGCAATACTTTCTTACCATAGTAAGTTTAAATTTAGGAGTATGAAAGAAAATGATATCCCTTACCTTACGTGATTAAATACTGCGTTCTATGTAGTTAATCAACCTATATGTATATTTATAATTTAATTAGTAACTACCACATATAAGTTCCATGGTGTACCCTAACTTGTATATTGTGAAATCGTCAAAAGTAACTTGATAGTATAAATTTATGTAGTGTACAAAATAGAGTAGAATAAACTTCAAAATAGTTTTTGAAGGAATAAAGTAATATTTCAAAACAATCTTCCATATGAAACTTTTCAAAATGAATCTTCTAAAGGAAGAGTTATAAATACTATGTGATCTGTGTGGGTGCTTGTGCAACTTTTATAGAAAAACTCACATGAACAATTATTGCACTTTTATTGATATTTACCAATATTTAAGGTAACATTAACATACTCAGAAAGACACTTACACTAAATATTTTTTAGAGAGTGGAAGGAACTATAAGAAAAAAAGTTATAAAACTCCTTATGCTAAGCTTCCTTATTTATAGTCAAAACTTAATCAACATCTACCACACATTAACCACACTTTTCACATTTCAAAATTATCTTTAATCTGCACCATTCATCAATTATCCACACTTTTCACATGCATTTCAAGATTATCTTTAATCTACATCATTCATCAATTATCCATACTTTTCATATTTTAAGATTACCTTTAATCTACTATATATTAATTATTTATATTTTTCACATTTCAAGATTACCTTTAATCTACTATATATTAATAATTTATATTTTTCACATTTCAAGATTACATTTTTTTTACTATTCACACTTATTATTATATTATCCATCTTATACATTATTGACTTAATGTATTAATATCACAGATATTAGTGTTTTTCAAATAATGAGTCTGTCTAACTATTTAATACCTGTAACTTTTAATTACATAACTTTTAATTACTAACCTTGCTACGCTGTTAATTATTAGTTCAATAATGTGAAATACTGTATATTTGCTACTGTGACAATTACTGATTTAATAATATGAAATATTATGCATTTGCTACTGTAACAATTATTGGTTCAATAATATGAAATACTGTGCATTTGCTACTATGATAATTATTGGTTCAATAATATGAAATATTGTGCAATATCGTGTGTTACTGTGGAATACCGTGTGCTACTATGGAGTGTCGCGCACGTGCTACTGTTCTTTTATCACCAGGTATTTTAACAGTTAAAAGTAACAGTTTCGCAGATAATTTTTATTAAAAAGGTTATTACTATCGTTTTCTATATCTAACAATTATTTCGTTATGGGATCCACCAATGATTAGTTATTTTGGCGTCGTCGTAATTTATCGAATATTCTCCGACATACTTTTTATTTCTTATAATTTGCACATATAATCCTTAAATTTAACATTTTTATCAATTTAACGCCTTACTATTTAAAATAATATTTATAAAAAAATATAAGTTTTATTTATTAAATGTTAGGGTCTTACAATTATCACTGGGTTCCCTTGCTCTTTTCTTAACCCCTCCTGTAGATTGTCGCGGTCCCCAAAAATTGGAATACAAGTATATCAAAGGAAAAAAATTGATCACATACCTCTCTCTATCTCTCTCTCTCTCTCTATATAATATATATATATATTAGTACTCGGTGGGCGGTGTGGCACACGCATTGCGTGTGTAAATTATGTGAGATAAAATATAAAATTTAAAGGATTAAATAGAAAAAAAATTAATATAAAATGACAAAATAAGAATAAGTTGAAGGACATTTTAAAAAAAGTTAAAAAGCTTCAAAAATTTGTTAACACCACAACCGAACTCCGACATTATATATTAGATTAGGGTTCATGGCACAAACATTTGTGCATGTGTAATTTAGAAAATGAGAGTTAAAAAGTTGATTGAAAGTTTAAAAAGAGAAAAAAATAAGATAATTATTGTGACACAATCTCAAGAAATAACCACCATTCCTTTTGCTCTCCCTTTATAATATAGATTTGTGCATGCATGTGTTTTGTGTTTGTGTTACCTTTTATTTTTTTAACATCATATTAAAGTTCACGTAACATGGGTGGTTCTAATAGTATTGTGGTGACTAAAGATTGTATACAAAAATAATATACATAATAATATATATAGTAATAATTGGTTATAACAATTAGACTCACTTGTGTACAGTGGAACATCAGTTAATTATAATTAAATAAATTATTTTATATCCAATTTTTTGTATTCATCTTTTGTCACCATAACAGTACTACTCTTTTTTCTTCTTCTTTTTTTCCTTTTTTTTTATTATTTATGTTAGGCTCATATTTTTTGGTTATTATTGTTATATATAATACTCCTATAATTAAGTAAAATTAGTTGGTGATAATGGTCGTTCACCAATAAATTAAATTCGCTTGAGATTAATTAACTTCCAATATGATCTTCAAAAGAGACCTAATGTGGATGTTTTCTCCGCAAGTACATTGGTAGATTTAGGTCAAAGTATAATATTACCATTAGCCAAATTCATATCTTGAAGCATGCATTAACTTGCTTTTTTGTTTTAAGTAATATTAAGTAACTAGAGATAAGTTGCCTTAGTTTATCTAAATAAAATTTTAAAATTACCACGTGAGAGTTCTTAGTAAGTGTTCAGACATGGGTTCGGGAACCCCACATGGAGGAATTGACCCCACGTGGAGGTCTTTGTGGTTGGGGACAGTCTAGTTGAGGGATGTAATTTCTTTAACTAAGTTGACTTGTAACTCAACCGAGTTGGTGGGCATGATTTGATTGATGGTGATATGACATTATACTGTCAAGTGGGGTCCAGGCATAATGAGTGGGAAATAAGGTATAAATACAAGGCTTCCCTCCTCATTTCAAAGGTAATGCAAATTCTAACACTAGAGCTAAAACCTCCATTGTTGTACACCTTGTTCAGCCTGTACTAACACTCACACCGGAGCTATCCCCCGACGGCCAAACCGCCTGAAACTCTCAGTGAGGTCACGTTTCTGTGCAGGATTGGCGCGTTCTTAGTAATTGAAGCACATGAACAAATCTTGGCGTTAACATTGGCGCTAGAAGGAGAGCCTTTTAGTGTTATTTATCAATCACTGTTAAGATTGGAAAAACAATAGAAATGGTGAATACAGCTTTTAATGGAGGAGAAAGGTCAGCTGATTCTCATACCCTTACACGTAAGTCGGTCCTTGACCGACTCAGGTCGTCGGCAAGGGAGAGGTTGGGGCCGAAGGGTCAACCTAAGACGCCCCTGCAAGTCCAGTCTACCCCGGTTCGCCGTCGCTTGTTTCATACTAATCAACAGACGCCAGAACCATCGACCCATATGGCGGGTAATCCGGCCCGAACTCTTGTCTACTAAGGTAGTAACGCTGATCATGGGGATAAGCGGCAATGGATCCTGAATCAACGTAGGGCGAAAGATCAGGAGATAATGGAAGCCTTACGCCAACAACAACGTGAAATAGCTGAGCATTTGGCTAGGATAGAAGGAGAAGAAGAGGTTTCTTCAAGCCGACCCCATGGTCGACAACATGCTGATCGGAGCCAATCCAGGACAAATCGTTCGGATGGTTCCGACCCAGTTCGGAGCAGGCACCATAGCCGATCCCCAGTTTGGAGCAGGTACCATAGCCGCTCCCCAGTCCATGGCAGGCACCGAAGTTGTTCGCAGGATGAGAGCAGGCTAAATAGTCGCTCCCAGATCCACGGTAAGCGCCAGAGTTCTTCGCGGCAGATGAGTAGGCGACAGAGCTGCTCCCCCGACCGCAGGAGGCAAAGAAGCCGCTCACAGGACAGAAGCAGGCCCATGAGCCGCACACCAGACCGAAACAAGCGAGTAGGTCGTTCCCAGTATAATATTCTTGAGAAAAGGGGATCAGGATCGGATGGCAGGCCTAGGTCGCCACCCCGAAGGGAGGAGGCTGATCCCCTCGTTAGACGCTTGGCTCAGTTAGAAGAAAAAATAGCCGCAGTCGTTCAGGCCAAGGAGATGCCGAACGCCACAAACTCGCCTTTCACCAGGAAAATAGAGCAAGTAAAGGCAAACAAAACTAAGAAGATGTTGTCTTTGGAGTCTTATGATGGCATTGGCGATCTCTATGATCATACTCATGGGTATAACCATATAATGAATTATTATGATCACCCCGATGTAGCCAAGTGTCATATGTTTGTTACCACGTTAAAACATGCAGCTCGGGAGTGGATGACGTCCCTTCCCCCGAACTCCGTCAGATCGTGGCAAGACTTTAGTGATAAATTTCATGCGCAATTCGGGAGCAACAAAAAGAGAGGTAAGCTGACTACAGCTTTGACACAGGTCAAGCAGAGACCGGGAGAAAGTTTGGGTGAGTATGTGAAAAGATTCCGTGAAATGGCCGGTACAGTAACTAGTCTGAACGTACAACAGGCAGTCGGGTTCTTCACTACGGGTCTGGATGCCACGAAATCGAAAGATTTGTGGAAAAATCTCATCCTTAACCCGCCAATGGACTTGGCTGAAACTTATGGTCGAGCCGAAGGACTCATCACAATAGAAGAAGCCTATAAATGTTTAAATCCTCAAGATCGATCTGAGGAGAAACCGAAAGAAAGGGATAGGAACTACGTCCCTCGGCCCGATAACCAGTCGAAGCGTAACTTTTATGGTGGAGGTGGTTCAGGAAGTGGACATGAAGGGGTCAATTCGGGAGGTGGCAATCCTCCCTTCCCAAAGAAGAATGTGAACAAGGTTTACACCCCTCTTACAAAGGGTCGAGCAAGGATTCTTGAATAAATCAAGGATCAACCCTCATTTGAACCTTGCCCGACTACTACCCGGTCTCACAAGGGTAATCCTAACCGCTATTGTGAATACCATCAAACCTCGGGTCACGATACAGAGGATTGCTATAATTTGAAGGACTTGATAGAGAAGAAAATCCAGAATGGCGAATTGGTACAGTATGTCGTGGGTCGGCAGGACTCTGGCTCGGATGGCCGAAGAAGGGCAAATCACAATAGGCATATAGAAACGCCACCCCCACCAAACCCCCCTCCACGAAACTTCGTTGATGTTATCACTGGGGGAACATTCGGAAAGAAAGTCAGGAAGAAGAGACGGGGACTAATGGATACGGTACTGTCGGTTTCGGAACGACCTTTGGTGAAAGATCGGTAATTTCCCAATACGGTGATATCTTTTACTGATAAGGATTACCCATTGGAGCCCATCGATCTACATGAAGGGGCATTGGCCATTACAGCGCAGGTCGGATCAATGGACATGAAACGTATAATGATTGATAATGGTTCTTCGGTCGACATATTGTATACTCATGCATACAATAGGTTAGACCTGTGTGGAGTAAGGATGGAGGTGGGTCAGGAGCCTCCTTTGTATGGATTCAGCAACGATCCCGTTCGGGTGGCGGGGACTGTTGAGCTTCCAGTAATCTTCGGTACGGCTCCGCGCCAGATGGAAGTTAAAGTGAGATTTTTTGTGGTCCAAGTGGATTCGGCCTACAACGCCATCTTGGGTAGACCCACATTGACGGAACTACCGGCAGTCACTTCCATATGTCACTTTAAGTTAAAATTCCTGACTCTAGGAGGGGTCGGTGAGGTAAAGGGCGACCTGGACATGGCACGAAGGTGCTATCGAAATTCACTGATATCTTCTACAGTTGGGGTCAGCAAGCAAAAGCAGACGATGGCCATAGAGGTCGAGCTATTCACTGAAGGAAGTACTGAACCCCTGGCCCTGCCAGCTGAGGAGACATAAGAGGTAGAGCTGATCGCGAGAAAAGTTAAAAAGTTGGTCAAAATAGGCTCGGGACTAGTGGAGCCATTTTGGACAAATTTAATAGAATTGCTTTGGGTATATGCAGACATTTTTACATGGGAACCTACTGATATGCCCGAAGTCGATAAATCGGTGGCTGTCCATAAGTTGTGTGTGGACCCATCCAAGAAACCTGTTCGGCAGAAGAGAAGGATCTTCGCTCCTAACAGGCAAAAAATTATTAATGATGAAATTGCCAAACTGCTGAAAGCTGACTTCATCTATGAGATTGATTATCCAGAGTGGTTAGCAAACGTGGTTTTGGTGCGGAAGCAGAATGGTAAATGGCGAGTCTGTATAGACTACACTGACCTGAATAAAGCCTGTTTGAAGGTCTTCTACCCTCTCCCGCACATTGACCAGTTGATCGATGCTACTTCTGGGTTTGATATGCTTAGCTTCATGGATGCTTTTTCGGGATACCCCCAGATTTCTATGGATAAGAAGGACATTCCGAAGACAGCATTCATTACGCATCAGGCAATATACGCTTATAAGAAAATGACGTTTGGATTGCTGAATGCGGGGGCCACCTATCAAAGGATGATGAACTATGTGTTCGCAAAGTTATTAGGCCGAAGCATGGAGGTATATGTGGACGATATGATCGTTAAAAGCATGAGAGTTCGAGACCATCTAGATGATTTGGAGAACTGCTTTGACACAGTAAGAAAGCATAAGCTTCGGCTGAACCCGACCAAGTGTACTTTTGGTGTCGGTTCTGGCAAGTTTCTTGGATATTTGCTCAGCAAGAGAGGGATTGAGGCCAACCCAGAAAAAATCAAAGTTATTTTGGACATGAAGTCTCCACAGTCTTTCAAAGACGTTTAGCGATTGACCGGCCGGATTGCGGCACTTCGGAGATTCATGTCAAAGTCGGTTGAACGGTGCTTGCCCTTCTTCAATACTCTGAAAGGACCTAAGAATGAGAAGACCTTCCAGTGGACTTCAGAGTGTGAAGATGCATTTCAAGGGATTAAAAGGTATCTGTCCTCAGCTCCACTTCTGGTAAAACCTATCCCTTCGGAACCCTTATATCTGTATCTGGCGGCGAGCTTAATGGCAGTAGGAGCGGTTTTAGTTCGGAAGATTGGGGGCAGGCAATGCCCAGACTATTATGTCAGCCACGTACTTCGGGATGCGGAAACCAGATATCCCAACTTGGAAAATTTTTTCTATGCACTTATGATAGCCAACAGAAAGCTTAGGCATTATTTTTAGGGGAGGTTAGTGGTAATATACACAGATCAACCCTTGAAGAAGGTCATGAACAAGCCAGACCTGTCGGGGCGTCTTTCGGCCTGGGCGATGGAATTGACACAGTTCGTCCTGGAGTACCATCCTCGGACGGCAATAAAGGGTCAGGCTTTAGCCGACTTTATAGTGGAATGTTCGTTTACCGAGCCCGACATAGATTCTCCTGGTTTGACTGTAGGTTCGGTATCAGATGCTCAGACGGATCATACTTCGTGGACGCTTTATGTGGATGGCTCCTCGACTTCAGATGTTAGTGGAGTCGGAGTTATCTTGACGAGCTCGGAGGGATTTAAGGTCTAGCAGGCTATTCGCTTTGGGTTTAAGGCGACCAATAACGAGGTAGAATACGAAGCCATTTTGGTCGGGTTGCGGTTGGCAAGAAGTCTGGAAGTACGGCACTTGGTCATCTTCAACGATTCCCAACTAGTAGTTAAGCAGATATCAGGGGAGTATGAGGCTCGTGGGGATAGGATAACAAAGTATTTGGCCGCGGTTAAAGATCGACTACATTATTTTGGGTCGCATAGCATACAAGGATTTGATCGGGAGAACAACACCATAGCCGATGCGTTAGCAAGATTGGCAACAACAGAGGCTACTTCTTTTAGCGGGTCGGTGTATCTGGAGGTTTTGTGTGACCCGAGTATTCAGAGATCAGGAGTGTTCCCGATAGAACGAATGGACTGTTGGCTCATGCCATATATCACGTATCTGGATGATGGCGTCCTTCCTTTGGATTGGATGTAAGCTAAAAAGATAAGACACCGAAGCTCCTTCTTCATCTTGATCGATGGGGATTTGTACCAAAGAGCATTTTCTTCGCCGTTGCAGAAGTGTTTGACTCCTTTCAAAGTAGATTACGCACTTCGAGAAGTTCATGAGGGGATATATGGAGATCACATGGGCGCTAAGGCACTGGCTTATAAGGTTTTAAGGCAGGGTTACTACTGGCCAACCATCTTCCAAGAAGCTAAGGAATATGTGAAGAAGTGCCCCAAGTGTCAGTTGAATGGGACAATTCCTCATCAACCTCCCGAAGAGCTGTTTTCGGTCTTGTCACCAATTCCGTTTGCAATGTGGGGAATTGATATTTTAGGACCATTGTCGAAGGCTAAGGGGCAGGTCAGTTTTGTCGTGGTAGCAATCGATTATATGACTAAATGGGTAGAAGCCAAGCCTTTTCGAACGATCACGGAACAAGAGTGTTTGAAATTTTTCAAAGAATTTGTGGTCTATCGCTTCGAGATTCCGATAGTGCTCATTTCTGACAACGGGAGGCAGTTTGTAGGTTTAAAATTTGGGGAATTTCTCACAGATTTGGGGATTCATCATTGAAAGACTTCAGTAGCTCATCCTCAGTCAAACGGGCAGGTAGAAGTCACCAATAGAACCCTTCTCAATGGGATAAAAAGAAGACTGGACGAAGCCAAAGGGAGATGGCCTGAAGAATTGCTTAGTGTGTTGTGGACCTATCGGACAACAACTAGAACGACCATGGGTGATTCGTCATTTCGACTTGTTTATGAGACCGATGCCCTTGTCCCAGTTGAAATCGGGTCCCCATCGCTTCGGGTCAGCCAGTATCAGGAGCTATATAATGATGAGGGACTTCGCCTTAACCTAGATCTGTTAGATGAAGTTCGGGAGTTAGCATTAATAAAGTTAGCAGCCTATCAAAGGAGAACCGCCAAACATTACAACAAAGGGGTGAAACTTAGAAGATTCGAAGTTGGCGACTTTGTACTTCGGGAAGCAGCTGCATCTACCCCCCCAGAATTCAGGCAAACTTATGCCGAATTGGGAAGGACCCTATGAAGTCATTGAGGTACCCAAGCCAAGAACTTACCGGCTTTGGGCTATGGATGGTTCAGATATTAAGAATACATGGCATGCTAGGAGACTTAGGAGATATTATCAGTAAGTCATGTTATTTCTTATTTCCAGAAATGTAAATTCGCATCTTTATCAATATAAAATGATATTATCAGTTTGCATTGTCGAAAGCTTTGAACTCTTCCATTAATGTTCAATGGTGTTACAAACTGTACTTTTTACATTCGGAGTTAAAAGAGTAAACAAAAAGTAAAAGATCCTATTGGGTCTGTGGTGGAGGTTGTTCTTCGGCTTCTTCCTCCTCATCCGAAGATTTGAGAATAGAGACGTCCAACCCAGCTGCCATCATCTTCTCCTTGATCTTATCCTTATGGCTTTGGTAGCCTTTGGAAAATTGAAGGATGGCTTTGTCCGCCAGCTCGGGAGACTCGTCGTATTCTTTTATTATCTGGAGCTTGACCTCTTCGGTCATCGGAGGCCCTTGATTCTTTAGCTCAACATGTTCTTTCTCCAGGATGTTGTGAGTCTGTATCAAGTCTTGTAGCTTGAAATGCGTCTCTTCAATTTGCTTTTCGAGGATGGATATGGCCTCTCTCTGATCGGCATCATTCTCCTTCAGCAAAACCCGCTCCTCCATAAGTCGGTCATTCTGTTTCTCATGTTCGGCAATTTCAGACTGAAGAATGCTTATCTGATTCCGAAGCTGTTCTCTCGGCTGACTTCGGTGAGTTTATTTTGAGTGCCAACATGAAGATCTTTCTCTTCTCCAGGTCAGACTCTGAATGTCGCCCTTGAGGAATGCGTTTTCTATCGCGATCTCCTTATTCCTTTTTGATAACTGGACCAGCGAAGGAAGGGATCGAGCAAAAATCGAGTTGGCCTGTAAAAAGAGCTCTGTGGGTCAGAGGGAGAAACCGAGTATAAAAGTAACGTAATATCGGGAGTGCAGAAAATGAGAGTTACCTGGAATTGAAGCCTTGTATAGTCTTTCAGGTACTGGTCGGGGTTGTAGTTCTTGAACCGATCATTATCGGCTGGTAGGACAAAACGATCAAGGAGGTCGTAAGGAAATGGATCGGACGAGCTCTAGGGCCATAGAGTTCGGGGTTTGGGCATGTTTCTAGATGAAGGATTTAAGGAGGGGGGTTTGGATTGAAGTGGATCAACCTGTTGGTCCGAGGCAGGGGGAGGTGGTGCCGAAGAGGAAGAGGCTTCTTTACGAGGCTTTTTTGTGAGAGGTTCCAACATTTCCTCTTCGATTTCTTCCTCAGTAATGATCTCTAAAGTGAACGGATCGGGATTTGGTGTCGGCAGGGGTGGCATGGGTTTGGTCGAATTCTTTTTGCGTAGCTGCTTCTTCTTCATCAAAGCCATCTTCTCCGACCTGCTTATCTCCATAGTACTCCTTTGGGACGATTGGATCATGGAGATGGTTGTTATCGGTTGGGCAGCGATCGGCTGCGAGGTTAAGAGTCTTGGGTCGGGGACGACTTCCCCTTCGACGAAAGCGGGATTGTTGTGCAGACTTGGTGTGCGGCCTATGTCAACTGGCGCGGTCGATTTGATAAGCGACACTAAAAAATGAAGGATTCGAGTCAATTCATTCTTAAAGTGGATCTTTAAGTACAGTAAAAATTTATTTAAAGGATTCGGAACTTACGCCCATGATTGTACAACCACGTCTGGTTGCCGAGAAGCTCGAAGTCCCACTCTTCCTCGGGCATCCTACTGACGAATTGTTTGAATTCGTCCAATCGATCGGCCGGGAGCCCTTCGATGTTGTTAGTATTTTTGGAGAAGCCGATCCAATCTAAGAGCAGGTGGGTGTCGGGACCTTTGATGTAGAACCAATGGGAATGTCATCCTTTGTTACTGGTAGGGGTCTTCATCAGAGATCGTTTTTGGGCCCCTTTGACAAGTAACTTGTTGATCTGCCAAAATCCTAATTCTCTTGATCGGATCACGGTGAATAGAGCAAAAAAAAGTCTAGAGTCGGTTCAACCTTACAATCGTGGCAGAAGGCTATGAAACAGACTAGGTGGATGAAGGAGTTGGGAACGAGCTGGGCGAGTCCGACCCCGACGACACTGAGGAAAGTTAGGATGAAGGGATGAAGGGATGAAGAGGGAATCGAAGACCATATTTTAAGGCATGGGAAGATACGGCGGTCCAGCCGTTGGGGCGGCGGTACATTCTCTCGTCTAGATTAGCTGTGCGTACCTGGTAGGTTATGGGGATCTGGTACAACTCGCGGATAGTAGCAAGGTCTTGGGTTCTAATGGAAGATTTGGTGTTGATGTGAATATAGGATTTATCTGCTGAATATTCCTCTAGCATCTTCATATTTTCCAGTTCGGCTTCGGTTCTGGATGATGGCGAAGAGAAAGGATTACTGGGGAAGTCAGAGCTTGTGATGGGGTCTTGGGATGTGGTACTAAGGCCTAGAGAGGTGGAGCTGGTTCCGGCGGCGGTGGTGGTGACTGTTGTGGCTTTCGTTGTCACAACTATGGTAGGAGCTAGAAGCTCATTAGCGGCAGCTGCGGAGGCGGAGGTTTTAGACGGATTGGATGAGCTTGAAGCATCTGTAGTCGCCATTAATTGGTGGAAAGGAAGGTTATCAGAGTTGATTTACTGGTAAGGGGTGAAAATCAAGGTGAAAAGGTAGAAATTGCAGAGAAAAGATTCAAGGGTTTGAAAAATTAGATCTGAAAGTGGCGGTCGATTTTTGGGTGAAAATTAATTTTATTGGGTGAAACCCTTTTAAATCGGCACGATTCCCATAGACGGCGCCATTTCATTGATTATGGTGGGACCTTGGGGGCACGTGCGGCAATAATGGTATGATTGGTTCCAAAACGGGTTTGAATGGGCCATCTTCTTTGGGGCGGTTACATCATAAGAAGCCGTTTGGATCCTATATTAATGGATCAGTTTTGTTTTTGTACTCTTTATTATATATCCCTTTTCTATAATAAAAGAGTAAGGGGCAATGTTCAGACATGGGTTCGGGAAGCCTGACCCCACATGGAGGAATTGACCCCACGTGGAGGTCTTTATTAGTTGGGGACAGTCTAGTTGAGGGATGTAATTTCCTTAACTAAGTTGACTTGTAACTCAACCGAGTTGGTGGGCATGATTTGATTGATGGTGATATGACATTATACTGTCAAGTGGGGTCCAGGCATAATGAGTGGGAAATAAGGTATAAATACAAGGCTTCCCTCCTCATTTCAAAGGTAATGCAAATTCTAACACTAGAGCTAAAACCTCCATTGTTATACACCTTGTTCAGCCTGTACTAACACTCACACCGGAGCTATCCCCCGGCGGTCAAACCGCCTGGAACTCTCAGTGAGGTCACGTTTCTGTGCAGGATTGGTGCGTTCTTGGTGATTGAAGCGCGTGGACAAATCTTGGCGTTAACAGTAAGAATTATTATCGTGCCTATATCTATTTATCTATAACAAAAAACGGGAGGAAGAGATAATAGTTATTTTTGGTGTAAACATATATGTGAAGCTTACTTATAATATATGAAAGGGAAAAGAATTTCCCAAATTAGAGCCCAACTTTTAAACTACTTTCAATTTAATTATAATTATAATTTAAGGAGGATTTGAAAACGCGCTTTACCATATTAGAGATTGACAGGTGTTAAAACATATAATTAAAGAAGAACATATAGTAAGAATATGAATGAAAAGAATTTAAAAGTCAAATGAAGTATAGAAAAATAGTCTTCCTATTAAAACAGAAATTTTTTGTGATTTAAATTGTATAATACATTATTTTCTTAAAATTCAGGTTAAAGGACTAAAAAAAGATTCTTTTTGTGCTTTTTATGTATATAAATAATTAATATATTAGTATAATATAATACATTAACCAATCATGTGATTTTATAATAACATTCAAAAATAAAATTAATTATTCTATCTAATAAAATATCTTTACAAGAAAAAAAGGTGAAGAATAAAATAATTTTATAAGAAGATCTGTGTTACGTACGATACAATAAGCCTGAAAGTCACATATTACTCCTTCTACTTCTATTTCTATTTATTTGACTTTTTAGAGAGTAAATTTTGTTCTTATTTATTTGATATTAATTGTAGATTTTTAGAAGATATTGATTACATTATTTCTTAAATTACCCCTAAACATTTAATATTCTCCTTAATTCTCTCTCATTTTTTAAGGCTATTTAACTTTTCATTTATCCATGCAAATGTGTTTTTGATAATACATACTCTCTCCGTCCCTTAATATAAGTCGTTTTAGAAGAGTGTTTTTGTCTCTTAATATATGTTGTTTGAAAATTTCAAGTAAGAATTAATTGCTTAGTTTCCAATATTACCCCAAATATTAAATATAACTTTGGTTTTTTCACTATTTTTTACCCAATAAATAACACTATCTTTTTCTAATACAAGGATAATATAGACATGGTCGTTCCTGAGCACGGCGGGAGGGTCGATCGCCCCGAGCCCCCGATCAAGGGGCTCCAATTTTTTTTTATATATATAGTATATATATGTGTGTGAAATTAAAAATATAAATATATAATGATATATGTATACAAAAGTATGAGAATTGATCCTGTATTTCCTAAGAAACGCCAAATTCGTAGAAAGAAACAATTTGATGAGAATTTCAGTGATGAGACGACACAATCTACTGAAAAATATTTCAGAGTTAATTATTTTCTTGTTCTAGTTGATATGGCTATTACTCAACTGGAGAATAGGTTTTTACAATTGCAAACATTTGAAGATGTTTTTGGATTCTTATATGATCCAAAAACATTAAGAATACTTGATGATATCAGATTAAAAGAACGTTGTGTTAATCTTGAAAAGGCTCTGAAACATGACAAAATTTCTGATGTTGATTCTAATGATTAGTTTTCAGAATTGCAACTGTTACAAGTGACTTTGCCAAGAGAAATAGAGTCAGCCATTGAAATTCTGGAATTTGTAAAAGTTTTGGATTGTTTTCTTAATGTTTCAATTGCTTACAGGGTATTACTAACTATTCTTGTGACACTCTCCGTCCCTTAATATAAGTCGTTTTAGAAGAGTGTTTTTGTCTCTTAATATATGTTGTTTGAAAATTTCAAGTAAGAATTAATTGCTTAGTTTCCAATATTACCCCAAATATTAAATATAACTTTGGTTTTTTCACTATTTTTTACCCAATAAATAACACTATCTTTTTCTAATACAAGGATAATATAGACATGGTCGTTCCTGAGCACGGCGGGAGGGTCGATCGCCCCGAGCCCCCGATCAAGGGGCTCCAATTTTTTTTTTATATATATAGTATATATATGTGTGTGAAATTAAAAATATAAATATATAATGATATATGTATACAAAAGTATGAGAATTGATCCTGTATTTCCTAAGAAACGCCAAATTCGTAGAAAGAAACAATTTGATGAGAATTTCAGTGATGAGACGACACAATCTACTGAAAAATATTTCAGAGTTAATTATTTTCTTGTTCTAGTTGATATGGCTATTACTCAACTGGAGAATAGGTTTTTACAATTGCAAACATTTGAAGATGTTTTTGGATTCTTATATGATCCAAAAACATTAAGAATACTTGATGATATCAGATTAAAAGAACGTTGTGTTAATCTTGAAAAGGCTCTGAAACATGACAAAATTTCTGATGTTGATTCTAATGATTAGTTTTCAGAATTGCAACTGTTACAAGTGACTTTGCCAAGAGAAATAGAGTCAGCCATTGAAATTCTGGAATTTGTAAAAGTTTTGGATTGTTTTCTTAATGTTTCAATTGCTTACAGGGTATTACTAACTATTCTTGTGACAGTGACATTTGGTGAAAGAAAATTTTCGAAGTTGAAATTGTTGAAAAATTACTTGCGGTCGACTATGACACAAGAAAGGTTAAATGGGTTGGCAACCATGTGCATCGAGAAGGATATGCTAGACAAACTTGATTTTAAACATTTGATTGAAGATTTTGCCTCTAGAAATACTAGAAGAAGTATCTTTCAATAAATGTATTCTCATATATTTTTGTTGTGGTCGAATTATTTAGTCGAACTTCTCATATATTTTGTTATAGTTGAAGTTCTCATATATTTTGTTATAGTCGAACTATTATGTTTTACGCTCTAAAAATGCACTTTTTTAGATAAAGTTTGTACTTTTTATTTATTTATTTTTACTTTTTTTGGTGAAGATCGACAATGTTTCGAAAATGGTCTCGTTTTAATTTTTCGTCCTGGGCTACCAAAATCTCAGGAACGGCCCTGAATATAGACAATTGATATTATATTTAATGTTATACAATCATTTACTTAATACTTGCGCACAACTCTAAAACGACTTATATTAAAGAACAGAGGAAGTACTAATTTTAGTGGAGTAAGTACATGAATAATTAATTTCTTTAATAGTTGTGCAAAGCTCCAAAACGTCAACTAATTAAGAATGGAGGAAGTATATTGGTATGTAATGATTTTCCTTAAGACATCCCATGATATTGACGATCAAATTAATAATAGAGTAAAATATATTAACATCCTCTCTAAACAATCATAATAACACTTACCTTCACTCTAGTTTTTTAAGTAACAATTAGTATCCCTACAAGTTTTTTGAGTTGACTAAATAGATAAAGTTACATAGTTGCCCTTGTATGTTATCAAATTTTAATTCCTGAATTATATATATTTTTAATCATCCTTTTTTAATACAATATATTTTAATTATAGTTTTATCTGTAATTAAGATGATCTCATTTAAATTGTTAGTAACTTATAAAAAAAATTACTTTAGTTTAATTAACACATATTTTTATATAAGTGATACAAATATTAAGAATTTTAAATTAAATTATTAATAGAGCTGTTCTAATTAGAGTAATTGAGTATGTTGATAGTTTAGTTTTTGGTGTTTGACAACAAAAATTATTATTTAAATTCTTAGTTTCATATTATGATTTTTATATGTTAATTTTTCTTGAGTATATGTCAAAATTTGGGATATTTATGATTTTGATTACATATTTTAGTATATAGTTGGTGTTGTTTTTGTGCAATGTTAAATAAAAGAAAATATAATAATATTTATTACAACCTTTATCTTGTAAAAAGATTTTTATTTTAATATATTTTTTCTTTTTTTGAGTAACAACATTTGTCATTTTTATTGTAAATAATTATGTCTAAGTGTGTCTTATGTTTAGTTTAATATTTGAGAAAAATAATTAATATAATTTTTAATACTTTTTATATGAATAATAAGATTTGTTTTGTAATAATAAGTTTGTTTTACGTAAATTTTAAAATTTGAAAAAAATAATTATAATTTTTATTTTTGCGTTAATTTGTACTTTTTAGGGATATTAAAATTTTACTTTTTAATTACAAAAAAATATATTTGAATGTATATTATGTAAATTTTAATCTTTGAGGAATTTAATTAGTAAAAAGTGTTTGACTTTATTTTCTTGATAAAATAAATATTTGTTATTTTTTGACATTTGTGTTATTTATTGTACAAGTTTATAATTTAATTAATTAGATCAAGTTAAGTAAAAATTATAATATACAAATTTATATTTAGTGGATATATTAAAAATTATAATTTGAAGGGTATATTGAACATTATATTAAAACTATTTTTGGATATTAGTTGGTCAACTATACTAGAAGTAGTAAATGTTATATATTGTGAACTAAAGTGATACTGACCGTTATTTAAAAAACTAGAGGGGTGATGAGTGTTATTATGATTATCTACAAAAAATGTCAGTTTATTTTACTCGTAATAATAACATGTGAAATTAAGACAAATTTAAAATCAAAAAAATTCGAAGCACCTAATTTTTATTTTTGAGGATTTACAAAAGAAATTCTTCATTTAATTTATTGGAACCACAAGGTTACAAATTGGCTATTTGGTACCAAACCCACACTACAGTCTAATTGTCAATCCACTTTACAGGTTCAAATTTCAGAATTACCGCATGAGAGTTCTTGGTAAGAATTACTATTGCATCTATATAATAAATAAAAACTGACACATAAAAACTCACAACCAGAGCTCAGCATTTTAAACCATTAAATACTTTGACATTAATTAAAATTATAATTTAAGGAGGATTTGAAAGTGTTAAACACTAATTAGAGAAGAACACAGAATTGTACAAGAAGAAACAAAGCAACACAAAAGCTAAAATTAGACAAGACCAGGGTCCCAAGTGAGCTGCTCAATACTGGTCTGTCTCACAGACGCAGCGAGACGTGCATCAGAAACACGAATCTGGATCAATCTGTTCTGCATACTCTGGAATGAAGGAACATTTACAGCGTCCGATATTCTGGAACGTAGTACCGGATCCTCAGAAAAATTTACAAGGGCTTCTGCAGCATTGTCTCGTAGCTCCTCAGACTCGTCCTGCAATAATATGTCGGTGAGAAGAGGAATCGCCCCTGCATCGGCTAGGGAAACTCGATCCACTTCGTTGTAACTCAACTGAGCAACAACCCCAGAAACCTTTTCTCTAACATCAACACTACCACCATTGCTTAAAAGCTCAACAAGAAGTGGAATCGCACCACAGTTTTGGACAACAGAGAATGAATGCTTGTACCCCGAGAGGTCCCACAGAACATCGGCAGCTGCAGCCTTGGCTTCATCGTCATTTCCTCTAAGAATTCTCACCAAATGTTCAACAATTGTGATGGCATTCTGTTCAGCAACAGCCAAAATGCAAAATACATCCTCTGCAATGTCCTTACCCATGGGTTCAGTCCCTTGAAGAAGCTCGGCGTATAGAGGAATAGCTCCAGCTTGAGCAACCGGTCTAATGAAATCAACATGAGACGATATTACACCAAGCGCGTTACCTGTAACTAGTTTTGTTGAAGCATCTCCATCGCGAAGTAACTCAGTAAGCACCTGTATAGCACCTGAATCAACGAGTATTCGCCTAGCTCTTCTAATCAATCCGAGTAATCCAATTGCCTGAGCAGCTCTAGTTCTAGAGATCATGCTGCCATGTGTAGCAGATTCAACGAGAAAACCAACACCACCTAAACTAACAATTACCCTCCTAACCTCTCTCAACAGCGCCAATGCGCTCAAAATTTCTAACAAGAACCGTTTCGAACCATCAGAGCAGGATTTTAACATATTAAGGATGATTTCTAGCCCACCAATTCTAACTACAATCATGCGATTAGCATCACCAAAGGTAACAATATTTCGTAGGCATTTTAGAAGAACTCTTTGTAAATGGCCTTCGGAATGCGGTAATAAGCTCAAAATGGAAGGAATGGCACCAGATTGGCCAATGAGTAAAGCTAACCTTCCCTCCCCTTGACAAGCAATGCATTTTAAGGAGTAAGCACAGGCTTTCAAAATTGATGTATTTGAAGTTGTAGAACTTCCGAGCAGGCTAGCTAGGATTGGAACAACCTGTACTAATATGCTCTCGGGCGCATGGTTGGAAAGGTGTGCAAGCTTGACTGTAGCTTGTAAACACAAAGCCTCACTCTCGCATGCAATAACGTTTTGATAAAGATGGAGTGCCTCCTCCCAGTTCGTGCTAGTCCCTGGTTGTCTTCCCTCCGACCCTGACTGATCCATTAACGAGTTTATAAAGCCAGATAGACGATCATCCACTGCACTCTTATGTTGATATCTAATATTAAAGGGGGAAAAAGAATTAGCAAAAGAAAATAGAATCAATTACTTCCTGTAATTAGAGCAACATCAATGAAAAAAAAACATTTTAGCTTCTTTCATAGCTAAGTGGTTGGGGCTACTTAACCAAGGGTATCCATCCCAATAACCCCCAGAAACATAACATTATAGCTTCTTTAATAGCTAAGTGGCTGGGGCTACTTAACTAAGGGTATCCATTCCAAATAATAACCCCCAGAAAGCCTTATGCAGGCACGATATATGTTTACAGATATTTTAAACAACTAACAACTATGCACGAAACCATCAACATAAAATTCACACACACACACACACACACAAAGAAAGAGAGAGAGAGAGATAAAAAAGAAAAGAACATACTGTCAACACTTGAGCAATTTAATACAAGGACGCAAACTCTCTTTCCCCATGGGCTAGTCTCGGAGAATGGTGAGATGCAAAACAACAATAATAGATTTATGAAGAAAATAAAGTTTGTTCCTTTGATAAAATAAAAAAATGTAGAATCCTTAAACAACAAATGACAAATACTCTCTCCATCCCAGGATAAAAGTCCTTATTACTATTTTAAGTAGTTCCAAGTTAAATGTCTACTTACCTTACATAATCTATTTTTTACAATACTTTGCCTATAATACCCTTAGTATTAATTGTCATATTTCTATTCTCTATGAATATTTATGTAGCATAACTAATCATGTGCAGTAACTATATAATTAAAAGAGAATTTAAATATGGACAATTTTGTCATTTTATCCTATTTCTTAATATGCGCAAAAAGTCAACTAGGACTTTTATCCTGGGATGGAGGGAGTAATAAATTTTGCAACTAGCGTATGAAGTGGTGCCTTTGGATTACTTGTTATTTTGCAGTTCCATGCAACGCAGTACAGATTGCTTCTTATATTGTAAAATGTCACCCAGCCAAAAACCCCATAAAAAAAAAAAAATGAGTTCCAAGTAACTATTGTTTCTCAGTCTGATTACTTTAACCCCAGATGGACATACTAGCTAGATGAACTTAGCCAACTCCTCCTCAACTTTACAATACCAAATTTCAATCTTAATACTTTCCTAAGATTACCAAAAGCCAAAACCCCTGGATAATTAATGCAAAACTTATCCTTACAAGATAATCATACTCATTGGTAATTCAATTCGCCAGCTCTTAAACGCTACTGCTTTCTTGAAGTCTCAAGTCTAAACATATATACATATATTCAGAAACGTCAGCTTACCACGCACCAATCAAAATAAATTATCATCATCGTTGTTCTATAATACTCCCTCTGTTCCACAACAAGTCACTTTTTGAAGTCAATTCGCTAAATCTTAAACCGAAAAATTGATCTAGACTTATTTAATTTTGGAAACAACAAATTTTGTAATTATTATGACTTTTTAAATAGTTTACAATATTCACCAATTTTATTGACTAAAATCAAATGAATTCATTTCAATTTTCAATTTCAGGATTTCATGAATTGATTTTAAAAGTCATAATGATAATCTTTTTTGTGAAACTGGGTTATTAATGATTTAATTTAAATTAATTAGCAACAACACACGTCTTCAAATTTTTTCAATTCGTATTCACAACACTTTATAATCAAATGCAAACCAGAAATTATGGATGACCCAGTTCATGTATCAGAATTCAATAACATATGGTTTCAAAATTGGGATGAAATCTTCACCGAAAATTAAAAACAATTTAGCACAAATTAAGATTTAGGTTAGTTGAACTAATAGCCAAAACTTAATTACAAGAAAAACAAAGAACTTTGTAATTTGAATCTTCATCAAGAAAGAGAATCTTACTTGCCGTATTTAAGCAGGGATTTGCAGATAAAATCATTCAGTCATTTCACAGAGCCATGGACAGAACAATGGAGTAGTATCAACTCAAAAACTAAAAATGAAGAAACCCAACACGTTTATAATGAAAAAGAAAACGGGGAGGGAGAAAATTATGTCAAAGGCTAGGCCCAATGCTTGGGCCACCATCAGCCCGTTAGGATGTGGGTCAATTCATTGGGCTCTAGTATTGTATTACTATCAAATGTTGCCACTAAAAAGAGTAAAAGATGATACGGGCTAATATCAGACATTGGAATTTCTGAAACATTTATTATGTCCTTATGAATAGTAGTTTTACCATTGAATCATTAGGGACTTGGTTATGTCTAATATTTTACTGCTTTCTTTTTAGATTAAAATTATATTTTGGCTTCTAGATGTTAATTTGCAAAGATTTTAAAATAAAGATTGATGTGAATCTGATTAGAGTTTGAAAACAACAAATATAGTTAAAAGAAAAGGTTTGAATAATTAATAATATTAGTTTACCATAGTTATAACTGTTTGTATTAAAATTCCATGGGTTTTTTTTTTGATACCACTGATTCATTACGATATTTGGGAGGGAGGGAGGGAGGGAGGGAGGGGGTTGATCCCACCCTTTGCATAGCAAAGGGATGGTGCTACCATCTGGCCTATGGTCATGGGGTGGTTCAGTAACATGTTTTTATCATAAGTAGTTTATTTAGCATACATCTACGTTCGTGTTAAAAGTAAAAAGTGATTCTAAAAGATAACGTTTGTGTTAAAAGTAAAAACTGATTCTAAAATACAGGAGACAGATATTAGAGAGAGAAAAGTGAAAATGAGTAAGAGACCAATTTGTAGACAATTCAAGCCTCCATTTTATATTTTAATAAATTCAAAGGGTAAAATAGAAAATTAAAAACGCTTTGTGTTTAAAAAAAAAATTTCATTTTTCTCACGCTTTATTAATAGAGTTGAGGAGGAAATCACATGATTAAATCTTTTAAACTCCAAGAGATATTTGCAAAAGTTTATACTTAAATATATTGTACTTGTGAAATTAGTCGAATGATTTAATACATTCGAATACCCATAATAGGAATAAAAAAAAATATTATCGGTAATAAAATCAAATAAATATATATTGATTTTAAATTTT
This sequence comes from Aralia elata, assembly GCA_034770075.1. Lineage (NCBI taxonomy): Eukaryota > Viridiplantae > Streptophyta > Magnoliopsida > Apiales > Araliaceae > Aralia > Aralia elata. The sequence continues at coordinate 15,733,338 of CM068385.1, forward strand.
AAAATTATAAATTTTACAAAATTAAAATATATCTGTAATTTTAAAATAGAAGTAGGAGTATTCATTTTAAAAGTTGTACCAACACAATTTCAATGATTATGTTAAACATGAAAAGGGTATTTCTGTAATGTTTCCTCAACAAATTAAGAAACATATTTCCCGTCCTCAACAAATTAAGAAATATATTTCCCCTTATACTGCTTCCTAAATCCTAACTACAAACTAAGAAATGCTACCTGTAAAGACGAGGTCTCACATAATGGAGCACAAGATAAACTATATTTTCTATAAAAGGAGAAATGAGTAATAAATTGTACATTTCTTTTCGAAAATTGATTTGAAGTGATGCCTTAGAATTGAAATGATATTTCTAAAGTTAATTTGCACATGTGAGTTGTGTTAGGTTTTTCTTTTTAGTTATTATTGCTTTGATGTACATCATTTCTAGCCCTACTTTCAAGTATGACGACATTTGATTCATAGAGTTATAAATTAATCGAGTTGTTTCTCAAAAACTTAGCTTGATTCAAGGTTGCTTATCTCAAAAACTTAGCTTGATTCAAGTTTGCTTATCGAGATGAACATAAAAACTTGGTTTGATTCAAGTTTCATTCTCGAGATAAACATGAATAAGAATGAGTGGAGTTGGAACTATATTGTGTTTGACTCGAACTCGGCTAAATTCATTTAGGTTCGATTCATATAATTTTGACTAGTGCTTGTTTAAGCTCCGCTCGTTCAGTATTTAATTAATTAAAATAATTAATAATACATATTATATATATAATAATTAATAATTATTTAAATTTGATTTAGCTCAACTTAATCTTGGCTCGACTTGACTCGTTTTATAAATAAATTGAATCCAAACAATTGTTGAGAAAAGTGAACTTAAAATAATTTCAATCCCAAGAATTACTTTTCCCTCTTTGTGTAATTAAATAAGAAATCAACAAACCCAATACTGAGAACGAAAAATAACAAATAAACATTCACAAGCAAGACACAATATTTAACGTGAAAAATCCTTAAAAGGAAAAACCACATGTTGAACTCTAAATCTCTACTATATCAACAATAATTGGCTTACAATAATCTTTTCAAGTTTTATACCTTAAAATTTGAGATTACACAATCAATTGAGAGAGTATAAATTTACTTTTAATTAGGTTGAGAAACCTAATTAACTTCACCACTCAAAAACACCCCAAACAATAAAGTCTTCAGGCTTTCAATTGAACGGAGATGATGACAAATATTAACGAGCAACAAACTATAATCTTTTCAATTTATTCTTTCAGCACATTCTTGCTACTGAACTTCTATCATTGTTAATAAAACTCCCTCATAGCCTTATTTATAGTACTTTTCCTAATTCACTCTTATTATGAATTGAAAACAACGTATTCTCCTAATCAGATTAGGGATCACATTTACTTGTCTTGATCACCAATCTAATAAGTAAATCTTTTTTTAACTTGGATTCCTTTCATGAATGAGAACCCACACCTAACAACAATATATTCTGGTTCATTTAAAAGCTCGACTCGACTTGTGCTCGTTTAAATTTTAATCAAGCTCAACAAGTCAAACTCGACTCGACTCTTTTACGACCCTAATATAAAGTTATATTTAAAACTTGAAAAAATTATTAATTTTTTTTAATAGAGATTAAATATAAACTATATTGAGGTTTTCTTAATCATTAATTATAATACTACATTTTAATATCGCTCTATATATTAGATTTTTTGGCAAATAATTAAGTTCAAAGTCATTGATATCTCGAAGGTAGTATATTACTTCTTCAAGGGAGAAGCAATTTTATGTTATTTTTGTTTTTTGTTTTTTGTTTTTTGTTTTTTGTTTTTTATGCAATGGAGGCTTAGAGGCCCAAAATCTATTTATACATAAATCATAATAGTCATCATTAGGAGAGAAGCAAGTTGTTATATGGACCCTGGTGCTTAGGGCAGTGGTCCGCCTACTGCCAGTAATTTTTGGATAGAGAGATAAAGCCAAACTTAACGTGAGGCCATAATGCCAGAATATACACGTCCACTTATGCCAGAAGTCCCATTAGAAAAGACGAGCATATTAAGCACGGATTTTTTGAAAGGGGCATTTAGATAGAGATCAACTTTGCCAGAAATCTCACATTTTTTTTTTTTTTTGCTAAATGAGAAATCTCACATTCATTTCATTAAAAGATATTGTTTGGAATTTTGCATGATAAGCACAGTAGTAAATGCTGTTTTGGAATCCTATGATGAGTAAACTTGTAAATGAATGGAGTCGAGCAAAGTTTTAATTTGTTGAATGGAATCAGATTTTAAACGAGATTAATTTAATATATGAATTCGGCTAATTTTATATACAAGCCGAGTTAAATTTGATTTAAGCTAGTTGAGCCTATTCAACTTATACCCTATTTATTTAACTTTATTATTATAAAGATTATAAAATAATCATATTATTCGAGTTCAACGCATGTAATTAAATGAAAAAAAAAAAGAGATAGAATTCAGGGTTGCTTAGATTAACACATATTTAAGGTCCACTAATATTTTCAACTTAATAATTAATTTTCTAGTGTACAAGTTTTTACCAAATATCATGTGACACATAATGCGCTAAAAATATCATTATCTTTAATAAAAATCACATTTTGCAACTCTCACAGAAGGAAAGTTTACAACTTAATCCTAAACATAAAAACAAGCGGCTTAATTACAATAAAGTTATGTGTTTTTTGACAACTTATGCTACGTTTGGATTGAATAAATAAAATTAATAAAAAAATAGAATAAAAAATAGAATGTAATAATAGAGTGAAATGATTTATTCTATTCCAGCTAAAATGAGTCATTTTATATTCTCTCACAAGGAATAAAATCCACAAATTTGACGAGAATGAGAATGTTTCATTCCATTCTAATGGAATAACCAAACACAATTTTTTTCATTTCATATGTACGAGTTATTCCCTTCTCGTCTTCATTCCATCAATCAAACAATCAAACGTAACATTAAAGTAATAACTGGTCACTTGATAGATGCGACAAAGGAAAAATTGGCAGACCATTCATATTCTATAATCTTTTGTTCATTCTAAAAGGAAATAAATAGTTAATTACTATGGCAAAGATGGCATATACAACGGTATAAATTGAACAAAAATGTAATCAAAACTTCTATTGCCCATATATGAGCCTCTGAAGAAAACATCCAATATGCTATCTTACAAGCTACAAAACTTTTTGTCTAATTGCCACTTTACAAGGCACAATAGGGAACAAAAGCACATCATTTCCTTTGGTAGATATGTGAAAAGTATAAAGTATCCAAGAAAAGGGTGAAAAGAATAATAAAAACAATATGGAAGTCTTCATTAACCATTAATATTTTGAGCCCCTAACATTCGCCTGCAAAGACACCATCTTGACGAGTTGCAGTTGATATACATATCTGTAAGGAGTTACTAAACATTAGAAAACAGGCTTCACAGCATTTACAAATAAAATCCAACCACAAAGGCGCATATGCTGGATTAACTATTCTAACAATAATCTTCTTCTCTGTGCATGTAAATGTGATATTTTAGATCTAAACTCCAGTATGTGGCCTTGTTTTGAACCGAGGTGATGGCCAGTCCATATACTATTAATAATTGAAATCCTCATCTCTGTCTAATGAAATTAACTTTAATTTAATGAGAAAGAGCTACATAACCTTGAAAATGTATATCAGGATTGATATCATATAATTTCATCCGTGGTCACCAGATATTAGTAAATGACCCACAACTACTTGCCTCACCCTGAACATGCGACAACTAACAACGGAAACAAATTAGACCTGTTCCTGCCACCATGTAAAACTGAAAACCTAGTCAAATATACATACTAAAATATGCATATTATTAATAATATGACAGAAACTCAGAAGCTTGCATACCAGGGATCACAGTAATCACGAACATCTGAGCTTCAAGCTGGAAGCTCCAGAATACTCCCAAAAAATAACAATACTAGGCTTAAGTTGTAGGAAAGACAGATCTGTTCGTCTTCTACTTAGTATTAGACGAGTGGGTTAAGACCCAGCTTGTTATTGCCTTTCATATTTCTTGGCAAAATCCTTGAGTAGTAATCTCTGCCGAAATGCCAAATATTTATCTAAGCTAGTCCCCGCCCACTGCTGACAAAAGCATTCATCAGTTGGAACCAATGAACTCAAAGGAAATGGCCCCTTTGGAGCTTTTTTTAAGGCAACCAAGAACCTATGTCGGGGACGAATTCTCTGGTCTAAAGACAAGCTTAGGTACATAGGATATTTGGTCAAGGACTGCACCTCATTTCGAAGATCATTAACCAAGTACATATACTTGGGCTTTAGATTTCCCTCGAGCGATAGCGAGAATACCTGAATGCCGCCCCAAAAGCATTTGAAAGTTTATGAGAAGGTGGAAACGGAAATGATGATTATGGAATTCATACAACATTTGTTAAAAGTCACATTATAATGTAGATGCATGTACTTTCACATTCTAGTGAAAATTTAATGTCTTATAATATTGTCTATCAAACATTAAAAGAGAAATAATTGTTGAAGTCTACTATGAGTATATTGAGGAAAAGCATGCATGAGGAGATATAAGTACTGAATATGTAACTATGTAATTAACAGCAAGTGCATACAGGAGAGTAAAGTAACCTGTGTTAGGCTTGTCAACACTTTAATTATGTCTGAGTTTCCCATTCCAATACTCCTTAGAAAATTAATTCTTGGAAGTAATCCATCCTCAATGCTGTAGTGAAGAATTTGGGGATGCTTCCTAACCATCTTCACTATGTTATCTCTGGGGGCTCCCAATTCTCTTGTAAGAAAATTGAAACGACTGTTCCATGTAGTGTCGATTCGCTGAACAAGAATCTGAGGGCTCAGCTGCACAACCTTACTTAAATCGTCCTTCTTAATACCAACCTCCTCAAGCAAGTACCTCACTGTGGGTTTCAGCGAATTCTCAACGCTGTAAGAAAACAGGGACGGAGTGGCACTAATTATATGTCCTATCCTGGATTCTGGAATACCTAAACTTACCAAAAAAGCAACATGGGATTTCAGATTGTTCTCCAATGTATACTCCAATATTTGTGGTTGCCTCAAAAGTATCTTTCTAATGTCTCTATTCTTTACACCAACACTTAACAAATACTCCAACCTTTCACGAGCAGAAACCACGTTGATCTGAAGGGAAGGCATGTGCCTCTCATACATTTGGATAAAATGTGATTCCTTCAGGCCAAAAGTGGTCAGGTAATCAAGAAGTGGAACCCATCTTTCATCTAGCTCTAGTTCCTCCGACAGACGACGATATCTGTTCTTTGCTGTGCTCCCCGCCTCTTGCTGCAATCAGATAAGACATATTTTACACCATTCATTACAATAAATAGTAAGATTGACAGCAGCAATTAATACCTTCTTTCTACCATCCGAACCCAAAGAACTAACAGTCTCTCGCTTGTTTAAAGTACGATAAAAACCATTACTTCCCTTCTCTAATGTGTTCTTGCCATTATATATCTCCTGTTCGCCTTGGGTTTTCTGAAGGCTTTGACCCCATCTCTTTTCTGGACGGCTATGACTGCCTGCACAAATAAATTAACTCTTTAAGCAAAATCCTGCAAGAAGAATACTTGAGTAAAGCATTAAGGCATACCTTCTCTTCTATTCGTTGCATCCTGTGATTTGAGTCTAAATTTATTAGTCTCAGAGTCTTCTTTTACTGAGAATTCGTCCTGCAGAAACATCCAACAGTTAATAGGTGAACAGATTAGGTTAAGAGAAACAAAGCCATATCATTCAAGCCTAATTGCTGACCAAAAGAAACTGCTATCTAACTGAAAACAATTGTTTTAATAACAGTACTGGTATCAAGTAATTGGAGGAATATATACATTAATACATGAGCCCAAGTTCAAACAGTTTATATATAGAACATAGCACAGGTGTTTGCTAGTGTGTGGCAGAACAAATTCCACCCCTAAAGTATGTCAGAAATTAACACCCAATTAAATTAAACTAATTTATATACAGGCAAACATTCTTAATCATGATGAAAGTTGAAACCAGTGATAAATCCATTTATGCGTCTTAGAATTTAAGCTTGACTTTGTCCTCAGGAGGGAACATTAAATTTATATAGATTCAATGTCTCAAACATTTTACCATGTTATGCAGACATAAGAGTCAATGTTGCCTTAGAACAATAATGTTAAACAGAATTTCCACATAAATATACTGCCGCTAGTATATTGTACACCGGGCTATAAGCCTGTACTGTAAACAACCCTAACTAACTAAAAAGGAGGATTAAAGTGAAATGGATGCTAAATTTTATAATTAACATTAACTCCACTGAAACACAGTGCCTTTCTTTCCTTTTTTTCTGTTTTTTTATTCTTCAATTTTTTTTTAGGGTTAAGAGGTGGACAATATCCATTTCATCCAGGAACAAAATTTAAGTTACAACAGTAACCAAGCAAAGCTTGAACAACAAAATTCATAAAATTTGAAAACTGAAAATTAATGTGGCATTATTATCTTCGTTAGCCTTGGTCAGTTAGTCTAAGTCTAGAACTAAGCATAATTTTTAATTAAAAAAAATCCCAAATTGTCATCCTCTTCAAAAATTTCACCAACTTCCCCAATCCACTAGAAAATTCTTAAAATTTTGGACATTTTCTCAAAATCATAACTGTAACCGTGCCAAATTTGAAGTGAAATGTAATTACTGCAAAATCATGAAGATAAAAAATAATAATTCAACAAAAATAGAAACAGGGTAATTTACATCGGAGAACCAATCATCATCCTCATCATCCTCATCCTCGTCCACGGCGTCACCGTCTTCCTCGTCGGAATCGTAAGGGGAAAGCGTCTGGCCGAACCTAGACCTCCGATTAGATTTGAGAATCTTAGGGTTTGAATGAGAGGATACAACAGATACTTTGAAACTGCAGCTCCTCCTCCTTCGTAAAATCAGCTGTTGTAGGTGGAATTTGAGAGTACGGGAAGAACAGAAATTGGGGGAATTTGAAGGGCGAACAGTGGTATAATTGAATGGGTAGAGAGAGAAAGTTGTTGTCATCTTGTTTGTATAGAGACTTGAGAGAGAAAGAGAGAATATACTCTAAAACCCTAATTGGAATAATGGAACATATCTTCTTCTTCCGGTTGTAATATCTTATCTGGCTTTTTCCTCCAACTAGTACTAATAACATCTACCGCCATTGTAGTTAATCCATGTTTCTGTGTTCAAAAATCAAAATTAGTTAGGGAAATGAGTTAATGACCGTTGTTAATAGGTGTGTGGTTAGCATTGAAACGAGGTCGTCTTTGCCTTGTTGTAAATTATTTCAATTTATTCTAGTTATTATTGATACTCCCCTGTCCCAAATTAATTACTCAGTTTTGACTTTTTTAAGTCAAATTAACTATTTTTAGAATTAATAATTAAACATATATAAATATATTTCTAAAATTATAAAAATTGGGGTTAGTAATAAATTGTACTCCCTCCGTACCAAATTAATTACTCAATTTTGACCTTTTAAAGTCAAATTGACAATTTTTAAAACTAATCTTTTTACTATTTTTGCTAAAATATAGGTGAAGAGATTATAACCAAAAGAAAGTATATACAATTTATTACTAACCCCAATTTTTATAATTTTAGAAATATATTTATATATGTTTAATTATTAATTCTAAAAATAGTCAATTTGACTTAAAAAAGTTAAAATTGAACAATTAATTTGGGACAGAGTGATATATACTTTCTTTTGGTTATAATCTCTTTCACCTATATTTTAGCAGAAATAATAAAAAGATTAGTTTTAAAAATGATCAATTTGACTTTAAAAAATCAAAACTGAGCAATTAATTTGGGACTGAGGAAGTATAATTTTATTGTTAACGTCGAATTCTGACTACTCGCTAAATTACCAAACAACGAACTTAGAACATGAATAGTGAACAAACAAACACACCAAAAAGGTTGACGGTCGGGGCCGCCGGGAGACAGCTCCGGTATAAAAATAAGTACAAGTCAGAAATATCAACAATGAAGGTATGTAATTTCTCTAGTGAATAAGAGTAATAATGAGTATGTACCTTGAATTTTGATTATGGTTGTATTTATAACTTGATCACGTCGCCTCAATTTACCATGCCCATCCCCAAGTAGGAATAAGAGTCCTATGTACAGATTCATTATAACTATAAGTCCCATAACTGAATAGGATTTAACTTCTTCAAAAATAGAAAGTCAAATAAGACAAAGGATTTATAAGTCAACTTGGACTGTGACCCTTCTAGAATATCAAACTTCTCCTTATCAATGTAACTATCTAGCCACGTGGCGTGGGTCCCCTGAATCTCTCGAACCCATCAAACCAGACTCCAACATTGCCCCCACTCTCTTATTATAAGAAATTTAAAATAAAAGAGTATAAAAATTATTTAGCAAATTCTATACTTATTTTACCACAAAAGTCAAACTAGCAGCCCAAAATGTCACGTGACTGACAGAAACCCCAGCTTCATCATTATGCCGTAAATAGGATAACGTGCCCTTGTCATACGTACGGTATTTTATTCCTTTAAATTTCCTACCCAAGCATCTAAACCGTCACTTCTCATCCACATATTCAAACTTCTCAGAGAGCATAAGCGTCATCTCTTACTAGTACTTTACATATCTCTTCAAACCGTAGTGCTCACTTCTACCACTGACATTACTTCCTTCATCATGTCCGGTGAACATCCCGTCAATACCACATTTCCCATCAACCAAACCCCTATTGTGACCGCCCTAACTACTCAACCAACCACACAATCCACCTCGATGATCCCAACCACTGATGTTGATATACAAAAATAACACGACCACCCTATTGAAAAAACAATCACCTTCATGATGATACCATTCCCATCCCCGTAACTCAGTCTATCGTCGTCACCGCTGTTGACTCCACCCTCCAAACCCCCTTTCTCACCCATAACTGAAGACCCCTTATCACCTAAGATAAGCAAGGCTGAAGCCAAGGAAATAGGCATTTGGGAACGTTACCATTCCGACAAAGCTTACTCTTATATCAACACCAAATCTTCCATATCCAAACGCCTTCTCCCCAATCTCCGATTCCAATATCAGATCCCCAATCAGTACAAACTTCGGGCTCCAATCTCATCGGAGAGAATGTACTGGCGCCCGAAGGGTGAATGGGTCGTTGTTCCCATATACGCCCTGAGGTACAGAGTAAGATTTCATCTTCATGAATTTATCTCGTCATTCCTATGTTTTGTTGGAATTGGGTTCGCACAACTGGTGTCGAACTCTTATATTCACTTAATCTGCTTCACAGCCTTCTGTCAAGAATGTGGAGTTGAACCCTCCATAGACTTCTTCTTGGCCATATTTACCCTAGGTCGCTTGAAGGAACTAGAGTATCGCCAGTTGAACAAACAACCCGATAGACGTGTATGGATGAAAACCCCTTCCAATAATAAAGGGTGACATTCATACTGGGCTTATATCAAAGGCCCCGACACCCATCTGTTGTTTCCCAAAGGCACTTAGAGATCTAGAAGGGCGGTTGAATAGATCTTTTTTTTTAAAAAAAAAAATTACCTGTAAAAAGTATTACCCAATATTTGTTAATCAGATTTAGATTAAGCACAACGAAATATGTTTTTAAAGATAAACCCCTTGAAGATAAAAGGTAGATCTCAGTTTTGGATTTAGATTTGGTTTTGAGTCACACAAGTAAAGTAGAATGATATGTAGAAAGGTAAAACAGGAAAGTAAATGACACATAGAGATTTTTAAAGTGGTTCGGAGACTGAACAACTCCTACTCCACTCTTTTACTTCAATAAGTAGGAATTTCACTAAGACTTTGATCACTTTGATCATGACACTTTGCTTTCTTCAAGCCAAGTAGACTTGGCTATTTAGTCACTTTGACTAGGACACTCTTGCCCTCTTCAAGCCCAGCAGACTTAGAACAACTCAGTACACGAAGTACTCTTTAAGCCCAGCAGACTTGGAATCTCTGTGGTCACTTAGACCAGAACGAACAGTGTTAAAGATATTGTTGAGAGGTGCTGCTAAGTTGACGTTATGCTTGTCTTCTTAGGTACTTAGCAGCTTGAACTGGATGTTCAAATCATAGAGTATGTTCTTTTAGCTCTTGTAGAGTTTAGGCCTTTTTGATCATTATTCATTTTTTTAGTTTTAAATCTCTGTTGCCTTTTATAATCTGCCTGAATTTCTTCCCGTTGCTAGGTTGCCGTTGGAGCATTTAATGCTTCAGATATCTTGAGATTTTGATGTTGACTTTTATATCCATGTGTCAGCCTCCTTTTTACTTGCCTGTCACATCACTCTGCTTTTTCACCTAACACCACTGAGTTGTCACTATCAGCAAACTAGCTGATAAACACATCTTATGATCTTCGATTTCAGCTGAGGATGTTTGGTTAGTGCATCGGGACCTTCAACCAACAACACTCCCATGTCAGTTTTCTTGTCAGACTTGATTCAACTCTACGATCATGGAAGTTCGTAGTGTTTACTCTACATTCAGAAGATAGCTTTACGAGCTCTATGAATGACCCTTATTCTCAGCTCTACGAAGATATGCCTTACGACTTTAGAGTTGATTCTACATTTCGTTCTTCTGCTAAACAATCTTGGAGTTACTTTACGATTTGACTTTTACTTTGCGATTCTATGAATCACTCTGCATTAATTCTTTCCTGAGTGAGCTTTACTTGACTTTACGATCCTGTTCACTTTACGAATTTGTCCTTGCGAATTGGGGTGAACTTTACGATAGATGTCGTTGCTCTGTGATATGTTTAATGCTTTACAAACTGAGAGTTAAGTCTGCTATATGTTATCTTTAATTTACGATTTTTGGCAGACTAAAACTTATTACCTATTTGCTATACAACAGATCAACTCAATAAGATCAACCTAACAAGTTTGATCTTTTTATTCTAAGTCCTTGTACATTAAATTAACACATCATCAATAAGGACTGTACAAAGTTTATTGGTACAAATATACATTAATCATATACATTCATCATCAAATTAAATCATCACGATAATCATGTAGACTCCAACAATCTCCCCCTATTTGATGATGACAACGCCGGTAGAAGAAACTCTGCTTGACATGTATTGTCATGATGAAGAGTGGCCATGTTCCAAAGGAATATCTGATAGGCTAAGTGGAGGAGGAGGATGAGATCTAAAGATCGGAGGAATTATAGATGTTTACACTTGATTTTTTTTCTCTTCTCCCCCTGAGATTGTGATCTCTCTAATGCCTACTTCTGTTTGCCCTTCTCCCCTAACTTGACTTCTCCCCCTTTTTGTCATCATTCACTTTAAGGAGATACTGGACTGATTCTACCAATTATTGGATCTAAGAGGAGTTCATGGCAATATCATCGCGAATCTCGCATTGGCGAGAGGCGGCATGTTCATTTTGCTGAGTAACGAGAGTTGTTGTGCTGACATCATACATTTTCATCTCATTTTTAAAAGCAGATAATCCAGTGCTGAGCTCAAAGACCTTATTGGTCAGAGAGTTGATGGACTGCTCATTCTGCTGCTGAAGTGTAAACATAACCTTCTTTTGATCATCAAAAATTTTGAAAAAGATTGTGTCTCGATCGTGAAGACAACCAAACATTTCCTTGAACATAGACTTTAGTTAATTTTGTAGTTCTCTGCCCAAATCTCCAGGTAGGTGACCTGTTGCGGAAGTGATTTCTTCCATTTTGTGACGAAGCTTAGTCGAATTTTACTCGAGCTTGTCCTCAATATCACGAGACATATGAGTAGTCAACTCAGTCATCTGTTGAGTTGTTGGGAGAACTGCCAGACGTTCCATAATTTGATCGAGGGGGTGCTCAGAGCTTTCTTTAGATCTTTGAAGTAAATTTAATATAGCAAGAGGTAGACTGAAAAACTCGTTTTTTGAGGAAGAGGAAATATCGGAGGGAATGGAAGGAGTGAATTCTTGTTTTGGAGGTGGAATGGGAGAATTGAAAGGTGTTGTTTTAGGAGTAATAAGAATATATGTTGTGGATTTATCGAACGTGGGATTTTGAGCTGCTTAATCGGGTGAGGAAAATGGGGATGGGGTGGTAGAGTGAACTGGTAATTGGTTAGGTGTGACTAGTAAGGAAGATAGTTGAATGGGAGAGGGAGAATCTATATGAGTGTGTATAGGTTGATGTTCAGGAGAGGTGGTATTATGTACATCGATTATAGAGTTTTGAGACTCTACGATCGGGGACTTGGTCGGTTGATTATCAGTGGTAGAGTGTGAAAGCTCTACGACTGAAGAGGCGGGTATATTTTCAGGGTCAGTGGAATGTTGAGACTCGATGACCGGAAGATTCGTATTATCGACATCAATCGCAGGGTTTTATGACTCTACGATTGGAGACTCGACGACTGGAACAATAGAAGTATTTACATCTTTCTCAGCGACTTGAACAATAGACTCTCCAATGCCCTTGTCCCAATCATATGAAGGAAGAATACAACTTAGAAATGACGAAGGTACAACATATACCTTTTGAGACATAAGAGAATGATCGTAGGGCTCAGAGCATAGCATCTTTGTGGCATATTGGAGAACTCTTGGAAAATTTTAAGACACCAGCTTCAGATTGGGGTATCTGGAGTAACTCCATCGGATAAAGCTCTGGTCTCTCAAACTTATAGCCTTCAGGAGTGGCAGAAGTGGAAAAAATATAGCATTTGATCACTGTCAGGATCAGGGTCGTAGAGAGTGGTACTGCGATCCATCTCCAGGTCAAAGAAACTGTTAAAGAGCACATCGGCACTCATTGAGACTAGCCTCATTCATCATTCTCTAGATCCTATCCATTTATCAGGTAAGGTGACATTGGGATCTTCATAACCTTTAAGTATAATACGCCTCTAGATCCCTTGAGATGTAGAAGGAATGGAGGGAGGAGGAATTGGATACCCAATAGGTTGCTCCCCCTCAGAACTTGGATCCTCTAGCTTTACAATTGAAGGGTCATAACCCTTATTGATATTGTTTATGACCGTTTCAATGGCATGAGTCACATATAAAGATGTGTCTGATGAATGCAGCGATCGTTGAGCAGAATCTTCCTTGAACTTGGTCCTTATCTCTTTTCTCTTTCTCCTCGTTTCTCTTTTCTTTTGCTTTTCTGCTTCTGATCTATTCTTCTTTTTGTTTTTCTTTTCAACCATTTGGCTTAATTTCAACTTCTTTTTCTTCTTGACTGGTTGATGCTTAGGGTTAGATTCCTTCATAGCCAATTCTTTGATGGCAGTGAGGGACACTGACTTATCTTCCGTCACGGCCAGTTCTTCATTTCTTTCTTTAGGCTCTAGCTGATCAGCCGTCATAGCCAATTCTTCATGGCCTTGAGACTCAGGTGAAGAACCTTTCACAGCCAGATCAACTTCTTTACTTGACTCAGGGGTGACATCTTCCATAGTTAACCCATCAGCAGATCTATGCTCAGGCGTTAAGGCAGTCTTTGCCATTATTTGATCATCATCTTGTGGCTCAGGTATAGATACCCTCATAACCGTAGAAATATCTTTGTCTCGATTTATTTCAGAGGAAGACCTATTTTTCCCTTGATTCTTCCTTTGAAGTTTAGGTACCTCTTCATTTTCCTCCTCCTCTTCTTCTTCTGCTTCTTCAAGTTCTACGATCGGAGTAGGCATGGATTCTTCTGCTTGTTCTTTAAGTTGAATAGGGGTCTTCCTCCGTCGAGGGATTGTCTTCTTCTTTGGAACCATTTTTGATATTGGAGTGTTGACATCATCTTCTTCATTTTTCTTTTTCTCAGAATTTGTAGGACTTTTCTGAGAATCCTTGGAGATCACCATTGCTCCTTTCCAGTCTTCTTTTTCTTTTGAACTGGTTGGTCTGTCGTAAAGTCTAGAGCTCTACGAACTTCAGGAGCGACCGACCCATGAGACACTTCTTCTTTAATTGTCTCCACTTTTCTCTTGCCCTTGACCTTCGTGGGTTTTTGCACTTGACTGATGGTGTGTTCACTGCCGCCTTCAGATTGTTTTAATCTTAGGTTTTCAAGCGGGTTCCTTTTTCAGTTATCAAACAGCTTGGAGGTGATCCGTTTATTGGTATTTAAAGCTTCCCCTTCGCCATTAGCGATTTTGTTCTTCAATCTTTTGCTCAAAATAATACTAATAAGTCTCTCATGGAACATCGTGGGAGCAGGCTTACCCAGAGCCATTTTCTCGTTATAGTTTTCAATCCACTTGGCCAGCCAATTTATGAAAATGGCGCCAAAGTTTATCTGCTTCTTCTGGACAATGACTGTCATGACCTTTAACTATAGTTCACTCACCGAATCATGAGCAGTGTCTTTGCAGATGATACACTTACCCACAATCTCAGCAAGGAATTCATATCCTTGAGGGAACTCCTTCTTCTTAAGTCCCTTGAGTAGAGGGTTCTTCTTATGACCAATGATCTTCATTCCTTCTTTCATATCTACTTCAGCAAGAGAGGTGAGTCCTTGACTGAGAAAGCCCAAGCAGTGATTGATTTCTAAAGCCCCCATCTGAAGAGTTGTGCCCTTTATTCTGGTAACTAGGGTTCCATCATCACAAGAGGCGTTTAGATAGAACTCCTCTACTATATTAGTGAAGATTTTGGTGTTGGATCCAGACTCTCAAAGAATCCAGCATCTTGAACCAGTTTGAGAATCCTTCTGAACTTCTGTTCGGCCTCACCAAATCAGTCGAAGTAGAGTTGAATGCCAGTGACAACTTGATAGTTTGCCATTTGGTTGAATTTTGAGCTGAAAGATTACAAAAGTGTCTAAGTTTTCTGGAAGTTGAAAGCTAGGTCTTGAAAGCTTTTGAAAGATAAAACTCAGATCGTAATATGAAAGCGTAAGAGTCATAAGATAATTTGAAATAGATTTTATATTACTTCCCTCTAATTTTAATGAGTGGGCTACGTGGCAAAATACGATTGAATGCACGTCGCCTCAACTCTGCATTTTTACAGTTGTACCGCATTGGCTTTTCTTTCCACTCGTCTTTTCTGGAGCGTAAGCCGTACACGCCTTTAAATTTACCGCCTTAAATTCGTCAGTCGTAAAGTAAATTATGAAGAGTCACTAACTCTACGAAGATCCTTCAGTTCAACGATCTTTTCTGAACAGTTTTCATTCTGCGAACTTCCTTTTCACACTACGATCGCTAGGCAGCTCTACGATCGTGGATTACTCTACGATTCTTTTCTGCACTTGTTAGTAATATAAAGAAACACAAGACTAGGGATGTAAATTCAATATTCCTAATTCACTTATTAATTTGTTAAACTTGGATTCGTCTAAGGGTTTGGTGAACACATCTGCTAGCTGATCTTTAGTTGGAATGAAATGTAAATATATATTCTTATTTTGCACATGATCCCTGATAAAGTGATATCTAATGTCTATATGTTTAGTCCTAGAATGCATAACAGGATTATGAGTAATTGAAATAACACTCGTATTATCACAGAAGATGGGAATAGACTTGAAATCGAACCCATAGTCAGCAAGTTGATTCTTCATCCATAAGATTTGTGCACAACAGCTACCAACAACAATATACTCAGCTTTTACAGTAGAAGTTGAAACTGAGTTATGCTTCTTGCTGAACCATGAAACAAGCCTATTGCCTAAGAATTGATAAGATCCACTCGTGCTTTTCTTGTTAATTTTACATCCTATAAAATTTGCATCTGAATATCCCATTAGATCAAAGGGAGACTCCTTGGGATACCATAGTGCCAAATATGGAGTACCTTTGAGATACCTGAAAATCCTTTTTACAGCTGTTAGATGAGATTCCTTAGGATTAACTTGGAATCTAGCACAAATACAGGTAGAGAACATGATATCTGGTCTACTAGCAGTTAAATATAGAAGAGATCCAATCATACCCCTGTATTAAGTAATCTCAATACTCTTACCACTTTCATCTTTGTCAAGTTTAGTCGCAGAAGCCATAGGAGTTTTCATGGGAGTAGCTGATTCCATGCCATACTTCTTAAGTAGATCCTTGATATACTTGACTTGATTAATGAAGATTCCTTCCTCAGTCTGTTTCACTTGGAGTCCAAGAAAATAGTTCAGCTCACCCATCATACTCATTTCGAACTTGTTCTGCATTAGCTTGGCAAAGCTCTCACACAATTTTTCGTCAATAGAACCAAAAATAATATCATCTACATAGATCTGTAATAACAATATTTTATCTTTGTGTTTCTTAAGAAACAGAGTTGTGTCTACCCTACTTCTAGTGAATCCATTTTCAATAAGATAGTTAGTGAAAGTTTCATACCATGCTCTAGGTGCTTGTTTTAGACCGTAAATTGCTTTGTCTAATTTATAAACATAATTACAGTGAGCTGAATTGACAAAACCTGGAGGTTGTTCAACATAAACCTCTTCTTAAAGTTCACCATTCAAGAAGGCACTCTTGACATCCAATTGGAAAACTTTGAACTTCATGTAGCCTACACAGGCTAGGAACATCCTGATAGCTTCTAATCTGGCAACAGGTGTAAAGGTTTCATCAGAAATTCCTTCTTCCTATAAGTAACCTTTAGCAACTAATCTTGCCTTGTTCCTTATGATCACCCCAGCTTCATCCATTTTATTCTTGAAGACCCATTTGGTGCCAACAACTGGATAATCCTTTGGTCTAGGAACCAGCCTCCAAACTTTGCTTCTTTCAAACTGATTTAGCTCTTCTTGCATGGCTTCAATCCAGTTTGAGTCTTCCATTACTTCTTCAATCTTCTTGGGTTCTATCTGAGAGAGAAAACTGAGGTAGAAGCATTCATTTTATGTGGCTGACCTTGTTCTAACCCTTGCATTTGGATCTCCAATAATTAGATTTTGAGTGTGATCTCTTGCCCATCTGCTTCCTGATGGAACATCTATTCTTGTGCCTTATTTTCTGAGACCTTCAAGATTTGGTTCTTATTCTGCATCTTCATTGATTCGTAAAGTCCCCATGTCTGGAACTAGAGACTCTACGATCTTTTAGTTTGGCACTACGATCGTCGGGTCTGGCTCTATGGCTTCAGCTTCTAAGATCGTAGGGTTCTTCTATTCTGCGATCTGAAAGTCCAGCTCTATGACTCCATCATGTTGAGCGGTCTTACTAGGTTCGCCATGATTAGTCTCGTTAAATGTGACTGTTTGTCGATTTAGCAATCAATAAATACGTGCAAGTATACACGATCAACAAGTAATAAAGTGATAAGAGAGTGTCGAACCCACAGAGAATTATTTAATAATAATTACCAAATACTAACTTTTAATCAAATTAATTTTATTTAAACAATTCGATAAAAGATTTTGAATTTTGAAAATAAAGTACTAAACTAACTAATTACTAACTACCAAGAATTGAATTCAGATAAAAAGGCTTAAGATTACAATTTCCCTTAATGTTTCACTTGAATTAATACACTTCCTATTAAATTATATTAATTATTCCGAATTGTTAATCAAGAACTCATCAATATTTATAATCATCTCTCGATTTATCATAAACGAATCAACTTAAATCCATAAAAGATAGAATTAAGATGAACACCCTAGTTAACTAATTCACTATATCTCTATGTGAATTATAATTAAAAAGGATTTAAAGCTCAGGTTCTATTTCAGATTACATGCGGCGTATAGGTATATCTCTATCCCAAACACAAATTATGAATTCCATCGACAGCAGAATACACAATCACATGCTATTATGATTAGGTCTAAATCTATAATCCATCTCTCGAGTTCATATAGATTACCACGGTAATTGTTGATCAAACAATTAAGCAATTAATCACAAATCATAATAGACAACCCGATAATAATCAATAATAATTAACAAGGAAGCATATCAATAAAAGCTACACATCTTAATCCATTGTAATCTTAAAAAGAAATTAGTTCATAATTGAATTAAAATCCATAATCCACAATTGATAAAGCATTCAAGAATACAAAATAAAAGATTAGGGAAGAGAATAGAATCTGTAATTGCAATTCTTGAGTCTCTCCTTCAGCTCTTGTGATGAATTCTTCTTGCTTGATCAATTACTTCAAGCCTCCCTCTCTTTCTCCCAAACTAGGGTTAGCAAAAAGTAGCAAGATCTCCCTCATTCTATGCCTCACATCATGTATTTATAGGTTCTAGTTAAAGTCTTAAACCAATTAGAAGTTACAATCCTTGTTCCATTCAATTTAGGTCAAAAATAAGCTTTTTAAAAACCCGACCTAGCGCGGCCGCGCCCATGTTTGGCCTAGGAAGCAGCGCGGCCGCGCCCAAGTGGCAGAAATCATGTTTTCACTCTGCAGACCAGCGCGGCCGCGCCCAAAATACACTAGGAACCGGCGCAGCCGCGCCCGACCAAATTCTGCTCGGACATTTATTGGTAAAATGGTCATAACTTTTGATCCGGGAAGAGTTACGGGGCCTGCCACCTATCAAATCGAAGCTCTTGACGAGATCTACAATTTTCCTTCTTTGAGCATTGAGAGATTCAGATTGAATCAAAGTCGAAATTGGGCTTGAAGTGAGTGCTATGTAAATGACAACTCCAAACTTTGAAGATCAACGTCCGTTGGTAAAACGATCATTACTTTCTCATCCGAACTCCGATTGTGACGATTCAAAATGTTCCGGAAAGCTAAGGAGTAGCTATACAATAAAATCCAAGTTTCAAACCAATAACATGCATCCAACCTAGTGTTAAAAGCCCTATAATATTCCCTTATTGCGTTTGCTTGCATATTGTACTCCAAAAGATGTTCGGATTGCGTTTCCTTGCTTCTTCCTACAAAATAACATAAAAACACTATAAATACCTAATACTAACTTAAAATACTTAAGAACTCACAAATTATCAAGCAAAACGTACTCAATTCGTAGATGTAAAACCCACTCATCAAATACCCCCAAACTTAAATCTTTGCTTGTCCTCAAGCAAACACTAAGAACAACAACTATAACAACTAATTCTAAATAACAACTCACACGACTGGAGCAATGAGTCAATACAAATTTACATAATAGCCTCAAAGATTTCTTCTAATGTTAACTCAAGAAAAAAAATTCTGAAAACATGCAAAACCTAAAATTTTAACCTAATCATCAGTTCCACAACTACTCATGATCTTTTAAGTGTGTGTGTGTGTGCATCCAAATGTTCAACTAGCCATGACTCACGCTAGATCATATAATCAAATACTCATTAAAGATTTTCAAATCAACTCTAAAAAACCTGCTTTCACATCAATCTCCGCTAATGAAGGCAAAACACAAAATTTAGAGGATCAAAAGGATATTTCATACATTTAAGCACATTTGAACCCTTCCCAAGTATTTCAAAACACAATTTTTCTTTCCTTTTTTTAGTGAGTGCGTTTTACGCTCCATCTCACTTCCTATTGAATGAGTGCGTTTTACGCTCCCTCTCGTTTTCTCTCGCACGAGTGCGTTTTATGCTC
The DNA here is from genome assembly GCA_034770075.1 of Aralia elata. Taxonomy (NCBI): domain Eukaryota; kingdom Viridiplantae; phylum Streptophyta; class Magnoliopsida; order Apiales; family Araliaceae; genus Aralia; species Aralia elata. Next base: position 15,752,977 of record CM068385.1, read on the forward strand.
CTTCTCGTGCTTGTGTTTATGGGTGAGTGCGTTTTACACTCCATCTCAACCCACCACATGATTCATCATTTTAACTCAGGAAGGTTTCACAATTTTTAAAATTTTTAATAACCCAAGATTTCTCCCAAACTTATGTTAATGCCTAAATTTCGCTTTGAATGATGCTCAAATAAGATTTTAAAGTTTTAATGATATCTTTCACAAGCATTTAACCAAATTTTTTTTTTAAGACACAACTAGCTAAACAGATGGATATGTGCTTTGAAGTTCAAAAAGATCACAAATAGTGTAAACCCAACTTATAAGTCAAAATATAAACTAAGCATGTTTCTCAACTTCACAAGAGTTAAAAAAAAATTAATCCATTTTTTTTATCATTGGCTATAATCAAATTCAAATCAAACCATTGCTCACCTATCCTAAAAACATACTAACTAACATGCAACCTTAATAAACTAAAATAAATAACACAAAACAAGACCACCCCCAAACTTAAACCAGACATTGTCCTCAATGGCTAAAATAGGAAAAAGTAAAACAAAGGACTTTCCTGAAAATATAGCAATCTTCCTCCTTGTCTGATAAGTTTGAAGAATAGGCTAGGCACATCGAAATGAATAAGGCATTGCACTTGAATTGGACTCGAATAACCTGTAAACACATGAGACGGAAATTTATTAACTACTATGAAACCTAATAAAATAAATAAAACTAAAAACTAAAAATTAAACTTGGGTTGCCTCCCAATAAGCGCTTGTTTTATAGTCTCAGCTTGACTGCTTCAATTTCTATCCAATTCCCCTTCGAAAATTGAGGAACCTTCCATCCATTAATAACCATGTAACTTTTGAGGGTTTTGCTGCAGTAGGGGCCATTGTTTCAAAGTCACCTAGTTTGCTTTTTGTAGATAGGTTCTTAATTACGACTGTCCAATAGCTAGGTGCTTCCTCCATTGTGTTCGTGATTAGATTGGGGCATTGAATCTTGTCAAACACCACAGGCTCTTCTTCTATCTTCTCTCTCTCATCCCACCATGGTTGTAATGTAGTCCTAGTTCTCATGTCATAAAGAGATTTACCAAGGACATGACTACCAAGTGGACACGGTTTTATAAAACTACCCGGATCTTTGAGCTTTGGTGGAAAAGGTACATGGGGCACTAACAAAATCGGTACATCAGCGTCGAAACTCACGGCTTCGGCTGTATTTTCTTGATCCCCACTATTCTCCTCCATATCAGAATTATCATTAATTAGCACGTCCGGTTGTAGCTTTGGCACGGGCAATCCATCAGTCTCGAGAACCACATTATTGGGCCATGCACAATGATAACTATTCTTGAAGGCGCTGATAAGCTGTCCCATCTGATTCTCAAGATTTCGAATCGACACTGCTTGGCTTTTTATATTTAAATCCACTAAGTTCAATAGCTGATCTTGATCACTCATTCTTTTATCCGTAGCTGTAATAAACTTCGCCAAGGCCTCCTCCAAACTTAGTTTCCTTTCTTCTTCATGTAGATAGGCTGAATGCTAAAATTCTGGAGTGTATGATTGGCTTGGAGCAAAGATTTGGACTTGATTATTATGGCTCCATGAAAAATCCGGATAATATCCCCAATCTTGATTATAGTTGTTGGGATAGGCATAACTGTTGGGGTAATCGCCGAAATTGCCATCATACTGCATCGACCTAAAATTGATGGCGCATTGATGACTCGGATGATTTCCAGCACAATAATCACAAATTACTGCCACACTTTGAATACGTTGTACAACAAAAGCATCAGTCATCCTCGAAAATATCTCAATCGGTGCTGACAATTCATCGAATTCATAAATCCCTGCCACTCTTGGCTGAATCATTCTCATATAAGGCCATTGATAGTCGTAGTCCGCTATGGTGTACCTAAAAAGAGAGAAATATAGGAAGAGAATTAAAATAAAAACAAAATGATTAAATTAAAACTAATTTGATTAAAGTTAATGATGGCAACAATTAAACTAAATCCCCGGCAACGGCGCCAAAAACTTGTTTGTCGATTTAGCAATCAATAAATACGTGCAAGTATACACGATCAACAAGTAATAAAGTGATAAGAGAGTGTCGAATCCACAGAGAATTAAAAAGGATTTAAAGCTCAGGTTCTATTTCAGATTACATGCGGCGTATAGGTATATCTCTATCCTAAACACAAATTATGAATTCCATCGACAGCAGAATACACAATCACATGCTATTATGATTAGGTCTAAATCTACAATCCATCTCTCGAGTTCATATAGATTACCACGGTAATTGTTGATCAAACAATTAAGCAATTAATCACAAATCATAATAGACAACCCGATAATAATCAATAATAATTAACAAGGAAGCATATCAATAAAAGCTACGCATTAAGATCCATTGTAATCTTAAAAAGAAATTAGTTTATAATTGAATTAAAATTCATAATCCACAATTGATAAAGCATTCAAGAATACAAAATAAAAGATTAGGGAAGAGAATAGAATCTGTAATTGCAATCATTGAGTCTCTCCTTCAGCTCTTGTGATGAATCCTTCTTGCTTGCTCAATTGCTTCAAGCCTCCCTCTCTTTCTCCCAAACTAGGGTTAGCAAAAAGTAGCAAGATCTCCCTCATTCTATGCCTCACATCATGTATTTATAGGTTCTAGTTAAAGTCCTAAACCAATTAGAAGTTACAATCCTTGTTCCATTCAATTTAGGTCAAAAATAAGTTTTTTAAAAACCTGACCTAGCGCGGCCGCGCCCATGTTTGGCCTAGGAAGCAGCGCGGCCGTGCCCAAGTGCCAGAAATCATGTTTTCACTCTGCAGACCAGCGCGGCCGCGCCCAAAATACACTAGGAACCGGCGCGGCCGCGCCCAACCAAATTCTGCTCGGACATCTGTTGGTAAAATGGTCATAACTTTTGATCCGGAAAGAGTTACGGGGCTTGCCACCTATCAAATCGAAGCTCTCGACGAGATCTACAATTTTCTGTTTTTGAGTATTGAGAGATTCAGACTGAATCAAAGTCGAAATTGGGCTTGAAGTGAGTGCTATGTAAGTGACAACTCCAAACTTTGAAGATCAACGTCCGTTGGTAAAACGATCATTACTTTCTCATCCGAACTCCGATTGTGACGATTCAAAATGTTCCAGAAAGCTAAGGAGTAGCTATACACTAAAATCCAAGTTCCAAACCAATAACATGCATCCAACCTAGTGTTAAAAGCCCTACAATATTCCCTTCTTGCGTTTGCTTGCATATTGTACTCCAAAAGATGTTCGGATTGCGTTTCCTTGCTTCTTCCTACAAAATAACATAAAAGCACTATAAATACCTAATACTAACTTAAAATACTTAAGAACTCACAAATTATCAAGCCAAACGTACTCAATTCGTAGATGTAAAACTCACTCATCAAATACCCCCAAACTTAAATCTTTGCTTGTCCTCAAGCAAACATTAAGAACAACAACTATAACAACTAATTCTAAATAACAACTCACACGACTCGAGCAATGAGTCAATACAAATTTACATAATAGCCTCAAAGATTTCTTCTAATGTTAACTCAAGAAAAAAAATTCTGAAAACATGCAAAGTCTAAAATTTTAACCTAATCATCAGTTCCACAACTACTCATGATCTTTTAAGTGTGTGTGTGTGTGCATCCAAATGTTCAACTAGCCATGACTCACGCTAGATCATATAATCAAATACTCATTAAAGATTTTCAAATCAACTCTAAATACCTGCTTTCACATCAATCTCCGCTAATGAAGGCAAAACACAAAATTTAGAGGTACAAATATACATTAATCATATCCATTCATCATCAAATTAAATCATCACGATAATCATGCAGACTCCAACACCATCTACTCTTGAATTGGGACGAACCCTCGAAGATCACCTTCGGATTCGACTCTGCCCCCCAGGATCAGGAAGAATAATTTAAAGCTTTCTATGCCAAGATGTCGAAGACGTACTGGTCCTTAGACCTGCTATCCGATCAGTCTTAGCTCTTCAACCACAAACATAAGTCTTAACTTCAACACGATATAATATATGCAAAATTATTTAATCCTGGCTCTTACTAATTTTAACTTGACCTTAGTGACCATCTTCAAGCCGTAATCGACCGCCCAAATTGGAATAAAACCTTCTACCGACGTCACACCAACTGAAGGAGTCTCCGAACCGACTTCTGAATCCCCCCTGAAGATATCCAGTAACCGGGGAAATCGATCGCGGTAACACCTCTATCCGCCATTTCCATGCCCGACCCTGTGCCCGTACCAAAGAGTGCCCTAGAATTCAACGATGAGGAGAAAATATCGTTGGCAAAAAGGAAAAAATGAAAACTACTAAAGGCTTCATAAAAAATCTCCTCCAAGCCGTTGACCCCATCTGTTGATCTTCCACAAGGTACTATTCCTGAACCGATCTTACTCCTACCTCTCGAATCCGTACACAAACGGCCCCGCCCTTAATAAACGAAAGAAACCTGAAGGACCAATCTTCGATCCTCCCTCATCCAAGAAACCTCGCACAGAAATAGCACCTTTGACACCTGTGGACTCTTCCCCAAACCTAACTCCTGAAAGTAGTATGCCATCAAACCAATCACATAGGATGTGATGAACATTTACTTTGTAATTTTGTTCATCTATTAATAAAAGAATTTATTTAATTAAAGGCATTCTTTATCCATGTTTAATTAGTTGAATTAAATAAATGTGATAAACTTATAGTTTTGGATCAATGCTTTTAGAATAATGAAGAGTTCATGTTAATGAAACCTAAATTCTAGATAGCTCAAAAACTAAAATGTTCCTAATCATTGGATCATTAATGCGTGGTTACTGATTCCGGATAGATTAGTACATACTATGCTTGCTCTGTTAAAGAGAATGATTAATCTCATAATCATTTGTGTGGAGACACTAAAAAAAGTATGTATGTGCTTATTGAAGAATAAGTTCACTGAACGTAACTCACTTAAGGAACACCTAATGGAGTTTTACTTGCCTAACAATAGGAGTTCCTATAGTCATATTTGTACAAGTCATCCTTAGACTTGAGATCATCATAGTACCTTGTGTATTCTAAGTTATACTTTGTTATATTCCTTAAGACTCTTTGGATATATCAAAGGGTGTGTTCGGGTATAATAAAATATACATGGAGGTAGGTGAATGATCAACAAAGGATCTATCACTTCCAGTAAAGGGAGAAAATGTCCTATGCGATTCGATAAATGACAACTCAGAAATCCTTGGCCAAAGTGAATGGAAATTAGAAAGGAGTTTCTAATTTACATTAAATGGAGTTGTGCATTTTAGAATCGAAATGCATATGATTAAATAAATAAGACTTGTTAGTAATTCCATGTCTTATGTTTAATCGAGACATTGTATAGTAGAAAGATTGAATTGTACGGTAACTATTTATGGAATGGGTTCTTTATGATTAAACATTGATTTTATATTATCCGGATAGTTATGATATGCTGAGAGGTTTCCCTCATGATGTAGAATAAATATTATTTATTTATATTTGAATTAAAGGAGTTTAATTCATTATAAATAATATTAGAACGGTTCTAATTTATTTATTCTACTACCGGTATAATATTGAACCTAAAGAGTTATACCATAAAAGAGAAATATTATTTTAGAAGTAATTGGCTTAATAATAACAATTTAGTATTTAGAGAAATACTAATATATATAATTAAGTATTTAGAGAAATACTAATTATAAATTAATAAGAGGAGTCTTATTATTATTATTATTATTATTATTATAAATAATTTAGTTCCTAAATAGTTTGGGAATTAAATTAAAACCTTAAGTCCTAAAGAATTTAGGAGGAGGAAAAATCTATATAAGGAGAGGTTTTATGATAGATTAAGGGTGGAGGTTATTGAGTGTAGAGATACTACATAATAACAATTCTCTACAACATAAAGAGTTAGGAGTGGGAGCGAGAACTAGGGCTAGCCACCCAAGGTTTTGAGAAACCTAAATTTTACTTCTTCAATCATATTATCTTGGTGGATCACCTTTAAAGCGCTGCACACACGAAGTAGCTAACGTTTGATCCGAGGATTTGAAGAAGCACGAAGGAGCAAAGGACTGGAACTTTAAAATCAAATCAAGTAGTTGATTCATCTTCTTAAGGTATATCTTTTATCCCTCCTAGATTAATAATATCGCATCAAGGTGATCCTGGGATTGTAGTAAAAATTTTAAATATAATTTATGTCATGCTTCCGCTTTATATACATGTGATTGTATGTATGTTCTTAAATCTGCAAACCGACAGTAGCATCAAAGTTATCCTTATGCGAATTATTAATTGTTTTGAGTATATATATATTGATATGTGTCTAAAACAATTTAATTGGGCATAATTGTTGGTATAAAATCATGTTTTTATGAAACGAAATAGTAAAAATTTGATTTGGAACAGAAAAATCGCGATCTGAAAAGCCAAAATCGGATCAGGACATTGCCACAGCATGCGCGCACGCGCCGCAGCGTTGGGCTACTGGATAGGCAGCACTGCAATGTTTCTATGCAGTGCCGCAACGCTTATGCGTCTACCAGTCTTGTTTTCTACAATTTTGAAAAATTAAAATAAATGAGTTTATTTTTATTTGGAATTTGATTAAAATAAAAAAGTTTATTGTAATTGGGAATTAGATTTCATGCAAACTTTTATTGCCCATTAAATGATATCAATATATATATATATGTAATGTTTAAATTTATGAGATGAATATTTTATTAATACATGTGGCGACATGTATGATAATAAAGGGGATGATTATAGACCATTGACCAATGAGATTGGATTTATTTTTTGATGGATTCTAGAATGAATGAGGTTTTCATAAATGGGGTTTACGTACCTCGCCTATATATCTAATTTTTTGATGTAAATTCTATCTCCATCTAATATACTTCCCCTTGACTGCTGAGCAATGTTTCTGTTTTATTAAAAATAGAATGTAATAGGATGAATTACTTAGCAAATTGGAGCTGAAGAGCAGGAGTACTGAAACATCATTTGTAATGAAGCCTGATATGAATGTAATAGTTATGTTCATATTTATTCTTCCACCCTAGGTTGGACCTTTCAGTTTACTTTGTGCCTCGAGCGAACTAAACTAGAATTAAGTCCATAATTATCTCAAGTAGAATATAATATTCTATATGTGCATGCTAATTATATATATTAATATATTATTATACATGAAGATGTATGTTTAATATGACACATATTTATATATATTTGCATGCACACTAAACAAGATGAGACCATTAATAACAAGAACCTTCAAAGAAAAATATTAAGTTAATTACGTTCAAAGGACATTAAGAATATCAGACGTAACCTTCTAGCATAGTGAAGCAATAGAGTATCGAGTATTTAATATGAGTTTGTTGTGCACACAAAAGGCTTGTATTAAATATTAGAGATGTTGCTTTTATCACATTGGATGTTTATAAGGAATTGAACAATACATGTTTTGTTGTGCACACACAAGCACTATATTTTTCTCTTCACTTATATAGAAATGCTAGGTCTAACTTAACTTAGATAATATTGATTCGGATGTGCACACACTTGACCATTATCATCTATGAGGCAAAAGAAAAAGGAGTTACATGGGGATGTAATTGACAAAAGTTGTCTACCTATTAAATAAATCTATAGTTTGTTGTGCACACATAAAGCTATATATTTATGGCAATAGGATCCTTTCTTACTAGCAGATATTTAACTAAATTTACCGAACTGTATATAGAGGGTCATATAGTTTGAAGAAAATAGTGGAAGATACCATTTTAATAAAGACTTAAATTAAGCTGGTGATTAATAAAATAAATATTGGTGTGCTGTCACAAGCAACAACAAAAAAACCTTACTGCGAAAAATATTTATGTAGTAGTGCAAGGAAGAGTCGATCCCATAATGAGTGATTAGTCTAAATTTATGCTTTGTTTACCAAAAAAAAGGGTTTTGAATATTATTGATCAAAGTAAACTAATACGTAAATAACGCAAAATAATCTAACGAAATAAATCAGGAAAACGAGCCTTGAATTAAGTCAACTTCCACCTTCAGAAACTTACACTGATCATTGATACAAGTATAAACAATTAATATTTTGAATATTCATCGTTGGAATTACTCCCGTGTCTTCCTTTAATTATAGTTAGATAGAAATAAGCGATCTAAATAATCCTAACTACTAAACAACTCTAGACAAACGTTGAAAGTTTAATCTAGTAGCAGTTTTAAGAATTAGAAAGACTGATGATGTTAAATAACACAAGCACAAGCGATTTTGTTGGAGTCTACATGATGATTTGATTTGATGATGAAAATTATTAATGAATATTTGTGCCAGTAAGTTTTGTACAGTCCTTAATAATGATTTGTTGATCTAATGTACAAGGACTTAGAAGACAAAGATCAAACTTGTTAGGTTGATCTCATTAAGTTGATCTCATGTATAGTTAAATAGGCTCAAGTTAAGTGTAAGGTTAATCTGCCAATCAGTAATGTCAAGTTGGATCACAGAGTTAACTTATGATAGTAATGCATCAGACAGATCGCAGAGCTTTTGTATCTACTATAAAGTTCACTTCAATCCTCAACGATAAATTCGTAAAGTAAGCTGGATCGTAAAGTTAAGCAAAGCTCTCCAAGCGAAGACTGGATGGAGAGTGCTTCAGAGCATCACGGAGTAAAAGTCTAAGTGTAAAGCAACTCAAAGTTCGTTTAGCAGAAGAAAGAATCGTAGAATTAACTCTGAAATTGTAAGGCAGATTTTCATAGAATTGAGACTAGAAGTCATTCGTAAAGTTCAGTTATTATCATAAATCGATCTTCTAAACGTAGAGCAAACACTACGATCTCCTATGTTCGTAGAGCTGAATCAAGTCTGATAAGAAGACTGACATGGGAGCGTTGCTGGTTGAAAGTCCTAATGCAACCACCAAACATCCTTGGCTGAAATCGAAGATCAGAAGATGTGTCTAACAGCTAGTTTGGTGAAAGTGACAGGTCAGGGTGGTAGGTAAATTTGTAGACTGATGTGACAGGCTAAACAAGAGAAAGCTGACATTTAGACTTAAAATGTCAACATCAAATATCTTAGAATATCTGAAGCATTAAATGCTCCAACGGAAACCTAGCAACAGGAAGAAACTCAGGCATATTATAAAAGGCAACACAAATCCAAATTAAAAATAACGAACAACGATTAAAGCCTAAACTCTGCCAAAGAAACAAGATCACTCTACGATTTGAACATCCAGTTTAAGCTGCTAAGTATCTGAGAAGATAAGCATAATGATAACTTAGCAGCACCTCTTAATAACATCTTTAACACTGTTCGTTCTGGTCCAAGTGACCACAGAGATTCCAAGTCTGCTTGGCTTGAAAAGTACTTAGTGTACTGAGTTGTACTAAGTCTGCTAGGATTGAAGAGGGCAAGAGTGTCCTTGTCGTAGTGACTAAATTCTTAGTGGATTTCCTATTTGTTGAAATAGAAGAGTGGAGTAGGAGTTGTTCAGTCTCCGAACCACTTAAAATCTCTTTGTGTTATTTAATTTACTGTTTTACATTCTTGCATATTATCTACTTTGATTGTGTGGCTAAGATCTAAACCTAAACTCAGAACTGAGATCTAACTAATCTACAGGGGGGTTTTAAAAGTATATTTCGCTGTGCTTAATCTGATTAATAACTATCGGGTATTATCTTTTCAAATAATTGATTTTCGAAAAGGATTTATTGACCCCCTTCTAGATCTATAAGTGCCTCTGGGAAACAACAAGTGGTATCAGAGCAGGTTCTCATGAATATAAAGCTTACACTTTGAGTTGATCTATGGCACTAAATAAAACAGTTCAGAGCTTGGTGGAGGAAACAAACCACCTTTTCTAAACAGAAAAAAGTTTTCTAACTAGAAAGTGCGTATGCAGGCATACACGGACGCAATCAATGATAATTTATTTGATGTTATTCTAAATGTTCCATATGTTCCTACCGAGTTAGCTCCAATAGCCGATGATCCTAATAAAGTAGCTATCAAGCAAAGAATAGATGGACAGAGAATGGAAAGAAGTTGGTGCAACTGGACAAGAGGGCCAAAAATATTCTATTCATGGCTCTTGAAGATGAACTCTTTGAAAATTGTAAACTGCACCATTGCGAAAGAAGTCTGGAAAGCTTTGCTGGTAATACATGAGGGCACTGAAGAAGTCAAGGAGAACAATTAATCTCTCTTAACTCAGCAATATGAAATGTTTTCTCATATCCCTGGAGAGAACATCACTGCAACCTATGAACACTTTAATGTGCTGCTTAACTCCTTGAGATCCTATGGCAAAGTTTATCCTAACAAAGATCTGAACATAAAGTTCATGAGAGCTCTTCTAAGTAAATGGGACGCCAAGACCACTGCCATCAGAGAGTTAAAAAATCTGCATGAGATGACTGTGTAGAAGCTCTATGGTAATCTTCTTACCTATGAGCTTGAGCTGAATCAAAGAGCAGAAACTCTCTCAGAAAACAAAAAGAAAGACAAAGGAATAATACTTAAAGCTACTGAAGCTGCTCCCAGAGTTTCAGCTGAGATACATGAAGATGATGACTAAGAAGAAGCTGAGGAGAATGAAGACATAGTTTTACTCGCTCGAAGGCTAAGAAAGTTCATGAAGAAAAACAACAGCTGGAGGCCAAGGAACAATTTCAACAAAAGTAACAGCAGCAGAGACCAAAATAGAGATCTTTGCTACAACTGCAAGAAACCTGACCACTTGATCACAGAATACACCAAGCCTTTGCATGAAGATCTTAAGAAGGACAAGAAGAAATTCCGTGAAAAAAGAGAGCACAAAGGAAATAGGAAACACAATAAGAAAGACATAGGTTATGTAGCTGAAGGATCATGGAGTGAATCTGAAGGTGACTCCGGTTCAGACTCTAGTGATGATGAAGAACTTCAAGTTGCAAATCTATGCCTGATGGAAATAGAAGAAAATTCCAGCTCAACCACTAATCGTCGAGCAATCGACATCAGTGAGGTATTTAACTTCAACTCTCCTGATGTTAACATGGATGATCTTAGATTAGCTTTACATGACATAACATCTGAATTGCATAAATACATAAAATTATTCAGGATTCTATCAAAGGATCATTCTCTTCTTCAAAAGGAGAAAGAAAAGATAGACGTAGAGTTGGAAACCACTCTACGAAACACTACTTCTCTATCCAAGGTTGAAACTGAAAATGAAAATTTGAGAAAGATAACTGAAAATAGTGCATTAAGAGAATCTGTCCTTAACTCTAAACTAATGGAATTTGAAAAGATAATCTCAATGTGAAATCATTCTTTTTCATCAATGGATTCACTGATCACAAGTCAGAGAGTTATATCTAACTGATCAGGATTGGAATTTGGAGATCCATTCTCTAGCTCATGTGTGAAACAATCAGTGGATATTGGAAATGACAATGCCTTTTCCTTAAATAGAAGTATTGTATTTGTAAAATCCAAAGAGGCTACCGAACCTATTATTTTAAATCATCCAATATCTGTTTATCAAATTGAAGTTCCAAAAGATAATAGATCACATACTGGTCTAGGTTTTAGAAAACTGTAGAGTAAAACCAAGTCTACGTTCTTGCCTCGAAGAGTCGCAGAATCTAGCAAGTTCAACTCTGCGAATCAACCTGGTGTCAATCGTAGAGCTGGGTCTTACTCTACAAACTTTCAAAATCGTAGAACGATATATAAACAGAGAAAGGATCAGTAATGAAAAAAGACATATTCTCCACACAAAGTCTAAATAAGAAGATATCCACACACACACTCACACATGCAACATGTAATATGTTATAATTGTCTTAAGCATGGTCATAGAGCCGCATACTGTTATAAGAATATTGCATATAGAGGACTCAAAATCAAACAAATTTGGGTCTCGAAGGGAACTAACATTGCAGGACCTAAACGAGTATGGGTACCAAAATGAACAATAATTATTCTTACAGGTACCAAGTAGATCTGAATCAATTTGTTATCTTGATAGTGGGTGCTCTAGGCATATGACTGGCAAGAAAATTCTTTTGTCTGAGTTTAAAGCAAAAGATGGTCCAACAGTTATATTTAGAGATAGTAACTCTGGAAAAACTAGAGGCTACGGTCTGATAAGCAATGAAGCTGTTTCTTTTCGTAAGGTAGCCTATGTTGATGGATTGAAGCACAATCTTCTAAGCATAAGTCAGCTATGCGATAAAGGTTATCAAGTTATCTTCCTCAATAACTAGTGTCAAGTTAGAGACTTGGAAACCAACTCATTAAAGCTGACTGGATCTAGAGACGAAAATGTATATGTAGTAAATCTCTCTGAACTAAGTTCTCTGGCATTAGCTTGCTTCTTCGCCAAAGCCTCAGAAAATGTGAGCTGGTTATGGCATAGAAAATTGTCTCACTTGAACTTCAAAAGCATATCAAAGCTCGTATTAAAGGATCTCGTCAGAGGTCTACCAAAGCTGAGCTTTATCAAAGAAAGACCATGCAAAACCTATCAGCTAGGAAAACAGACAAATACCTCATTCAAAAACAAAGCAGTTAACTTAAATGAAAGGCCTCTGCAACTTCTTCATATGGATCTTTTTGGATCTGTTCCAACTGTTAGTCTTGGAGGCAAAAGATACTCACTGGTCGTAATGGATTATTACTCTAGGTTCACATGGGTATTCTGCACAAGCTCTAAAGACGAAACCAACACTCAGTTAATCAAACTCTTCAAGCTGGTGATGAATGCGAAGGGAGAAAAGATAATAGCTATAAGAAATAATCATAGTAGAGAATTTGAATACTCTGAAGTGAATCAGTTCTATGAAGATAATGGCATTCAGCATAACTTCTCAGCTCCAAGAACTCTACAGCAAAATGGAGTAGCTGAAAGGAAGAACATGACACTAATTGAAACAGGAAGAACACTTCTAGCACCAGCTCATCTGCCTGAGTACTTTTGGGCAGAAGCTTTCAACACAACTTGTTACACTTAAAATAGATCTTTAATTCACTCTACTCTTAAAAAGACTCCTTATGAGTTATGGAAAGGAAAAAAGCTTAATATAAGCTACTTTCGTGCATTTGGTTGTGCGTGTTTCGTTCTCAACAATGGCAATAGATACTTGACGAAATTTCAGCCAAAGTCAGATGAAGGAATCTTTCTTGGATACTCTATGGAAAGTAAGGCCTATAGAGTGTTCAACAAGAATTCTTTGACAGTGGAAGTCTCAATCCACGTCACCTTTAATGAGGCTGATCTAGGCAAGTCAGGAAAAAAAAAACTCAATCAGATGAAGTCATAGAGCTGGACCCTAAGATCGTAGAGCAGAACAACCTTACGATCGTAGAAGTTGAAGCCGTAGAGCCAGACCCGCCGATCGTAGTGCCATACCAGGAGATCGTAGAGTCTCTAGTTCCAAAAATGGGAACTCTACGAATCAATAAAGATGTAAAATAAGAACTGAATCTTGAAAAGCTCAGACAACAAGGCACAAAGACAGATGTTCCATTAGGAAGTAGATGGGTAAGATATCACACTCAAAATCTAATTATTGGAGATCCAAATATAAGAGTAAGAACTAGGTTAGCCACACAAAATGAATGTTTTTACATCAGTTTTCTCTCTCAGACGGAGCCCAAGAAGATTGAAGAAGCATTAAAAGACTCAAGCTAGATTGAAGCTATGCAAGAAGAGCTAAATCAGTTTGAGAGAAGTAAAGTTTGGAGGCTGGTTCCTAAACCAAAAGATTATACTGTTGTTGGCACTAAATGGGTCTTCAGGAATAAAATGGATGAAGCTGGGGTGATCACAAGGAACAAGGCAAGATTAGTGGCCAAAGGCTACTCACGGGAAGAAAGAATCAACTATGATGAAACCTTCCCAGCAGTCGCTAGATTGGAAGCTATCAGGATGTTCCTAGCCTATGCAACCCATATGAAGTTCAAAGTTTTTTAAATGGATGTCAAGAGTGCCTTCCTGAATGGGGAACTTTAAGAAGAGGTTTATGTTGAACAACCTCCAGGTTTTGTCAATCCAACTCATTCTAACTATGTCTATAAATTAGATAAGGCACTTTATGGTTTAAAGTAAGCACCTAGAGCATGGTATGAAACTCTCACAAATTATCTTATCGAAAATGGATTCATTAGAGGTAGGATAGACACAACTCTGTTCCTTAGGAAGCACAAAAATAAAAGTATTATTAGTACAAATCTATGTAGATGATATTATTTTTGGCTCTACTGATGAAAAGTTGTGTGAGAGATTTGCCAAGTTAATGTAGAACAAATTTGAAATGAGCATAATGGTTGAGGTGAACTACTTCCTTGGACTTCAAGTAAAGCAGACTAATGAAGGGATCTTCATCAATCAAGCTAAATATATCAAGAATCTACTCAAGAAGTATGGCATGGAATCAGTCACTCCCATGAAAACACCTATGGCATCTGCAACTAAACTTGACAAAGATGAGAATGGTAAAAGTATTAAGATTACCTAATACAGAGGTATGATTGGGTCTCTCCTATATTTAACTGCTAGTAGGCCAGATATTATATTCTCTACCTGTATTTGTGCTAGATTTCAAGCTAACCCTAAGGAATCTTATCTTATAGCTGTTAAAAGAATTTTCAGATATCTCAAGGGTACTCCTTATTTGGGACTGTGGTATCCCAAGGAGTCTCCCTTTGATCTAATAGGATACTCAGATGCAGACTTTGCAAGATGTAAGATTGACAGGAAAAGTACTAGTGGGACTTGTTAATTTCTAGGCAACAAACTTGTATCATAGTTCAGCAAGAAGCATAACTCAATATCAACTTCTACTGCTGAAGCTGAGTATATTGTTACTGGTAGCTGTTGTGCTTAAATCTTATGGATAAAAAATCAGCTTGCTGACTATAGGTTTAATTTCAAGTCTATTTCTATCTTCTGTGATAATACAAGTGCTATTTCAATTACGCATAATCCCGTCATGCATTCTAGAACTAAACATATAGACATCCGATATCATTTCATTAGAGATCATGTATAAAAAGATAATATATCTCTGCATTTTATCTCAACTGAAAATTAGCTAACAGATGTGTTTATTAAACCATTAGACGAATCTAGATTCAACAGGTTGATAAGTGAGTTAGGTATGCTTAATCTGCATCCTTAGCTCCATGGTTCTGAATAGTGCTAACAAGTGCAGGCAGGAAATGAAGAGTTGTTTAAATATCATTCAAGATCGTAGAGCTGGTCAAAAGAGGATCGTAGAATGAAAATTGCTTGTAAAGTCAAAAAAGGATCATAGAACAATGAAAGGATCGTTGAGTCAAAAAGAACCTTCACCGAGTCAAATGTCTACCACTCTACGAAAGAACAACTTAAGGCGATTTATTTTAAGGCGTGTACCTCACCCGATCGAATAAAGTGAGTGGATCAAGAAAGTTACTACGATGCAGCTATAAAAACGCAGAAGTGAAGCGACATGGACCCAACTACATCTTGCCACATAGCCCACTTAGCAAAATAAGAGGGAAGTAATATAAAATCATTTCAAATTTTCCTCTGACTCTCACGCTTTCATATTACGATCTGAGTTTTATCTTTCAAAAAGCTTTCAAGGCCTAGCTTTCAAATTACCAGAAAACTTAGACACTTGTGTAATCTTTCAGCTCAAAATTTAACCAAATGGCAGACTATCAAGTTTTTACTGGGATTCAACTCTGCTTCGACAGATTCAGTGAGGCTGAGCAGAAGTTCAAAAGGATTCTCAAACTAGTTCAAGATGCTGGATTCTATGAGTGTCTGGGATCCAACACCAAAATCTTCACCGAAATGGTAAAAGAGTTCTATCTAAATGCCTCCTACAAGGATGGAACCCTAGTTACCAAAATAAAGGGTACAACTCTCCAGATGAAAGCTTCTGAAATCAAATAGTGCGTGGGCTTTCTTAGTCAAGGACTCACCTCTCTCGATGAAGTAGATATGAAAGAAGGAATGGAGATAATGGGTCACAAGAAGAATTCTCAACTCAAGGGACTCAAAAAGAAGGAGTTCCCTCAATAATATGAATTTCTTGCTGAGATTGTGGGTAAGTGTATCATCTGCAAATACACTGCTCATGACTCAGTAAGTGAACTGCAGTTGAAGTTCATGACAACCATCGTCAAAAAGAAAGATATAAACTTTGGTGTCATTTTCATGAATTGGTTGGTTAAGTGGATTGAAGATTAGAGCAAGAAGACAGCTCTGGGTAAGCCTGCCCCTAAGATGTTCTATGGAAGGCTTATTAGCATTATTTTGAGCAAAATATTGAATGACAAAATCGCTGACGGCGAAAGAGAAGCTTTAAATGCTTAGAAGAAGATTACCCCCAAACTGTTTGATAATTGGAAAAGGAACCTAGTAGAGAATTTAAGATTAAAGCAATCTGAAGGAGGAAGTAAGCGTACCTTAAGTGATGTTCAGAAACTCACAAAAGGGAAGAGCAAAAAAAAAATTGAAACAATCAAGGAAGAAGTTTTTCAAGGGTCAGTTGCTCCTGAAGTTCGTAGAGCTCCTGACTCTACGATTGATCAACTTGTTCACTCTACGGTTGACAAGCTTGCCAAAAGAAAAAGAAGACAAAGAAGAAAATGGCAAAGATTCCCAAGGACTCTCAGAATAGTCCTACAAATTTTGAGAAGAAGGAAATCGAAGAAGATATCAACATTCCCCTCGCTAAGTTTGTATCCAAGAAGAGGAATGTAAAAACTCTACGACGGAGGAAGACTCCTGCTCAACTTGAAGAACAAGCAAGTGAATCGATGCTTGCTCCAGTCGTAGAGCATGAAGAAGAAGAAGAGAAAGAAGTTGAAGAGGTACCTGAGCTAACAAGGAAGAACAGAGGCAAAATCAGGTCATCTTTATCAGAAAAGAATTAAGAAGATGTGGCTATGACGTCTGAGATGGCCTTAATGCCTGAGCCTAGTAAAGAGTTTGAATTGGCTATGAAGGATGCCTCTCCTGAGCCTAACAAAGAAGAAGAAATGGCTATGAAGGCTTTCACGCTTGAGCCCCAAAAAGATGCCGAACAAGAAAAGGCAGGGACGACAGATGAGCCAGAACCTCATGATAAAGATGAAGACGTGGCTGTGAGGGAATCAAGTCCTGAGCCTCAAGCAGAAAAGAAGAAAAAGAAGCTGAACTTAAACAAGATGGTTGAAAAGAAACACACGAATTGGTAGAATCAGTCCAGCATCCCCTTCCAGTTCATGATGACAAAAAAGGGAGAAGTCAAGACATGGGGAGAAGAGCAAACAGAAGCAGTTGGAGAAATCACAATCTCAAGGGGAGAAAAGAAAAAGAAATCAAGTGCAAACATTTATAACCCCTCCGATCTTTAGATCTCCTCCTCCTCCTAGCCTATCAGCTATTCCTTTGGAACATGGACACTCTTCATCACGGTAAGAAACGTCAAGTAGAGTTTCATCTATTGGCATTCGAATTCCTTCAGGTGTTCCTGCATATCTTCAAAGAAATCTTCAAGAGACTCATGTAGTCGGGGAAGAAAGAATAAACTTGCCAGATCTTGGCCCAAAATACTATGACGAATAAATTAGTTGAAAGATGGCTGAGGATAAAGAAAGACGAGATCGTAGAGTGGAAACTAAAAAGAAATGGCTTGCTCTTGGAAAGCCAAGAAAAAGAAGGGAATAGTAAATTTATTTTAATTCGTTTAATGTAAAACTAATGAACTTTTTAAAATCCATTCATCATCAATAAATTCATTCTTTTTATCTAGCATACAATAACTTACTATACTTTAAGTCATATTTTCATTTCAAGTAATTGCATTATAGAATTGATGTATGGTTTAAAACTACTGGTTTTGTCATCATCAAATAGGGGGAGATTGTTAGAGTCTGCATGATGATTTGATTTGATGATGAAATTTATTAATGAATATTTGTGCCAGTAAGTTTTGTACAGTCCTTAATAATGATTTGTTGATCTAATGTACACGGACTTAGAATAGAAAGATCAAACTTGTTAGGTTGATCTCATTGAGTTGATCTGATGTATAGTTAAATAGGCTCAAGTTAAGTGTAAGGTTAATCTGCCAATTAGTAATGTCAAGTTGGATCGCAGAGTTAACTTATGATAGTAATGCATCAGACAGATCGTAGAGCTTTTGTATCTACTGTAAAGTTCACTTCAATCCTCAATGATAAATTCATAAAGTAAGCTAGATCGTAAAGTTAAGCAAAGCTCTCAAAGCAAAGACTGAATGGAGAGTGTTTCAGAGCATCACAGAGTAAAAGTCTAAGTGTAAAGCAACTCAAAGTTCGTTTAGCAGAAGAAAGAATCGTAAAATTAGCTCTGAAATCGTAAGGCAGATCTTCATAGAGCTGAGACTGGAGGTCATTCGTAGAGTTTAGTTATTATCGTAAAGCGATCTTCTGAACGTAGAGCAAACACTACGATCTCCTATGTTCGTAGAGCTGAATAAAGTCTGACAAGAAGACTAACATAGGAGCGTTGCTGGTTAAAAGTCCTACTGCAACCACCAAACATCCTTGGCTGAAATTGAAGATCAGAAGATGTGTCTAACAACTAGTTTGGTGAGACTGACGGGTCAAGGTGGTAGGTGAATTTGCAGACTGATGTGACAGGCTAAACAAGAGAAAGCTGACATCTAGACTCAAAATGTCAACATCAAATATCTCAGAATATCTGAAGCATTAAATGCTCTAACGGAAACCTAACAACGGAAGAAACTCAGGCAGATTATAAAAGGTAACACAAATCCAAATTAAAAATAATGAAAAACGATCAAAGCCTAAACTCTACCAAAACAACAAGATCATTCTACGATTTAAACATCCAGTTCAAGCTGCTAAGTATCTGAGAAGACAAGCATAACGACAACTTAGCAGCACCTCTTAATAACATCTTTAACACTGCTCGTTCTGGTCTAAGTGACCATAAAGATTCCAAGTCTGCTAGGCTTGAAGAGTACTTAGTGTACTAAGTTGTACCAAGTCTGCTAGGCATGAAGAGGCAATAGTGTCCTTGTCGTAGTGACTAAATTCTTAGTGGATTTCTTACTTGTTGAAGTAGAAGAGTGGAGTAGGAGTTGTTCAGTCTCCGAACCATTTAAAATCTCTTTGTGTTATTTACTTTACTATTTCACATTCCTGCATATTATCTACTTTGATTGCGTGGCTAAGATCTAAACCTAAACTCAGAACTGAGATCTAATTAATCTACAAGGGGATTTTTAAAAGGATCTATTCAACCCCCCTTCTAGATCTATAAGTGCCTCTGGGAAACAACAGGTTGCATTTAATTTATTTGATTATTCTTCCTAAGATATAATAATCTTCTGATCTGCAGTTAATTATTAACCTTAGTTGCTCCACAAATTAGAGTGGCCAAACAATTATGGATTTGATATCTAATTTAGCAGTAGATTTCAACGAATAATAAACTAGCGTGCACTCTAGCAATTAAACATTTCAATCATAAGATTCAAGCACAGAAGAATAATCAATACTCAAAATATAAATTAAACAATTAAAATCAATTAGATCTCACAATGTAATAATCTAGGACTTCCGTCTCCTTAAACCAAGAATAAAAATTTAGTTACACATGACTTTGAAAATACCAAAGAATAATAGAAAGGAAATTTTGTAGACAAGTCCCTAAGCTCTCTTGGTAATCCTCTATTTATAGGCATCAAGGCTCAATCAATTCCTTCTAGGAATCAACTTCCTAGTGACAATCAACTTCTTTCAAAGAGATCTTCTAGATAGACTTTCCTTTCCTTGATTGGATTTGACAAGCACACCAAGATTGTTTCACATCCTTCTCCTTGTAGGATTCTTCTTGTTTATTTTCTTCCATGAATAGGTGCATTAAATATTACTTTATCACCAAGATATTGACTTTATTGTAATAAAATATTAAATCAC
Source organism: Aralia elata (assembly GCA_034770075.1). NCBI lineage: Eukaryota > Viridiplantae > Streptophyta > Magnoliopsida > Apiales > Araliaceae > Aralia > Aralia elata. The sequence goes on from CM068385.1 coordinate 15,773,052, forward strand.
TGTACTTGTGTAGTTACAACTTTGCCCCTCCTTTTACTTTAAGTCCAAATAATGCTCAATATGTCTCCTAAAGCACTTCCAAAGTCACAAACTCCTTTAATTGCATCTTAAATCAAAATTTAAGAATAATTAGTGTATTTAGGTATAATATAAATACAAAAGATTAAGCATTAAGAGATAAAAATATAACATATTTTATTCTCATCAAATTCCCCTACACTTATCTTTTGCACGTCCTCGGGCAAAACAAAAATAAATTATAACACAAAAAATTCAACTAACAAATTAACAAATTTGACAACCTTGAGCCACAAATGAATATGAACTCCAACATTGACCTCAAAGATTCAAAATAATAACTCTTGAGAAATTTCAAAATAATGCATCATCTAGAACTCAAGCTCCTTTATCAATCTTACTTTACTCTTAACCCCTCGTGTGTGTGTGAATCCACATGTACCAACCCAATTAGAACTCAGATAAACTTATGAAGTCAAAGCCTTAAAGGAAAAAGAGAAACTTAAGCACTTTTCACACCATTCTTAGTTAGCACAAGCAGATAACACAAGAAGATCAAAAGACTTTTTTTTCTCTTTTCTTTCTTTCTTCCGTAAGTGCATTTTATACTGCATCTTACCAACGGGTGCGTTTTACGCTCCATCTTGCATGTCACTTATTTATGAGTGAGTGCATTTTACGCTCCATCTTAACCCACCACATGAATAATTATTATTTTTTCTTTTCTTTTTTTTTTCAAACTTTCAAAATTTACCTAAATCATTTCTCTTTTCTTAAATAATACCTAATATCCACTTCAAATTATGATTAAACAAGCAATAGAGTTCTAAAATTTCTCCCCTAAACATTCAATCAAATAAATTTCTTCCAAGTTAAAACTAGGTCGACCAAATGGACATGTGCTCAAAAATGAAAGGTATCAAATAAAGTAATAATCAACAAAGAAAACCAAATTCAGACTACACAATGCATATCCATCTTCTAAGAAGTTATCAAAAAGAAATCAAAATTTTATTATTGGTCAAGAATTAAAATCCAAATCAACTTATTGCTCAAGTGACACATCCTAAAAACTACTCCATTTTCATAGGAAACACAATTGCACTTAGCATGTGCAACAAGTCTTTAAACCCCAAGGTTACCCCAAGTGGACGAGTTTTGTCTCGTGAGGGTTTGCAGTGAATATACCCACAAAATTCAAAATAAAACAAACATAGTAAGAATATGACCAAAAAACCTAAATAAAATAACAAATAACCTAAATTCTCTCTCCCCACACTTAAAACTTACATTGTCCCCAATGTAAAATAAAATGCAAAGAAAAGTAAACAAAATAAATACAACTAAAAAGAAAAGAAAAAGGGAAAAACAAAGTAAATCTGATTTCTTGGGTTGCCTCCTAAGCAGCGCCTTAGTTTATAGTCTTTGGCTCGGCCACTTCCTCATCTCTCAGTCTGGTTCAAACGCACAAATTGTCATTTCATGCATTCTCTTAGTCTTTTCTTTGAATTCTTGGAAATCATTGTATGTTCGAATGCCCCCGAAATCATCTTCATCCATCAACAGAAAATAACTGTTGACTTTGTCATATTCTAAACCTAATGTTTTGATGATGATTTGGTTCAATGTTACTAAATTATTTATTGTGAATTTCAGGAAATTAATTCAAGAAATTGTTTGATGGATTATTCAGGGAAGATTGAAGATTGTTTTGAGTTTTAAGAATTATTATGTAAGGTCATTGCAAATACTTGATTTTTCAATTCAAGGCTCTAGGAAATTTACATGCATAATTTTATATATGCACAAGCCATATTTATGCATCTTGATTATTTTATACATGCTCAAAATTTGCATATCTTGATTACTTTATCCTGATACATGCAGTAATTTAAGTGCATCTCGTTTTGATTCAATCAGTTGGCTTAATATTTAAGATATATCTCGTTTTGTTCAATCAGTTAGTTCAATATTTAAGGCTATAGTTGTTAATTATAATAAGGAAGCGTGTGACAGTGTCCTTGGAAATCTAATTGACTTAGTTGTAGCTTTGTTGGAAATCTAATTGATTTGATAACCTTACAGGATATTCTTTGATATGTAATCATTATCTATTTTGACTCGGTATGGCTATATACTTATTAATCTGGATATTGTGATCAGTTGGAAAGTTTGTTTATTTCCGGATATCTTGCTAACAAGGTATAACTTGATAAAGTTTGTTTGTTTGCAACGTTAGTAAGGATAACTGAGATATCTTTGCAAAGATAGGATAAACATAAGCTGCAACAGATATAATTTATCAAAGCTATAAATTGTGTGTTTATCATCTCAGTTAAGGATATATATAACTCCAACAGTACACCTATTATATAAAAAAGAAATATTTTTCATTATCCTGGTGCAATTAAAAATTTGCTGCTGTGCTTCATATATTCTGATTTTGTTCAGCATATTTTCGTGAGCTATAAATTGGTAATATCCTTCTTAAATTAATTGATCATTGCATACATTAGTTGAGCCTTGCATTGTTAAATTGCTTATTTGCTTTGATCATTAGACCTCTATTATTGTAAATTTAATTTTCCAGACTAATTGTTGTCTAAAGGAATTTAATCCAAGTGGATTAAGGTTCGTTTACATACAGATTCAACGAAGCATAGGTGCTTAAGGAGTGCATTGGTGCACAAGGAGCAAAAGTGCTCAAGTGAATTATTGTAATTCAAAATTTGATAGAATCTGTCTTGTAACGGGAATTATTTTTTAAATAAAAGTGAGTCTCCAATACTAGTTGGTATTGGACGTGGAGTAGGCTATTATTATAGAGGGTAATAGCTGAACCACGTAAAAATCTTGGTGTTGATTGCTTGCTTTATTTTATTACTCCAAAGATAGTTAATTATTTTTTAATAATTAATAACTTGAATATTTGTATTATTAAGTGTTTTCATTAAATTATAAAATCACCAAGATATTTTCTTAAACTAAATCCAATCCAGTTGACCGTATTAATTCAGTAAGCTGCATTCATTAATACAGTAAACTAAGTTCTTCTTTAACAAAGACTCAATCCAGTAAATCGTATTCATTCAGTAAGCTGCATTCATCAATATAGTAGACTGTATTCAAAAGTTTGGTATAAATTTTTTAATTGGTAATAGTCTGTATCCACACTTATTCAACCCCCCTTCTAAGTGTGCCTTATCTAAATTTCAATAACTTTTGTTAGTTTCCAGAGACACAAAAGATATCTAGAAGGAGGGTTGAATAGATTCTTTAAAACTTTTTATATCTGTTTTCAAAAGAATGACTTATAGTTTGGTTAATAAGCAAGTGATTAAGCACAACGAAATATATGATTGATAAAGTCCCCCTTAGAGATAGAACAACTGTAATGGATATGATAAAGCAGTAATATAACAGTTATAGCAGTTATGGCAATTAAGGAGTGTAAAGAGATAGAGACAAGACTTTAAGTGGTTCGGAGCGCACAAGACTCCTACTCCACTATTCTATTCCTCGAGTAGCAAATCCACTAAGGATATCGTTACAACTGAATCACAAAGATTCCTTCAAGACCCGCAATCTTGGAACTCTAGTACACAAAGTACTCTTCAAAGCCAGCAGCCTTGGAACTCTGTAGACTAAGACCAGCAGCCTTAGAATCTCTTGTACCCTTTGGTACTCAGCAAGTCCAGCAGACTTGACTTCAGTTGGTCACCTGTTGACCCTTTTACTTGATGGAGAGTGATTGTTTTATTGCTACTGAGTTGCTTGAAGCATATGGTTTGATGAACTCAGTAGCGAAGCAAGATATTTCCCTTCGGATTGTAGAATGATACTTTGACAGATTTGATTTCTTCTCGTTGTACTTGTTTAGTCTGTAATCTTTAATCCTTCTGCCTTATGTAGATGCTTCTAAAAATCTTTCCGTTGAAATGTGGCCGTTGCATCTAATCCTTCCGTTGAGATGTGTTGCTGAACCTAGGAATAGTTTATTCCTTGTTGATTGCAGTAATGGGGTGAGTCAGCTTCCATTAGCTTGTACCAAGTTAGTGGTAGAGATAGTGCTCTGAATGTCTGCAGAAAATAGCTGTTTGCGCCCCACTGACTTGATTCTTTGTTTAGTTCAATTTAGCATTCAACAACTGTCTTGGGCAGGTCATTCTTCTCATCACTCATTATGGGCAACTTAGAATATTCAATTCAGATCTGAGTTGCTTGTCTGACGTGTTGACTCTACGATCTTGCTAGTTGTAGTGTTGTCAGTGTGATTGTAGAGTTGCAGCTCTACAATCGTTTGATGCTTGCAGACGTTCACTGTGATCTTCATATTTCATTTTGATCATTCTAAAATAACATCAATGCTTTGGCTTTATGTTCTTCTTCAGAAGTGCTGATTTAATCTTTGAAACCTCTGGCAGAGACTACTCTACGATTCTGTGACAGCCTTTGTGAATCGTAGAGTGACATGCTATGAAGACTTTACGATACTAAAAGTTAGTATAGTGATGCCGAGATAACTCTACGTCTTGCCAAAAGTGTTCTACGTTCTGCCGAGAGAACTCTACGATCTGTCGAGAGAGTTCTACGTCCTGCCGAGAGTGCTCTACGTTCTGTCGAGAGAACTCTACGATCTGCCGAGCTTCACACTACGTTTTCCTGACAAACTTTATGATGACATACTTTGACTCTGCGAAGTTGGCTGACTGCTCTACGATCCTTCACTGGATGTTTATGCAGTACTCTATGATTGGTCTATTTCAGCACATGAGATCAACCTAATAAGTTTGATCTCTTCTAAGTCCTTTGTACATCACCTTCAATAAAGAACTTTACAATACTTATTATTACAAATATGCTTTGATCAGATAGATATTCAATACAACTTAGATCATCCTAACATATTTGATCTTTTATATTTTAAGTCCCTGTACATAGGTATTTCATTAGGGACTTTACAATTCAGCTACTGATACACATATACATTAGTACCACAACATCAAATTTAAAGCCATGTGATTCCTAATAGCTTTCATTATTCGACTCACCTTTTCCTGCATCCTTGACCATACTAACCTAGAAGCACTCCTCACGACCATTGGAAAGCTTGATCGACTGCAATACAGATGGTAGGGACTTCTCGTCAGAAACTGGTAATTCCACATAAAAGATATTACCTGACTTCGGTGCATCATTCAATGCTGCAACAGTTTCTTGTAAATCGGTGCTCAAGGTCAATTTCGCATTTTCCTTATCACTATTCTACTAAGTGAAATTTCCAAGGCATCTTCTCCATCAAGTTCAAAGGCATCCTGTGCTAAAGAGTCAATCACATCAATAGAATAAACAGGAGTATCATCGGTAGGATATAGCATTGCACCATAAATATTAAACTTAATAATTTCGTCATCAACTTCCATTTAAAGTGTACCGCTATGAACACCAATTTTAGTCTTGGATGTCTTTAAAAATGGTCTTCCTAACAAAATAAGCGCATTTTGGTCACCGTTTTCCATATCCAGCACATAAAAATTAGTAGAAAAAAATTAAATAATTAACTTACATAAGGACATCCTCAACTACACCTTTAGGATAAATATTAGATCTATCAGCCAACTGTATCACAGTACCAATTTTATTCAAAGGATCAAGTTTCAACGAAGCATATATCGAATATGGCATGACATTGATAGAAGCTCCTAAGTCTAACATGGCTTTTTCAAATCTATTGCTACCTATTATGCAGGGGATAGTGAACATACCCGGATCTTGACACTTAGAAGGGAGTTTTCTTTGAATAATTGTAGAGACAGTCTTCCCTACCTTTACCTTTTCACATCCTTTAAGTTCTTGTTTCCTTTTGTGTGTACACGGTTCTTTTAAAAATTTAGTATAACGAGGTACTTGTTTAATAACATCTAACAATAGAATATTTACCTCGCATTTACGGAAAGTCTCATACAAATCTGAATTTTTCTCATATTTTTTGTTTTCTGTTAAAGAATGAGGAAAATGGAGTACTGATTTATAATCAGAGAGAGGAGAAAATTTACGCTTAGGTACACCATCAACACACATAACTCCATTGTCTTCTTTGCTTTTCTCCTCCGATGTAGGTACTAGCTTTTCTGGAATTGTTACCTCTTTACCACTTCTCAAAGTGATGGCACTTACATTCTCTTTTGGATTTGCCACTATTTGAGAGGGTAACTTCCTCGGACCTTACGCCTCCAAGCGGCTGATTGCAGTTGCCATTTGCCCCACTTGTGTACCAAAATTCTGAATACTCTCCCTTATTTTTTATTGAAACTGCAAAGTGTTAGTGGCAAGCGATTTAACAATATCTTCTAAAGACATACTAGATTTAGAAGATTGGCCTTGTTGCGATTTATTGGGACACGACTGTTTGTATTGCTGTTGATTTAGGAAAGTTTGATTTGCAGGCGGATTTGCTTGTGGATCCCCGTAGCTAAGATTATAATGATCCCTCCATCCAGGATTATACATGTTCGAATAGGGATCATAATTCCATTGTGGTTGTCCAATGAAGCCACCTGCTGCATTCACTTGCTCAAAGTACTCCTCTTGAAGATTGGGCACATATCCGTCGGATGTCCTACTACCGCAAAAATTTCGTAAGCTCTTGCTGGTTGTGCATTACCTACAGTCATTTGACGAACAAGAGAAGTTAGATTCATAATTTGTTGTTTAATTGAAGAAATTTTTACCTCACTAGCATTCTTAGGCGAAAAATCAAGCCTAATGCGAAATTGTTGGGAATTAGCCTCCATGTTCGCAATTAAACTCCTTGCAGCGTCGGGAGTTTTATCCACTAAAGCTCCTCCACTAGCAGCATCGATCATGCTTCTATCGATAGATAAAAGACCTTCATAGAAATATTGGATGATAAGTTGATCACTAATTTGATGATGGGGGCAGCTCGCACATAATTTCTTAAAACGTTCCTAATACTCAGGTAATGATTCTTCATTATTTTGTCTCACACCACAAATTGATTTTTGTATGTTGGCTGCCCTTGTAGCGAGAAAATATTTCTCTAAAAATAATCTTTTCATCCCTTCCCATGTGGTGACACTTCTAGAAGGTAGGTAATATAGTCAATCTTTGGTCAAATCTTTCAGAGAAAATGGAAAGGCACTTAGCTTAATTTGCTCCTCAGTCACTCCAGCAGGCTTCATACTTGTGCACATCACATGAAATTCCTTCATATGCTTGTGAGGATCTTTACCTGAAAGGCCATGAAAAGTGGGTAAAAGACGTATTAGTCCAAATTTTAATTCAAAATGAGTATTAACATCTAGATGAGGAAATGTAATGCATAAAGGTTGTTGATCCAAATCAGGGACTGTAAGCTCTTTCAAAGTTCGATTTGCTGCCATAGTTTGTAATGTCCAGGAAATTTTAAATATTGTATTAATTTATTTTAATATATGAAATTCGTTTTATTTAATTTTACGAATTTAATTGGATCCATGTAGGTATTATTATTTAATAAATACATGGTCCAATAATTTTCTTTGTCTTAAAGGGGCTCACTAATAGTTGAATAAATTAATGAGTTAACCCTAACATTTGATTTGGCAAGAAAATTTGGGGAAATTAAATAAATAATTTTATTATTATCGGATTAAATAATTCGAATAAAGAATTATGGTTAAAATAAATACTTTAAATACTTAATTAATTTGTTAAGTATTTAATTTAAAATGTTATAAATATAAGGTGGTTAATTTATTTGGGCCATCTCTTTTATTTTTGTTTTATTTTTAGCTGACCCAAATCTTTAATTGGACTGAACCCAGATTCCTTCTTAAATTCTTTTTGGGCCGCCTTTTTAATTAATTCAAATGGCCCAACCCTATTGGGTTGAGCCCATTCCTTATTTCTTTTGCCGGCCGGGTTATAACATTGCAATCGGGTTGGATCCAATTGAATTGGGGAAAATGTGATCGGTGGAAATTATTTGGGACAAGCCGAGCAAAGGAAGCCTCAAACCCTCAAAATCAAAACAGCCGAGCAAAAGGGAGGGGATCCATCAGCCTCAAACCTTCAAATCAGATGGAAAACCTTCAAGTCAGACGGAAACGGGTCGAGGAGGAGGCGTCGCCAGGCATGCGCCGGCGACAACTCGAAGCGAGCGGACGGTGTGATGGCTGACCGGCCGCTTGGACCGAAGGAAAAGCTCGCCTACCGACGGCCAAGCGAGGGTCGGTATCGACAACCGAGCAGACGTCGCACGGACCAGGGGTCCTAGAAAATCCGGTGAGAACGCGTGGCTCAAGGTCCTGCCGGCAAGTCACAGTTGGCGTGATGGGGCTTGAGGTGGACCGACGACTGCCACTCCCTCCTACCGTTGGTTCTTGACCGACTTATTAAGGTAATACCCAGCCAATTTGGATAAAAATCCCTCTATAAATTGAACCCCCCAAAGCTGCCGAATCCCTTGTTCGTGAGTCCAAATTAGAAAAAAAAAATTAGAGAGAGAGAGCCAGGGGAGGTCAGTCGTTCGGCGGTGAATGTCCGGCGTGATCGATTATTTTGGGAGAAGAAGGAGACAAGCAATTCGAACGACGCCAAGGTATAGCCATGGGTTGTTAAACCACTGTGATAGTTTTCTATTTAGGTTTTGTACAAATTTTCTTTCTTCAGTGCTCGAATTTGCGTTGCCGATTGTGTTGGGTTGCTTGATTTGTATTTTCCTTTTGTGTTGGGATTGTATTCTATTGTTTGGTTTAAACCTCTGTAGATTGAAGGACTTCAATGTTCTGGTAAATTGGGTTTTTGCACTGCAGTTAGGACAGTGTCGTGTTGCAAGGTGCACACTGCATGTTTGTCAAAATGCTTGAATGAACTGTTTTCTACTTTTGGGTATCAATTGTTTGGTTGGCAGTATAAATTTTAAGAGTCAAACTTTGGGTCCTTGTATGTGATAATACTTGGCTAAACTCAGTATATCATATGAATTTGTGAGGAAATTGTGGCCTGTTGTACTGAGTAATAACGAACTGGTCAATTGAAATGGGATTGCAGGATATGGTTATGCTGTTGATTTTGGCAGGAAATAATAAACACATGATTCCCTTAGTATTATGTATTAATCGTATTGCCTAACAATAATCAAATGACTAACGTTGGCTTAATTATTGGTTATCATTTGAACTAATAAGACACTTATAAAGTAATTATTTATTATTGAATAATAAATAAAGATAATAAATATTTAATTATTATTTAATTAATATTAAGTAATAATTAAGTATGAATAAGGTTAATATAATAATTATTTATTATTTATCAAGGAATAATAAATAAAGATAATGAATATTTAACCATTGTTTAATCAATATTAAATAATAATTAAGTAGGAACAAGTTAACTAAATAATTATTTATTGTTTATCCATAAATAATAAATAAAGGTAATAAATATTTAATTATTATTTAATCTTAAATAATAATTAAGTATAAGTAAATATTATAAATATTTAATTATTATTTAATTAATAATAAATAATAATTAAGTATGAATAAAATTAATAAAGTAATCATTTATTATTTATCAATATAATAATAAATAAAGATAATAAATATTTAATTATTATTTGATCGATATTAAATAATAATTAAATATGAATAAATGAGTAAATTAATTATTTATTATTTATCAATAAATAATAAATAAGGACAGTAAATATTTATTAATAATTAAGTATGAATGAAGTAATAAAATAATAATTATTATTTAATAATAATAGATAAGGATAACGAGTATTTAATAATTATTTATTGTGTAACATTACCTAATAAACAAAGATAATAAATATCTAATTATTATCTAATCAATATTAATAATAATTGGGTATGAATAAGCTATAAGGATAACAACTACTTAATCATTAATGAAATAATGATTAAGTATGAGTGAGATTAATAAGATTGATTATTTACTTTTGGCCTTAATAAATAAAGATAATAAATACTTAAGGATTATTTAATTAATATTAAATAATAATTAAGTGTGTGTAGGATTAATGCATTAAGTATTTAATTAATGTTGAATAAGGAACAAGGTTAATAATTACTCAATTACCCCTAAGGTAAATAGTAATTAAGCGCAACAAAATTTAATAAGTGATCAACTATTATTTAGTTGCTATTAAACCATGATAAATTTATTATTTATTTTATAAATAATAAATAAGAATTATTAACCCACATTTAGAGACAAATAAGGGTAATAGTTGAGTATTCAAATGATAGGTAACCATGAATAACTATTATTTATTTTTAAATAATAGCTAGAGGCCATTAAATTAATTTCTGTTTAGCTAATGATTAGATGGTAATTAAATATATATAGTAAATTGTTTACCTGCTAAATAGATAGCATAAGTGAGTGTATCGATATACAGTTATGCAATGCTAATGGATAAACCGACTTTATCAACTGATAGGTTATCCAAGATCAATTAATTAAAGCTAAATTTTACCTGTAGCTGAGCAAACAAGCAAGTTCTATCTTACTCAACTTTTATTTTGAGCAAATTTCTAAACCTTATGCACTATTTTTAATTTATGCAAAAAGGTATATATTGTTGCAAGTTATTCTTTAAGCTTGAATCTTATCTCAAAGCATGCTTTAGGTGGTCTAATTTCTTTTAAAATTATTCCACATCTATGTATTTATTGACCTTCATACTCGTGCATTTGAATTCGTACATTCATTAAAGTTCCGAAATTTATGAACTATTCATGGTTAAGTCTGGACCCTTGTTCGGTCAGGCAAGTATGTGAGAATTTATAAAAGCTATCCGAACCAATCGATGGTAAGGATTCTTAGACTGTATGAACATCCCTTTATTTATAGGGGAGTACCCCAGGTACCGTATATAAGGTACAAACAGCAGAGTTAAATGTTATGCATATACATAGCGTACGCGAGGCTGATCCCCTCAAGTACTTATTCTGTGGCCAGTAACCAGAGGGTCAACTAGCTATTGACTCCTTTGGATATTTTTGTTCAAAGTCTATTTGACTAACAATTGTTCTAAAAGCAATTATTGTTCTTGCTTCTAATAATTATATTGTTGAACTCTCTTTCTATATTCCTTTCGTCATGATATATCTTGCATTGTTGTACTTTAAAACTTGCTGAGCAAACTCGTTGCTCATCCTTGCTATATCATGACTCCATTGCAGTTAAACCCGGGACGTCAGGGAAGAACAAAGGGAAATAGATGATGAAGTAATAGGTTCCACTTAGCTGATTTTATCTGATGTGTAGATAATTATATTCAATGTAATTTAAACCCTGATAGTTATTTAGGGTATGGATTTGTGTAAGTGTTTAAGGTTATTGTATTCTGGGACTAGTAACACCTTTCTAATGAACAACATATGTTTATTTCCGCATTTTAGTCTATGTATGTTGTTGGAGGTGAATGATGTATTGGATCGTGATGACCGGATCCGGGTGTTTGGAGACCCGAATTTGGGAGCGTCACATAGTTTCTTTTTTTCTGAAATATCCCCGAGCATCCTTCCTTAATCTACGTAGAGTTCTCTCTATTTCTGGATCACACTTTAAATCACCTTGATTAGTAGATCGAGTTTCGGGCATAAACAATCAAGGAAATTCAAAATACCTATGAAAAATAACTAAAATAAAATAAGGATAATAAAAGAATAAAAATAAACTAGAATCACTCCTCGGTAACGGCGCCAAAATTTGGTGTTTTGTCGCAGGCAACCAAAAATAAAACCTTACTGTCAAAAATATTTATGTAGTAGTGCAAGTAAGAGTCGATCCCACAAAGAGTGATTAGTCTAAATTTATACTTTGTTTACCAAAAAAAAGGGTTTTGAATATTATTGATCAAAGTAAATTAATGCGTAAATAACGAAAAATATTCTAACGAAATAAATCAGGAAAACGAGCCTCGGATTAAGTCAACTTCCACCTTCAGAAACTTACACGGATCATTGATACAAGTATAAACAATTAATATTTTGAATATTCACCGTTGGAATTACTTCCATGTCTTCCCTTAATTATAGCTAGAAACATGTGATCTAAATAATCCTAACTACTAAACAACTCTAGACAAACGCTGAAAGTTTAATCTAATAGCAGCTTTAAGAATTAGAAAGACCGATGAAGCTAAATAACACAAGAACAAGCGGTTGCATTTAATTTAGTTGATTATTCTTCCTAAGATATAATAATCTTCTAATCTGTAGTTAATTATTAACCTTAGTTGCTTTATAAATTAAAGTAACCAAATTATTACGGATTTGATATCTAATTTAGCAGTAGATTTCAACGAATAATAAATTAGCGTGCACTCTAGCAATTAAACATATCAATCATAAGATTCAAGCGCAGAAGAATAATCAATATCAAAATATAAATTGAACAATTAAAACCAATTAGATCTCTGATGAGTGTGTTTTATACACACAATTTGGGCACCTTTGACCTTGGTATTTTGTTAGCTTTTGGGAATTTTATTTGGTTTTTAGCTATTTTTATCGTATTTCTAGATAAATTAGTTATTAGTTGTTTTTACATGTTTTATGTTGCTTTTATGCATTTTCATTGTGTTTATAGGAATTGAAATAAAGACCACTCGGATCGTTGTTCATAATGACATAATGCTCGTGTTTGGTTATCCGTGGTTAGCGTGTTTTATTTTGGAAATTAGTGTTTGGCGACGCTCGGTATGGAAGTTGATGACATTTGCGCTTTGGGTGTGCACGACGTCGACCAAGTCACAAGAGTGCTGACATAGGCACCAGCTGCAGCAGGCTACGGAGGCCTCTGCGCTGACCACGGAGGCCTCGCCAGGGCATACAAGGAGTTTACAACAGGCCACGGAGGCCTCCGTGAAATCACGGAGGCTGCGCCAACAACCAGGGAGGTCACGGAGGCCTCAGCACAAACCAGCGGGGCCTCGCCAATCTGCTGAGAGCGATTCCAGCTGTCGGGTTTGTGCGATTTGAGCGGGTTTTTGACAAAATATCCGATGTTTGGTTAAGGTTTTGGTAGAGGCACTATATAATATCTCATTGGGGCTTCATTTATGCCAACTAGGGATTGGGAGGCTACACTAAAACATCAATTTGAGAGCAAAAGTGCTGCAATACAAGGAAAAGCTCAGTACAAGCCAAAGAACCAAGAAGGAAAGGATCGTCAAAGAGATATTTAGACCTTGGGAGGCTGCACATACTTCATCAAGAAGAGCTTGGGAGCTGCAATTCAAGGAAATTTCCAGTAACAAGCTAAGGAGCAAAAAGAGAAAAGAATGCCAAAGGAAGAGGAAAAGCTAGAGATTATCATCAACCAAGCAAGCAACATATGAATATCTTCTAAATGGGTTTTATCATCTCTTACTTTCCTTTGAATTTGTATTTCTATTTTATGATGAACACCATGTGTTTGATGTTTTGTTTAGCTACCATGAACTAAAGCTTGTATTCTAAGATTTCAATGGAACCCAACACATAGTTTGTATTGACTTCTCTCTCTTTGTTATTAATTACTCATTTGTAAATTGAATATCATAATTTATGCTTCATTTTTTAATTGCCTAGCTAGTAATTACCGTGGGAACCTATATGAACTTGACGAACGGATTATAGTGTTTAGACCTTGTTATAATATCATGCGAGAGTTAAAGATTATTGTGGGTTATTAATTGAGATTAAGTGATGTGTGTCTTGTTGATTATCCTCAATGATAGGTAACTTGATAGTATTTAGGATAGACATATACCTAGATACTGTGCGCAATCAATGGAGAATCTATTCTTAATGACTTCCTATGTGAAAGTTGGTAATTAAAGGGACGGTTAATGAGATTTAGTGACACGTGTCTTGTAATTATTCTTGAAATTGGTCTCTTGATAGTGTGTAGGATAGACATATACCTACATGCTGCATTAGGAAGATTCTAATTTGACCATCGACAGAGGCTTATAAGTAGCTTTGATTTCTCGGTTGACAATTCTTTGTTGTTAATTAATTCAAATGAGAGAGTTAGGATATTCAAATGAAGTGTTGGGGGAAATTGCAATGTTAGACTTGTTAATATTAGAGTTTAATCATCTTTTACTTGATTATTATTATCTTAGTCACTACCAACAACAAAAACATTAAATCATCGTTTGTCTAATTAAAATCGAGACGATATATAGTTGGTACTGGGGATACACTAGAACAATTCCCTGTGGGTTCGACAACTCTCTTATCATTATATTACTTGTTGATCGCGTATACTTGCACGTATTTTTTGGTTGCAAAATCGACCAACAATCTCACAGCGTAATAATCTGAGGCTTCCGTCTCTTTAAACCAAGAATAAAAATTTAGCTACACATGACTTTGAAATACCAAAGAATAATAGAGAGGAAAGTTTGTAGACAAGTCTCTAAGCTCTCTTGGTAATCCTTTATTTATAGGCATCAAGGCTCAATCAATTCCTTCTAGGAATCAACTCCCTAGTGACAATCAACTTCTTTCAAAGAGATCTTCTAGATAAACTTTTCTTTCCTTCATTGGATTTGACTAGCATACCAAGATTGTTCCACATCCTTCTTTCTCCTTGTAGGATTCTTCTTGTTTATTTCCTTCCATGAATAGGAGCATTAAATATTACTTGATCACTAAGATATTGACTTTATTATAATAAAATATTAAATCCCTATACTCGCGTAATTACAACTTTTCCTCTCCATTTACTTTAAGTCCAAATAATGCTCAATTTGTCTCCAAAGCACTTCTAAAGTCATGGACTCCTTTAATTGCACCATAAATCAAAATATAAGAATAATAAGTGTATTTAGGCACTAAATAAATACAAAAGATTAAGCATGAAAGGATAAAAACATAACATATTTTATTCTCATCAAATTCCCCCACACTTATCTTTTGCACGTCCTCGTGCAAAACAAAATTAAATTATAACACAAACAATTCAACTAACAAATTAACAGATTTGACAACCTTGAGCCACAAATGAATATGAACTCCAACATTGACCTTAAAGATTCAAAATAATAACTTTTAAGAAATTTCAAAATAATGCATCATCTAGAACTCAAGCTCCTTTATCAATCTTACTTTACTCTTAACCCCTCGTGTGTGTGTGAATCCACATGTACCAACCTAATTAGAACTCAGATAAACTTATGAAGTCAAAACCTTAAAGAAAAAAGAGAAACTCAAATACTTATTTTCACACCATTCTTAGTTAACATAAGTAAATAACACCAGAGGATCAAAAGACTTTTTTTTTCTCTTTTCTTTCTTTCTCCGGTAAGTGCATTTTATGCTCTATCTTACCAGCGAGTGCGTTTTACGCTCCATCTCGCATGTCACGCGTTTATGAGTGAGTGCGTTTTACGCTCCTCTCAACCCACCTCATAAATCATTATTATTTTTTCTTCTTATTTTTTTCAAACTTTCTAAATTTTCTTAAATCATTTTCTTTTTCTTAAATAATACCTCATATCCAGTTCAAATTATGATCAAACAAGCAATAGAGTTCTAAAATTTCTCCCCTAAACATTCAATCAAATAAATTTCTTCCAAGTTAAAACAAGGTGGACCAAATGGACATGTGCTCAAAAATGACGGGTCTCAAATAAAATAATAATCAACAAAGAAAATCAAATTCAGACTACATAATGCCTATCCATCTTCCAAGAAGTTATCAAAAAGTAATCAAAATTTTATCATTGGTCAATAATTAAAATTCAAATTAACTTATTGCTCAAGTGACACATCCTAAAAACTATCCCATTTTCGTAGGAAACACGATTGCACTTAGCATGTACAACAAGCCATTAAACCCCAAGGTTACCCCAAGTGGATGAGTTTTGTCTCGTGAGGGTTTGCAGTGAATATACCCACAAAATTTAAAATAAAACAAACATAGTAAGAGTATGACCAAAAAACCTAAATAAAATAACAAATAACCTAAATCCTCTCCCCCACACTTAAAACTTATATTATCTCTAATATAAAATAAAATGCAAAGAAAAGTAAACAAAATAAATACAACTAAAAAGAAAAGAAAAGGGATAGAAAAATAAATCTGATTTCTTGGGTTGCCTCCCAAGCAGCGCCTTAGTTTATAGTCTTTGGATCGACCACTTCCTTATCTCTCAGTGTGGTTCAAATGCACAATTTGTCATTGTATACCTTCTCTTAGTCTTTTCTTTGAATTCATGGGCATCATTGTACGTTCGAAAGCCTCCAAACTCATCTTCATCCATCAACAGAAAATAACTTTCATTATTCGACTCACCTTTTCCTGTATCCATGACCACACTAACCTGAAAGCACTCCCCACGACCATTGGAAAGCTTGATCGACTGTAATATAGATGGTAGGGACTTCTGATAGGTGCATAATATTTGATGATTTTGATTCCCTTATGTTTAGTTATGTTATATGTTTTCTATGATTTTAGGCTGATTTAAGGTGTTTATCGATTTTGAGAAGAATTTGTCATGCGTTTGCAAAATATAGAGTTAATGCTGAATTTTATATTATTTTGCAGAAATACTCTACGATCAGCATTGGTACTCTTCGATCGTTAAGTGGATACTCTACGTTCGTAGTGTGAAGACTCTACGATTGGTTTACTTCTGTTCGACGATTTGTTAACTCTGCGACATTGGACTTTACAATTGGTTATTCTACTCTATGTTTTCAGCTTAGTGGCTAAGTTGCTCTATGATTTGCTGCTCTGCAATACAGTGTTCTATGATTGTGAATTTCATCCTACGATCTGTCCAGTTGTTTGACGATTACTCTAAGATGGTGCAGTCTACTCGACGATCGTCCCAGTTCACTCTACGATGTTATGTTTACTCTACAAAGTGCTGGTGCAAAGTTTCACTCTACGATTTTGGTTGACTTTGCCAGATTCCTATTCTGAGTAGGATTTGAAGTATTGGAGTATTAGAGTTCGATTCGTATGAGGATTTGGAGATGGAATTACAATCATAGATGGAAGCTAAGCTGATTATGGGAAGTAGAGTCTGGTATGAAATCTGAGTTGAAGCTTAATATGGAAACTAAATCGAACTGGAAAATGAAACTGAAGAAGACTTGACTTTGGAAACTTAATTCTAATTTGATACGGAAGTTACTTAAAGCTGGATTGTAGAGGTTGACAAGGATTTAGAAGCTACCATATCTGTAGAGTGAAGACTTCCGAAGTAGAGGAGGATTAGAATTCTCATAGGGTTTCAAGATTTTATCTATAAATACCTTCACTTATAATCAGTTGAAAACGTCCCTGGTATCACATCATATACTACACATTATTTAGAGTTTATATCAGCATGCTAGCTTAATTTCTTTCATTCAGTTCTAAGGGGATGTGAAACCTTATTTACAGTATATAATATAATTGAGTTACATTATTGATTGCTTCGTATATGAGATTTATTCTGATAATCTGTTTTAACTGTCTATATGTTATTGGATTAACTGATTTGGTTTCTGCAGGATTAAATTGGTAACTAATATCATCTGCTAGATTAAGATATAATATTAAGCAAATGATGTTATATCTGATCACAGATAGTACTTAGTAATACATGATTGTGGATAAGCTTTTGAGTATTGCTAAAGTTATCAGGAGGCAAGTTAAATGATCTGCGGTTGTATGATTGTTACTTGGAATAATCTAATTTCGTACTTCTTAATACTTCTTATATTAAATCTTGACTAATAGTTCATAGTTATATAATAGTTAGAGTTTAGTGGGGGCGATTGTCATACTAGATTTAAAATCTAAGGGGAATTTCAGATAAACTAATGATTTTGTTATCTAGGGTTATTAATCTCATTGAAGGAAGAAATAATGTCAACTTAATTATACTATTGTTGTGAATTGGTGAAACTGAACTGAAGAACTGAAGTTTCAACCTACTTGATTATTTTCATTAATTTTAAATCTGTTTTCTTTAGTTAGACATAATTAATTCAAAACCCCCTAATCTTTTACTTATTATTTGGCAAAACTAATGATTTTTCCACTACACTTGGAACGTTTTACTTAATACAACACTAAACTTTTAATTTTTTAAATTACACCATTAAACTAATTAATATTTTTAAATTGGGTCATTTTGTTACAAAAATTAGATGGACGTTAAATCTAGGAATTAAACTCTTAACATGAAAGTATTTTTTTCTCTTTTTCATAGTCAATTTTCTATACTCTGCTGTAGAAAAACTCCAAGAAAGTCAATTTTCTATACTCTGCTTTACTTCGCTCTTAAATCTAGGAATTAATCTCCAAGAAAGTCACTTTTCTATACTCTGCTTTAGGAAAACTCCCTAAAACACATCAAATCAAGATATTTGGGTAGATTAGTATGAGAAAAAGAGGAAAAATACTTTCATGTTGAGAGTTTAATTCCCAGATTTAACGTCCATCTAATTTTTATAACGGAATGGCCCAATTTGAAAATATTAATTAGTTTAACGGTGTAATTTGAAAAATTAAAAGTTCAGTGGTGTATTAAGTAAAACGTGCCAAGTACAGTGGGAAAATCATTAGTTTTTCCCTTATTATTTATAGTTAGAAACATTAGAATAAGATTTGAAACAATATCATTCTCTGTGGGATCGATCCTTACTTGTTACTATGCTTATTATTTGAATTCGTAGAGTGAAAGTGAGGTTAATTTTGGATTGCTTAACGACAGCTTCCCAACTTCTCGTCAGAAACTAGCAATTCCACATAAAAGATATTACCTGACTTCGGTGCATCATTCAATACTGCAATAGTTTCTTGCAAATCGATGTTCAAGGTCAATTTCGTACTCTCCTCATCACTGTTCTTACTAAGTGCAATTTCGGAGGCATCTTCTCCATCAAATTCAAAGGCATCATGTACTAAAGAGTCAATCACATCAATAGAATAAACAGGAGTATCATCAGTAGGATATTGCATTGCATCATAAATATTAAACATAACAATTTCGCCATCAACTTTCATTGAAAGTGTACCGCTATGAACATCAATTTTAGTCTTGGATGTCCTTAAAAATGGTATTCCTAACAAAATAGGCACATTTTGGTCACCGTTTTCTATATCCAGCACATAAAAATCAGTAAGAAAAATCAAATCATTACCTTGCATAAGAACATCCTCAACTACACCTTTAGGATAAGCATTAGATCTATCAGTCAATTGTATCACAGTACCAGTTTTATTCAAAGGTTCAAGTTTCAACGAAGCATATATCGAATATGGCATGACATTGATAGAAGCTCCTAAGTCTAACATGGCTTTTTCAAATCTAGTGCTACCTATTATGCAGGGGATAGTGAACATACCCGGATCTTAGCACTTAGTAGAGAATTTTCTTTGAATAACTGCAGAGATAGTCTCCCCTACCTTTACCTTTTCATATCTTTTAAGTTCCTGTTTCCTTTTGTGTACACAGTTCTTTCAAAAATTTAGCATAACGAGGTACTTGTTTAATAGCATATAACAATGGAATATTTACCTCGCATTTACAAAAAGTCTCATAAAAATCTGAATTTTTCTCATATTTTTTATTTTCTGTTAAAGCATGAGGAATAGGGAGTACTGGTTTATAATTAAAGAGAGGAAGAAATTTACGCTTAGGTACACCATCAACATACACAACTCCACTGTTTGCTTTGCTTTTCTCCTCCGATATAGGTACTAGCTTTTCTGGAATTGTTACCTCTTTACCACTTCTCAAAGTGATGACACTTACATTCTCTTTTGGATTCACCACTGTTTGAGAGGGTAACTTTCCCGAACCTTGTGCCTCCAAGCGGTTGATTATAGTTGCCATTTGCCCCACTTGCGTACCCAAATTCTGAATATTCGCCCTCTTTTCCTGTTGAAACTGGAAAGTGTTAGTGGCAAGCGATTTAACAATATCTTCTAAAGATATACTAGAGTTAGAAGATTAGCTATGTTGCAGTCTATTGGGACACGGCTGTTTATATTGTTGTTGATTTGGGAAAATTTGATTTGCGGGCGGATTTGCTTGTGGATCCCCATAGCTAAGATTAGGATAATCCCTCCATCCAGGATTATACATGTTCGAATAGGGATCATATTTCCGTTATGGTTGTCCAAGGAAGTCACTTGTTGCATTCATTTGCTCAAAGTACTCCTCTTGAAGAGTTGGGCACATATCCATCGAATGTCCTACTACCGCACAAATTCCGCAAGCTCTTGCTGGTTGTGCATTACGTACAGCCATTTGACGAACAAGAGAAGTTACACTCGCAAGTTGTTGTTCAATTTAAGAAATTTTTACCTCACTAGCATTCTTAGGCAAAAAATTAAGCCTAGTACCAAATTGTTGGGAATTAGCTGCCAAGTTCGCAATTAAACTCCTCACAGCGTCGGGAGTTTTATCCACTAAAGCTCCTCCACTAGCAGCGTCGATCATGTTTCTATCGATAGATAAAAGATCTTCATAGAAATATTGGATGAGAAGTTGATCACTAATTTGATGATGGGGGCAACTCGCACATAATTTCTTAAAACGCTCCTAATATTCATGTAAGGATTCTTCATTATTTTGTCTCACACCATAAATTGATTTCCAAATGTTGGTTGCCCTTGAAGCAGAAGAATATTTCAATAAAAACAATCTTTTCATCCCTTCCCATGTGGTGACACTTCCGGAGGGTAGGTAATATAGTCAATCCTTAGCCATATCTTTCAAAAAAAATGAAAAGGCTCTTAGCTTAATTTGCACCTCATTTACTCCAGTAGGCTCCATACTTGTGCATTCCTTCATATGCTTGTGAGGATCTTCACCTGAAAGGCCATGAAAAGTGGGTAAAAGATGAATTAATCCAGATTTTAATTCAAATGGGTATTAACATCTAGATTAAGAAATGTAATGCATAAAAGTTGATCCAAATCAGGGACTGCAAGCTCTTTCAAAGTTCGATTTGCTGCCATGGTTTCTTTCTTTTTGAAATTTCTCCGAGCTTCCTTCCTTAATCTACGAAGAGTTCTCTCTATTTTTAGATCACACTTTAAATCACCTTAATTAGTAGATCGAGTTTCGGGTATAAACAATCAAGGAAATTCAAAATACCTATGAAAAATAACTAAAATAAAATAAGGATAATAAAAGTATAAAAATAAACTAGAAACACTCTTCGGCAACGAGACCAAAATTTGGTGTGCTGTCGCAGGCAACCAAAAATAAAACCTTACTGCGAAAAATATTTATCTAGTAGTGCAAGTAAGAGTCGATCCCACAGAGAGTGATTAGTCTAAATTTATGCTTTGTTTACTAAAAAAAGGGTTTTGAATATTATTGATCAAAGGAAACTAATACGTAAATAGCACAAAATAATCTAACGAAATAAATCAAGAAAACGAGCCTTGGATTAAGTCAACTTCAACTTTGAGAAACTTACACTGATCATTGATAGAAGTATAAACAATTAATATTTTGAATATTCACCATTGGAATTACTTCCGTGTCTTCCCTTAATTATAGTTAGATAGAAACATGCGATCTAAATAACCCTAACTACTAAACAACTCTAGACAAACGCTGAAAGTTTAATCTAGTAGCAGCTTTAAGAATTAGAAAGACCAATGAAGCTAAACAACACAAGCACAAGCGATTGCATTTAATTTAGTTAATTATTCTTACTAAGATATAATAATCTTCTAATCTGCAGTTAATTATTAACCTTAGTTGCTTCACAAATTAGAGTGACCAAACAATTACGGATTTGATATCTAATTTAGCAGTAGATTTCAACGAATAATAAACTAGCGTGTACTCTAGCAATTAAACATATCAATTATAAGATTCAAGCGCAGAAGAATAATCAATACTCAAAATATAAATTGAACAATTAAAACTAATTAGATCTCACAGTGTAATAATCTGAGACTTCCGTCTCCTTAAACCAAAAATAAAAATTTAGTTACACGTGACTTTGAAAATATTAAAGAATAATAGAGAGAAAAGTTTGTAGACAAGTCCTAAGCTCTCTTGGTAATCCTCTATTTATAGGCATCAAGGCTCAATCAATTCCTTCTAGGAATCAACTTCCTAGTGACAATCAACTTCCTTCAAATAGATCTTCTAGATAGACTTTCTTTTCCTTCATTGGATTTAACTAATGTAACGACCCCAAAATTCATACAATCCAACTCTCCTCATCAGTTGTTAGCAATGCATCCTCATTCTGACTTTACAACATAATTCAATGTTAAACTTAATAAAATGCAGAATAATTAAAACTATTCTATTACAAATTGTTCTCGATCCCAAAATTCTCAACCTTTACATCTAAATATCTTAGAATCATGTTAATCTTATGATTCGCCTTGTCGAACTTATTATAAAAGTTTACACCTCAATACAAACTTTACAACTCAACATAAATACATTTATCAAGAACTTAACATAATTCAAGTAATACCCTCAACTAAAACATTTAATCTTCATGCATCATTTTGATTCATGTCATTTAGGTAGCACATAACGTTACCTTGTATCTTTAACCTGCAAAAGTAGTTATTTGCAAAAATGAGCTCGACAGCTCAGTAAAATCTAACAGTTTACATACATCACATAACACATAAATAACATGCTCATCATATACATCATAAACATTTGGCTAAAAATATCATACATATTGTACATCAATTACCAAGTAATAAATTGAGTTCCATAACTCAATTAATATTTTAACTCAATGGACGTTGTCATAAATTAACTTTGTCGTTTCATACATACAACACATAGAATACATCATGCTTTTACATCATAGATTTAAAATAATTAATCATTTAGTTCCAAAGCCGAAAATACCAAATTTCTTCATTTTAACAACAAATTAAAATTACCCAATCACTATAACTCATATATGATCATTACCCAAGCCTTCTAGCACGATTCTAACATCTTAAACAACTTAAACAACCAATTTAAAGGCTTAAAAATCACTATGCATACTAGTTTTTCATATCTCACAACTTTTAGCGTAATCAATCGCTACGGATTCGTTTTTCAACCAAATTGGTCCGTTCAACTTCCGTTGTTTTCGTTTTTAAATGCATAACAACAATCCATCATCAATTTACAGATTACCACATGAATTAACCATAAATTTTGACTCTAAAACAAGCCAAAACGTACATATTTTATCAAAACCCAAATCCTTCACTTTTAAACATGTTTTCATGAATTTGTTTACTGAAAACCAATTATCAACAACCTAAATGAATTGTATAAACTCACTAAAATAAAAAACCAATCTCTTCATCAATTCTTCATCAAATCATACAACCAATTTAATTTACAGAAAACTTAAAGAATGAAAACCAATAATTCAAACTAGATATAGATGATTTGTATGGCTTGATTCCTTCTTTTAAACTAGATATAGATGATTTGTATGGCTTGATTATCCTTCTTCTTCCTTCTTTGATTTTGTAATGCCTCTAAATCCAGGTCACCCGAACCACAGACCTGGTGCGTCATGATACATCATTTTCATACACATTCTATAAACTAATCGCGAAAAAATATAAACATACATCGTTTATTTCAGAGTATTCTACAGCGTAACCCAAGGTCTAAAGACTTAATTCGCTACATACCTTAAATAACTTAAAAGGTTTATATAATCATCTTACAATCTTAGAGTTGATTTACAATGTTTAAATCTTCATGAACTCTCAACCAAATTTGATAGTCGCACTT
Source organism: Aralia elata (assembly GCA_034770075.1). Classification (NCBI taxonomy): domain Eukaryota; kingdom Viridiplantae; phylum Streptophyta; class Magnoliopsida; order Apiales; family Araliaceae; genus Aralia; species Aralia elata. Next base: position 15,796,852 of record CM068385.1, read on the forward strand.
TACAAAGATTCTTGACTACTTATATGATAATCACGTTCATCTAATAAGGATTAGAACTAAGCAAAATAATAGTAAATCAAAATTCTTCTTTCTCCGTGATCCATCCCGAACTCTTCGGTCCGCGCTGGTTTAGCTGAAAATATTTGTTTAAAGCAAGAGTGAGCAACTACATTGCCCAACAAGTTTAACCATTCCACATTTCATGATTCACATGACATACAAGTTCAATAATTTACACAAGCCTCAGATATTTCATACTATACATTTGAAATGTAACATGCTCTTATGCAATTCATACATATATGTATCATATTAACTGAATGATAACAACTTTAATCACATAACATTCACATGCCTAACTTATCCAGATAGAACAACAAATCTCACTAGTTAACATATACTCAACATATATTATCATATATTTCATAACAAGAAATTTACCGTTTACTGCAGGAACTAACATGAAATATGAACATTAAATGAAGTTAGGAAACTTGTCTGTTTGCTCAGCTACAAGTAATCTAGCTTTAATTTAAATTGCGTTGAAACGACCTAACATTAATAAGTCGGTTCCTTAGTTAGTACAGTATAACTAGCATGAGTTTACTCTTACAAGAGGTTACGCACCACGTAGTCCTAACACATAGTCACGTAGGTGGAACCATTATTACTAAGTCCATATTCATAGATTCTCATCTTAGCTAAATGAGTTAACAAGTCTAGAATACCTCGATTCTAAGCATCAACGCAAGCTTGAACACCTAGCATACCAGTTAAATCATGCAATACAGCTTAAGACATACATACATACATACTACAAGGCTCTGTTTATAATTTAAAACAACAGGGCAAAACTGGCGACCTGCGCGGCCGCGCTAGTTCTTGCCTTAGGAGTGGCGCGGCCGCGCCACTCTCTGGACAGACCAAGAATAACATTTCATTCTGCAGGAACTCTAGCTTACTCTTAGCATACGGGTTACTGACATATATCAAACACACATGCTCAAGGTTTATTAACTTGGTTTATAACCCTAGCATGCTCATTCAAATCCATTTGAAAGTTATATGGTTCTAAGTCGGAAATTCCCATACGTTAAGTCGATCAAGCTTACTTCACAAGGAAGCCATTACCATGGTCACAATACCACATAATGAGGCTATGCATGTTTGTACGAAATCAACATATGTACATCATAACACATAGCTTATACTTGGATTCTTATCATCATAGACTTGCTAGCATACAGCAAATTCGTGTTTAGTTAAATAATGATCATGTCAATCATGTCTAAAGGCTCAATGAGTCCTAACATTTATGCTTGCATGGTCAGAACACAACTCACACGGAGATCGACGGTAGTCGTCGTTAAATTCTATGTTTCTTTGGAAAAACACACTAAGTCATACCAGGGCAACTTAGTATATGTAAGACAACTTGAAATCATTACTCATAGGCATTTGATCACATATCTAAGCCATACATACATGCTCACATGGTCAGATATAAAAGACATAGATTTTGTCAAGCTATTTCAAGGTTCAAGCTTTCTTTTGGAAAAATACATACCTAGAGCAATATATATACAACTCATGGTATTTACAGGGATTCTAGATACATGGCAACCCTATTTTCATGCATGAATGCTGCAACATCAGAACACCAAAAATCAAGACTGGTGCACGGCGCGGCCACGCTTGGTTTGGCCTTGGGAGTGGCGCGGCCGCGCCACTCCTGCACATGCCCAGAATCGACTCTACTTCTACAGAATCCGAAAATGGTTATGGCTTGATCCTTCCAACAGGATCTTAGAGTAACCACATTGGTTCCAAGCATTCATACAGACTCAGATAGCAACATGACGATCATTTAACAATTAATTAGCAAGAATCATGGATTTCGTTAGAGTTTAACAACCAAGAAATTAAGAACACAGTGTACCTTCTTGATGCTAAAATGAAATCTTCAAATACTTAATAGCTGATTACTCTCACTCTCAGTAATACTCACTCTATATATATGATTTTAACAAGAGCTTAGCAACTGGAATTGTGAAGACAAAGGTTCCAATTTATAGCAATTCCATTAACTGAGAAATGCAATTATCCAATTTGGTTAACCAGTGGAAAGAAGAAGAAGATGCTAGGTAATGGAGGTTTAGTAGAAATTTGGGCATGGATCACATCAACCCACACCCTCCTTCATCATGTTCATCATCAGAACAAGCAATAGGCTAGGCAATGGCTACAAACGGCTGAGGAAATTGAGGGAGGTGACTCCACTGTACACATTAATGTCTGATTTCTTTTTCTCTCTCTTATTGCAGACCATGGTTTGACAATAAATGGGATATGTCCCATAACTCTTGTCCCAACTTAATGCTATTAGTTAATTAAATAAACCATAAAATATAAACCCAATTACTCTAGTATACATTAATTCTCCAATCCGTGATTAAATAAAAGATAGAATCAATACATTAAATAATTAATCTAGTTTGTAAATATTAAATTACTAAATGGACTATTAAATATTAATATTAATATTGCTCACATTAATTATATAAATTAATCTGTGCAAATTAAATTCCTCCACTATATTCAAATAATTTGAATATTTAATTACTAGACAACTTTATCAATTCTTTTGATATTAAACCTTAGGGCTACTCCACTAATTTAACTAACCCATTAGTGACACCCTTTAATTAATCTTGGCAATTACGCGAAGTCAGATATTTACATAACCAATTAATCATACAAATTTTAAATAAGCATACAAAGTTAACTCATTAAAAATTAAGATTTATATTTTAATTAACCATGGAGTTTTAAAAATTCACGGTCATTACAAAACTATTGGAAGAAGGAAGAAGCCATTAGGTATGAGAGAGTTGATGGAATGTCACTATTACACCCACTTCCCCCTCATCATCTCCATAGCCATCATCTCCCTCCTTGCTAGCCTTTTTGAAAACTTAGCAACATAGAAGTAGGATAGGCCAATTTTGGGTTTTGCCCTAGATATCAAACCATTGGAAGAAGGAAGAAACCATTGGGTATTGAAGAGTTGGTCACCAACTCCCTCTCCCTCCATTCCTCTCTTCATCATCACTTCTAACTAGCCATTAATGAGTTTGAGGAATATAGGGGTAGGCCACTGGCCTATAAATGGCTGGTAATTATTTGGGACAATGAATTTGGGACAATGAATTTGGGACAAGCTCTATTTCTTCCTTACTCATTAGTAAAATAGTCTCCATTCTACTAAAGTTAATTCCTTTTGGGCTTATTAAATCAATTATAATGACTTATCATTACTACATTAAAATAAGTTTTGGGCACATATACACACACATACATATATATACATCCACACATAGATAGTGTACTCATACTTTAAATATACACCAATACGTATAATTATGTATTTCAGGGATAATGGGTTAGTCCAAATAATATTTTAATTGAGCTAAATATAATTCAATCGGGTACTCCCAACCCATTATCACACCTATTATTTTAATCACACATAAGTACCACAATGATTAATTAATATCAATCATTTATTCCCTTGACATTAATTCAATTTAGATTGAATTATTACGTTTCGAGACACTCATACATATATACATCTATATATATATACATATAAATTCACATTATTGATTATAAAATCATGGTTACTAAGTTATTTAGTAAAATAACTTAGCTTTATAAATTTAACCCTCTTGGCCAATCACAAAAATGTACATACCAATGTATAAAATATGTATTCCATCATAAAAAAAGACATATAATGTTTCTGCTACATTTTTACTTTATATATGAAAATAAAGGTGTTAATCATAATAAAAGAATTTACTCATTTTTTCAAGATATTATATTCATTATAATATCTATGTCTCGTTGAAATAACTATCTATAAGGCACATGTCCTTATATCACATATAGAAAATAAATAATAACTTTATTTTTTCCTGTTATAAATTATTTATATCGATTCATTTACATATAGTAAATATGACTTAATATATTTACCATATTACGTAATTATACACATTACCTCATATAAAGTCGTACATATAAAATAATATAATATTCTTTCTTTATAAAAAAATAATTCAAGGCTAGAATTTATCTTAATAAATAATTGCCTTAAAACAATTTCTCCCATCTACACATTTAGCCGTGTATTTAGCCGTGTATAAATTCCTAAACAATATTTATTCATAGATATATTGATTTTCTTCTCTTCTCAACACTTACATAATTTATTAACATTATTCAGAATATTAAATATATTACCATGCTAAGTAATATAAAAATAATATCAATTTTAATTAACATAAACGTTTCGTTTTCCTTATGCAAAACATATATATTAATTCACCATTGTATAAAAGCGAGTTAACCTCTTCTATCACGTTACTGCCACACAAGGCTTTAATATTCAAATCATATTATCCAAAAATATAATTTTTAACTTAATTAATTACTACCTCTTTCCATAATTCAGCGATTAAACTTCAAGTTCAATCCTACTTTCCTTAATAGCTTAGCTATCTCTTAGAACTTCACATAAATTGGCTTCTTCTTACCAAGCCACAAGAATTCAAAATATATATAACGCATATATGTTCTAATTTGAATTCGAAACATGACATAGTAAAAATTTTATTTACTAAATTCTTATCTTAATAATTTCTAAAAATCCGGGTTCTTACAGATTTTCTAGAGTTCTTCTTCTTCTTCAATTTGCAGAGAATTTCTTCTCTCTCTCTCTCTTTCTTTGCTCTTCTCTATTTTCTTAGACTTAGGAATAACCGAACATGTTTTTACGTGGGTTGTCAGTTACCAATCAAGGGTCTCAGTAGTTAGGAGAAATAAAAAGTTTAAGCTATGTTTGGCCAAACACATTTAAAACTCCATTCTACTTTATTTTAATAATATTCTTATTATAAAATACATTTGTCACACTTATATTTAATTAAACTTATTACCTTAATAAGTCCAATTAAACCTTACTAATAAAATTATAGCTTCTAATTAATAAAGTATTTTATTTAATAAACCATTAATCTTCTAATTTAATTATTTAATTATAATATTCTCATCACATTAGCGTACTAAAATGGGTCACCCACACTTCACACACAAATATATTTACATCAATTCCCTATTTTAATTAAGTGAATCACTCATATTATTCATGAAACTTAATTCACAAAAATTTCCATTGTCCACCAGACATAACAATCAAATTATATTATTTCCCAATATAATTTTAACTTAATTAAATTAACTAATATTACTCAACTAATTTCCTTCTCATGGCAATTTTGTTTAATCTTTTCAATGCTTTAATTAACTATTAAACCATTTCTTCCCAATTACATGAATATATAATTTCTTTCACACCAAACCACATATTTCACAATATGAAACATATATATACACATATTCAAACCCAAAACGTCTCGTAATAAGAATTTTATTTATTAAATTCTTATTTAATAATTTCTGAAAATCCGGGTTGTCACATCCTTCCCTCCTTATAAGTATTTCGTCCTCGGAATCAACGAAACCTCCCTTACTCGGTTTTCACTAAATTTCTTTCACAATTATCGTTGAATAACTTAGCGCATTACCTTAGTGTAGGTTTTATTTCATCACCTTCACTTAAACTTGGAACACTTCGAGTATTATTTATTCTTTAACCTTTTAACGCATTCATTTCTTTTCTCTAAGGATTATTGCATAACATACTCGTTGTAATCTTAAACTACCCTGATTTAGCATCGTACAAATATTCGGAATATCACATTCACCCCTTCTTCTAAGAATTTTGTCCTCGAAATTTTTGATTTGCTAATATTCGTTCCTTCTATCTATCAAAATGGACTTAGTTACGTTAATCTCTACTTATTCATTGGGTTCTACAACTCAATTCTTTTCTAAGGATCTTTCTGAGATCATCGCATTCTTCTCATCTTTCTCTTCTAAAAATTTCTCATCATTAGTCATCATCAGCTAAATTTATCTCTTCCTTTTCTGGAATTTCATTCCTTTATTGGATTTATTATAGTTTATTTAACTTACTCATCACCACATGTTGCATTCTACGACTTACACCTTCTTAAGGAATATTTTCTTTCCACTTCCACCTTTCAAGAGAATAAGAATCTTCCACAATTGTTCAATAATTGGGAAGCAGTATGAATAACTCAAGAATTTAAAGATTCATTCAAAAACTTTCAATATCCTGTTGAGGAGTCGTAAAGACTTGAACCTAGCTTGTCCTAGGTTAACAGATACTTCTACTGTAACCTTTAACAATCAAAAGACTATGGACCATCTCTTCTCGTACTTCAGGTGATTAACCCTTCGTATTATGTATTGTGCACATACATATTAACGCTATTGTGTATCCCCCATTATAGGGTTGGTTCACCTCAGACTTAATACAAATTTCATACCAGAATAAACTGGTTTGGCATAAAATCTCAAAGAATTCTTAAACTACATAAACATCTTTCAATAGTTGTCTAGCCGAATCAATTAGCATAGACCTTGAACAACAATTCGGACATTAGTCAAAATATTTTTTTTTAGCCAGCTTAAGTGGCATATCTTTTCATAACTTAACAAAAAAAATAAAATTCTTTTATGACGTCATGATACCGTACCGTCTTAATAGTACGTTGAGGATGCCGTCATTTTAGGACTTTGTCATACTACATCATACCATAGTGGGCTGACGATCCTTCGATCACATCCAACACTAGGTTCGATTGCATTGATGACTCCATCGTTCAAAATACATTTTGATAATTTCAAATTATTTTTGTCTAGCTGAAACAATTAGCATAGACGTACGAATAATAGCACCTTTTTAAAACTTATTGGTTCAAACATTGACCCAATATATATATATATATATATATATATATATATTTTAGAACACAAAATTGCGAATATCAGCACGATGTCAATAAATTTCAAAAATCTAGCATAGCTAGAAGATTTGGAATATCCATTTCTCTCCATCAACTTCAATCTTTACTCCATTGCTTCCTTACTCAATCATTCTATCATTCTCCAATATCATCAATGCTCTCTATACCATAACTTTTTTATACCCAATATAGTTCATCAAACTTACCACACTTTGGAAGTTCAGGAACTTACCACAATCATATGGGTTTAGGAACTTATCCTAGTCAGACCAAAATCGTCAATTCACTAAGGGGTTCCACCATACGATTATAAGTCACGAACTTACTATAAGTATGAGTTTTAAGAACCGTACCTAATCTTAATATTCTATAACTATCAAATATAAATATGAGAAAAGAATCACCTTCTCGTCATACTTATAGTGATAGTGCGATACCAACATTGCAATGAATTGTCAATATAGTAAGCTAAGTGGTTGTCCAACCAAACACAATCCCCTGCCCATACAAGGAATTGGTTCACTCGGCCACTAATCAATATAGGAAGCTAAGCGGTTGTTACACCAAGCACAAATTCCCTGCCCATACAAGGAATTGTTCAACTCAACCACTATATCGATATAGGAAGCTAAGTGGTTCTCAAACCAAGCACAAATTCCCCGTCCATACAAGGAACTGTACAACTCAGCCACTAACATGAGTCCTCCATTGAAATTCTACCTAATTCCATCTTGCTCTTAACTTACTCTTTGCTTGATACGAAATACTCATATTACATCATCCATAACTCCTCGTGAGTTTACCTCGTACTATTTCATAGTACAATCTCTTTATAGCGTCATACTACAACTATTCAATCATTTAAGATCTTCTGACATTTTACAACTTTAGCAAATCACGTTGTGATCTCGTTCTATCATCAACTCTTCTTACGATTCTTTCTTATCTTATGATCGTCTCATCCTACAATCTTCTTTATTCTTCTCTTTAATCATGTTATCTTATGATTAATCAACTCAGGTGTTCCCTGTTCTTTTAGCTCTTCAGGTTCTTCTTTGAACCTAAATATTTTATCATAATCTTATCTCACATGAATTCTCTAAACTCTATTTGAGTTCACCCTTATCATTATATCATCCTCATCTTATAGATATCGTCTATTTATTAACACCATCTTTATTACTGGAGTCAGGTAACTCCTGGTTTCATCTTTTATAACTCTTCAAGATTCTTCTTTGAATCTTCTGTTTATATATCAAATCTTCCTTTAAGAATCTCTAACTTCATTCATATTATTCAATATTTTATTCTAGTTTACTTCGCGTCATTCACATCTTCTTCTTGTAACATTTCTAGGACTTAACTCATCTCATGCATCTACCTATATAAAATAATCTCTTCTTAATCATACACATCCATAATTCTATACTTGATACACATCGTGTCCCTAACGGTGTTCAGTACAGCACCTGAGTGGTTTCCCACAAACAACCAACAAACTAGTCCCCGTCTCGTCTACACTGTCTTGCACAGCGAGTTAGATCGGTTGTTAGTTCGTATCAACCTCCGCTCTCTGAAGGAATTGTTTAGCCCAGATACCATACATCAACCATTAAAGAGTACGACTGTACCATAATTATACTTAACTTACTATTCTTTAAACTTTATCATCTTCACCTTTTTTCTCTAAGGTTATAGCCTAAGGTACTCGTACCTAAGGTTTCTAACCTATCAGCTTTGATACCAACTGTAACGACCCCAAAATTCATACAATCCAACTCCCCTCATCGGTCGTTAGCAAATACATCCTCATTCTGACTTTACAACATAATTCAATGTTAAACTTAATAAAATGCGGAATAATTAAAACTATTCTATTACAAATTGTTCTCGATCCCAAAATTCTCAACCTTTACATCTAAATATCTTAGAATCATGTTAATCTCATAATTCGCCTTGTCGGACTTATTATAAAAGTTTATACCTCAATACAAACTTTACAACTCAACATAAATACATTTATCAAGAACTTAACATAATTCAAGTAATACCTTCAACTAAAACATTTAATCTTCATGCATCATTTTGATCTATGTCATTTAGGTAGCACATAACGTTACCTTGTATCTTTAACCTGCAAAAGTGGTTATTTGCAAGAATGAGCTCGACAGCTCAGCAAAATCTAACAGTTTACATACATCACATAACACATAAATAACATGCTCATCATATACATCATAAATATTTGGTTAAAAATATCATACATACTGTACATCAATTACCAAGTAATAAATTGAGTTCCATAACTCAATTAATATTTTAACTCAATGGACGTTGTTATAAATTGACTTTGTCGTTTCATACATACAACACATAGAATACATCATGCTTTTACACCATAGATTTAAAATAATTAATCATTTAGTTCACATAACAAATAGGAACTGAAAGACTTGCCTGGTTCGTAGATTACCGATTACCATAATTAGCTTATATATCTGCACTTCACGTATCCTACACAATATATAATCATGCACAACATTTATTAGTCACATAGCAACACTTAGTATTAACTCTACTTTACATTTCATAATCCTTCATTTTATTCTCCATGCAATTCTCAACTTAGAAATTAAGTCCTCCTCATAAAACCCTTCATTTTATTACGTTCCACTTTAATCGACACTTAACATTTAGTTAAGTCTTAAACTTTTCTTTACATTAGATGTATAATATTTATAAGTAAATCTTTGGCTTATTACAATACTATTGTCACTTCAGGATTCACTCTCATCCAATCTCATTTTACTAACTATAACTATTTTCTGATTATCAAACTCACTTCAAGAGTTATAAGCTTAATTATAACAATGTCACCCTTAGGAATCCCTAAAACTTAACGTTAAGTTAAGGTTCAACAACTTTATATTCTATCATCATCAAGTATATACTTAGCATCTATCTTAACATCTTGGTATTCATTCAATACATTAATATAAGTTTAATCTTGCATAGAGTAACATATCATGACCAAAAGAAAAAGAATTAAAAACAAGAAAAAATTTATTTTCAGCAATTCCCGCCGGGGCGAGAAATTTCTACACAAAATTCTCGCTGGGGCGAGGAAATTAGCTTAATGAGCTCGCTGGGGCGAGATCCCTGGATTCCAGATTCTGCAGTTTTGCGAATTGCACAGTTTCAAAGCCAAAAACACCATATTTCTTCATTTTAACAACAAATTAAAATTACCCAATCACTATAACTCATATATGATCATTACCCAAGCCTTCTAGCACGATTCTAACATCTTAAACAACTTAAACAACCAATTTAAAGGCTTAAAATTCACAATTCATACTAGTTTTTCATATCTCACAACTTTTAGCGTAATCAATCGCTACGGATTCGTTTCTCAACCAAATTGGTCCGTTCAACTTCTGTTGTTTTTGTTTTTAAACGCATAACAACAATCCATCATCAATTTACAGATTACTACATGAATTAACAATAAATTTTGACTCTAAAACAAGCCAAAACATACATATTTTATCAAAACCAAAATCCTTCACTTTTAAACATGTTTTCATGAATTTGTTTAATGAAAACCAATTATCAACAACCTAAATGAATTGTAAAAACTCACTAAAATAAACAACCAATCTCTTCATCAAATCATACAACCAATTTAATTTACAGAAAACTTAAAGAATGAAAACCGATAATTCAAAGTTGATTTTCTTACCTTCTTGATTCCTTCTTTTAAACTAGATATAGATGATTTGTATGGCTTGATTATCCTTCTTCTTCCTTCTTTGATTTTCTAGAGTTCTTCTTCTTCTTCAATTTGTAGAGAATTTCTTCTCTCTCTCTCTTTCTCTGCTCTTCTCTATTTTCTTAGACTTAGGAATAACCGAACATATTTTTACGTGGGTTGTCAATTACCAATCAAGGGTCTCAACAGTTAGGAGAAATAAAAGGTTTAAGCCATGTTTGGCCAAACACATTTAAAACTCCATTCTACTTTATTTTAATAATATTCTTATTATAAAATACATTTGTCACACTTATATTTAATTAAACTTATTACCTTAATAAGTCCAATTAAACCTTACTAATAAAATTATAGCTTCTAATTAATAAAGTATTTTATTTAATAAACCATTAATCCTCTAATTTAATTATTTAATTATAATATTCTCATCACATTAGCGTACTAAAATACGCACCCACACTTCACACACAAATATATTCACATCAATTTCCTATTTTAATTAAGTGAATCACTCATATTATTCATGAAACTTAATTCACAAAAATTTCCATTGTCCACCAGACATAACAATCAAATTATATTATTTCCCAAATAATTTTAACTTAAGTAAATTAACTAATATTACTCAACTAATTTCCTTCTCATGGCAATTTCATTTAATCTTTTCAATGCTTTAATTAACTATTAAATCATTTCTTCTCAATTACATGAATATATAATTTCTTTCACACCAAACCACATATTTCACAATATGAAACATATATATACACATATTCAAACTCAAAACGTCTCGTAATAAGAATTTTATTTATTAAATTCTTATTTAATAATTTTTAAAAATCCGGGTTGTCACAACTAACACACTAAGATTGTTCCACGTCCTTCCTTCTCCTTGTAGGATTCTTCTTGTTTATTTCCTTCCATGAATAGGAGCATTAAATATTACTTGATCACCAAGATATTGACTTTATTGTAATAAAATATTAAATTCATGTACCCGCGTAATTACAACTTTGCCTCTCCATTTACTTTAAGTCCAAATAATGTTCAATTTGTCTCCAAAGCACTTCTAAAGTCACAGACTCCTTTAATTGCACCTTAAATCAAAATATAAGAATAATGAGTGTATTTAGGCACAAAATAAATACAAAAGATTAAGTATTAAGGGATAAAAACATAACATATTTTATTCTCATCAAATGCATGCTAATATTGTTAAATTACAAATTTGATTTACAGAATTTTACAATGTCTAATTCACTATTACTGTGGAGCATATTGGATGCTAATAAGTTAACCGGGCCGAATTATACGAATTGGTTAAGGAATTTAAGAATAATTTTCACAGCTAAAAAGCTATCTTATGTCCTTAATTCGTCAGTTCCTACAATGGTTGCAGATAATGCCTCTGAAAAAGAAATTACTACTTTTAGAAAGTGGCAAGATGTTGCACAGGTGGCCCAGTGCATCATGTTGGCTTCCATGAGTAACTAGTTACAGCGTCAACACGAGAAATGGATGCACCTACCATTTTGCTTCACCTTCAAGATTTATATGGTGAGCAGAGTAGGGCGGTCAAATATGAGATATCTAAGAAGCTCTTTCGATCTAGAATGACCGATGGCACTACAATGCAGACACATGTCCTCAAAATGATCAATTTGATTGAACAATTAGGATAATTGGGTTTTATGTTGGATGAAGAGTCGAGCCAAAATTTGATCTTGCAGCCACTCCCGAACTCCTTCTCACAATTTGTTGTAAATTTTCACATTAACAAGCTTGATATCAGCCTGTTTGAGTTGCTTAACATGTTGAAAACTGTAAAAAGTCACTTTTCAGCAAAGAAAGACCAAATCTTACTGGTGGATAAGTCTTCCAAGAAAAAGAAGAGGACTAAAGGATCTTCTGAAAAGAAGAAAATTTCAAAGAAAGCAAAAACCAAGGACAATTAGAAGAAAACTGATACGGATAACAAATGAGTTTGCTTCCACTGCAATAAGCTTTGACACTAAAAAAGAAACTACAAGAAGTATCTTGCAGAGGTTAAGTAGAAGAAAGCTAGTGAAGCTTCAGTTACAGAAACAGGTTTGTTCATGATTGAAATAAATCTTTTTGTAAGTCAAAGTTTTACTTGGGTATTAGATACCGGTTGTGGTTCTCATATATGTAATTTTTTGTAGGGACTAAGTAGAAGTAGAAAGCTAAACAAAGGAGAAGTAACTCTGCATGTGGGGAATGGAGCAAAGGTTGCTGCATTAGCTGTAGGAACTTATAGTTTAGAATTGCCTACGAGCAAGTCTATTAATTTAGTAAATTGTTACTATGTCCCAGTTCTTATTAGAAACATTATTTCTATTCCGTTGTTGGACAAGGAAGGTTTTAATATTATATTTAAGAACAATGGTTGTTCTATTTATAATGATAATGTTTTGTTTGGAACTGGTAGACTGATTGATGGACTTTACATACTTGACTTACATGAAAATATTTTATAAATTGAACAAACTAATAAAAGAAAAAGAGATGTTGTGAATTATACATTTATATGGCATTGTAGACTCGGTCATATTAATTTGACAAGACTAAACAAGTTGCATAAATATGGATTTTTAGAGCCATTTGATTATGAATCATATCCAACTTTTGAATCTTGTCTCATGGGTAAGAGGCTGAATGACATTTATGTCCCTCTAAATTGTCACCCACTTTTCAAGGTGTCCCTAAACTTCATTTTTTCGTCAATTAAGTCCTTAAAGTGATATTTTTGGCGTTTCAATTCTTTTTACCCGATTTGACCCCAACCCGACCCAATTTGACCTAGTCTGACTTAGTTTGACCCGACCCCAATTTCATCAATTAATTTTTTTTTAAAAAAAACAAAAAAGTTTTAAAATTAATTATAAAATAATTATTAATTTAAAATTATTTAAAAAATAATATTTTATTTTAAAATATTAAAAATAATTATTATTTTAAATATTTTTAAAAATTATTATTAGTTTCATAAAATATAGATTCAAAAAAATAATTTAAAATATTTTAAACATAATTATTTATAATATTTTAAAATAAAATATTAATTTTAAAATAATAATTATTTTTAATATTGTTGTGACGCCCCCAAATTCTCTACACTCCCTGTAGCAGATTTGGTGCTCACGTGAAGCTATTCAACTATAAACATTCAATAATATATAACTTCTATCTATCCATGGTTCACAGTACCCCATAACAGGTAATAGTTTCGGCCAGAACGTTAACTATGTTTGGATACCCTCACTTGGATGTATAGATTCATATCTTATGAATATCTCTTTCATATCGATATTCCCTATATATCTGGCATTCACGGTATTAATGATAAGATTGTTCTCCGGGATTACCATCTAACACTGCAAAGAAAGTTGTATGCAAGAATGAGCTACAAATGCTCAGCAAGTTTATTTGAAAATGTAAACACAATGTGTTTGAGTTGAAAGATGTCAAAGATGTATAACTGAGAGTTCAGTACATGAACCATGTGTTTCAATCAGTTCTATCAGTCTTCAATGACTTAGAACAGCTTGATTTCGGATATCTCGTAGGGGATCAGCCTACTAATATCCTAGGAGTATGCGTATCATCCTACAATTTTATGTCAATATATAATCGACGATTTTCAACCTTCCACCAAGGCATTTTATTTCTCAGTATAAGATGTCGTACCAAAATAATTTGGTTTGACACAACAATTTAAGCTCCATCAAGCAATATATGAATAATGATTCATTTCTTAAGTTATGTTGAACAAGAAGCAATAACTTTGTAACAATTGATAGCAAGATGTATAATACTTGCTTAAATATAACAAGGTTAGAAGACTTGCCTCGTATATCTTTTACAGTTAATATAACGATCTAAACGTTCGTCGTAAATCCTACACGATTATAAGTTTATGTAGACAAATAAGCGTTTAACGACTAAATCTTTTAAGCTTTATTTCGGGTATCATAACCGCATATAAATAAGACTTCTTCTACTATACATGAAATAATTTCAGCATTATAACTGCTTATAGAATGAATATTTTTCAACTATATTTAAAATAAATTGAGCATTATAACTGCTTGCAAAATGAATTTTCGTTTACTATGTTTGAAATAAATCGAGCATTATAACTGCTTATAAAATGAATATTCGGCTATTATATTTGAGAAAATTTTAGCATTATAACTGCTTATAAAAGTATATTTTCTAATATATATGAGAAATAAATCAGACATTATAACTGCTTGTAAATAGGACTTTTTGTACTATATACTTAAAATAATTTGGGCATTATAACTGCTTGTAAATAGGACTTTGTACTATATACTTAAAATAATTTGGGCATTATAACTGCTTTATAAAAGTATATTTTTACTAAATATATAAAGAAGAATGAAAATAATAACCACTAGAGTAATACCTCTTGTAGTTGCTAACTTTACTTCCAATCGCGCAGCGCTTCGATGCTTAAAAAGTAATTTTTATCTCATAATATCTCTTAGAATATAAATATAGAGTGGTTTTGCTCTTGAACTGCTCTTAAAGAATAGTAAGGAATGAATGAACTGAGCTTGCTATTTATAGAAAAACCAAGTTTCACTAATTACATGTTAGGGGCTCGGCTTATTACACTTTTCACCCTAGCATATTCTTAGAACATTCTTCTAAGCTCCTCGATGAAAATATCTTCCAAGCTCGACAATGCAGCTTGCAATCTAAGCTCCTCAATAAAAATATCTTCCAAACTCGACAATGCAGCTTGCAATTGAACCTATCTTCTAAGCTCCTCAATGAAAATATCTTACAAGCTCGACAATGCAGCTTGCAATCTAAGCTCCTCAATGAAAATATCTTCTAAGCTCGACAATGCAGCTTGCAATTGAACCTATCTTCTAAGCTCCTTAATGAAAATATCTTACAAGCTTGACAATGCAGCTTGTTACCGTAAGCACGACAAATCACTTTGTCATTCTTAAGCACGACATAGCAACTTGTCAAAAATAATTTGTCAGGATGCTTCTTGGTGAAATCGTGAAAAGCACGACAAATCATTTTGTCAATGTAAGTATGACTAAGCAGCTTGATAAAAAAAATTTATTTGACCTAATTTATCATTTACATAATATAATCACACCTGCTTCGAAATATTGTTTCAATTTTTATTAAGCACATATGTTACAAAATTTGAATCTCATTAGGGCTTAAGGTTTTAAACTTCTTGATACCTAATTTTAGGTTATACGCTCTAATTCTAAACGTATACGATATCATTTTTGAATCGTATTAGGTTTTCAAAGATTCCCTGAACAGTCATTCATTAGAGTATACATTCACATAACACAGAGTTGGAATAAGAAATTTCATTTAATAAACACATAATTTACATATACAAATCTTATTAGGGTTCAGAATATTACAGTTATCCAGCTTATGTGAAAAAGTTTCAAGATGATAAGCTTGGGACAAGATCTGACAAGTGCAGATTTGTGGGATATCCTAAAGAAAGTTTAGGATATTATTTTTATAATCCTATTGAGCAAAATGTGTTTGTTATGAAACACGCTACCTTCTGATGGGTGTGTTTTATATACACAAATTAGGTACATTTGAGCTTGATAATTTGTAAATCCTAAGTCATTTCGTTTGGTTTTTATATATTTTTATCATATTTTTGTAACATGTTATTTTGTATTACGTTTATGTGTTTTGTATTACTTTTATGTGTTTTTACTTAGTTTTGTAAGAAGTGGAATAAGAGATCAATGCTCATGGATGCCTAATTTGCCATTTTGAGCCTAACTTTGGCACTGTAGCCGCTTGTTTCCAAATTTCACCCATGATCCAATCCGAATCTCTCAAAACTCAAAGAACTAAAGTTGTAGATATTTGTCTTAGCTTTCCAGAGCATCTTGAATCATCCAATTTGAAGTTCGTATGAGAGAGTTATGGCCATTTTACCATCGGATTTGGCATGAATTTTACACAGCAGTTGCTTCGGGCTCAATTTGACACTTTCTCCGGACGTTTTCTCGTCTAGCTCCAGTTATAAAAGTTGTAGAGCTCGTTCTTAGCTTTCCATAGCTTATTTACACGCCTAAATCCAAGTTCGGACGAAGAAGTTATGGTCATTTTACTAACAGAGGTCAAAGCTGAGTCGGGTTACAGGCCACTGGCGCGGGCGCGCGGAAATGGATGCGGGCGAGCGGCGCCTGGCACCAGGCAGCCAGCGCGCGCGCGGCGTGGGCGTGTCGTGGGCGTGCGGCATGGCCAGGGGCTGGGCGCGGGCGCGGCGGGCAGCATGCGGGCGCGCCCGGGCGTGCTGAGTGCGATCTTTTGAGCTCCTAGTGCGATCTTTTGAGCTCCTAGTGCGATTCCAGCTCACTTTTTGACCCAAAATCTGATGTTTGGCTAGGGTTTTTCATGGAGGCACTATATAATATCTCATTGGGGCTTCATATTTGATAACTAGGGATTGGGAGGCTAGACAAAAACATCAAAATAGAGAGCAAAAGTGCTGCAATACAAGGAAAACTCAGCAAAAGCCAAAGAACCAAGAAGGAAAGGCTTGTCAAAGAGATATTTAGACCTTGGGAGGCTACACATACTTCATCAAGAAGAGCTTGGGGGCTGCAATTCAAGGAAATTTCCAGCAACAAGCTATGGAGCAAAAAGAGAAAAGAATGCCAAAGGAAGAGAAAAAGCTAGAGATTGTCATCAACCAAGCAAACAACATATGAATATCTTCTAAATGGTTTTTATCATCTCTTTCTTTCCTTTGAATTTGTAATTCTAATTTATGATGAACACCATGTGTTTGATGTTTTGCTTAGCTATCATGAACTAGACCTTAATTTCTAATATTTCAATGGAACCCAACACATAGTTTGAATTGATTTCTCCCTCTTTGTTATTAATTACTCATTTGTGAATTGTATGTCATAATTTACGCTTCATATATTAATTGCCTAGCTAGTA
This sequence comes from Aralia elata, assembly GCA_034770075.1. NCBI lineage: Eukaryota > Viridiplantae > Streptophyta > Magnoliopsida > Apiales > Araliaceae > Aralia > Aralia elata. The sequence continues at coordinate 15,814,585 of CM068385.1, forward strand.
ATTACCGTGGGAACCTATATGAACTTGACGAACGGATTATAGTGTTTAGACCTTGTTATGATATCATGCGAAAGTTAAAGATTGTTGTGGGTTATTAATTGAGATTTAGTGACATGTGTCTTGTTGATTATCCTCAATGATAGGTAACTTGATAGTATTTAGGATAGATATATACCTAGATACCGTGTGCAACCAATGGAGAATCTATTCTTAATGACTTCCTATGTGAAAGTTGGTAATTGAAAGGACGTTTAATGAGATTTAGTGACACGTGTCTTGTTATTGTTCTTGAAATTAGTCTCTTGATAGTGTGTAGGATAGACATATACCTACATGCCGCATTAGGAAGATTCGAATTTGACCATCGACAGAGGCTTATAAGTAGCTTTGATTTCTCGGTTGGCAATTCTATGTTAATTCAAATGAGAGAGTTAGGATATTCAAATGAAGTGTTGGGGGAAATTGCAATCTTAGACTTGTTAACATTAAATTTCATTGTTTTAACGCTTTCCATAGATCTTAATTATTACCAAACAACAAAACAAACTCAATTCATCATTTATCTAAATAAAATCGAGACGATATATAGTTGGTACTTGGGATACACTAGAACAATTCTCTGTGGGTTCGACAACTCTCTTATCACTTTATTACTTGTTGACCGCGTATACTTGCGCGTATTTTTCGGTTGTGAAATCGACCAACAAGTTTTTGGCGCCGTTGCCGGGGAATTGTTCTTCTAGTGTTTTCCAATATTAATGACAATCGAATTGGTTTTAATTTAGACTTGTAAATAATTTGCTTATTATTTATTTTGTTTTGATTTGATTTTGTTTTCAGTTAATGGATGAGCATAACTATCAATGGGATTATGAAGGGACGACGCAACCAAGTTCGTCAAAACTTCTTGAGCAATTGCAAGAACAACTTGCAACGCTTTCAAGGGCTATTGACACTCTTAAAGGCCAGTCCACTCAAAATGCCTACAGTCAGAGTCAAGCTGACTACTACCCAAACTACTATCAACCAGGTTGGCAAGATCATCCAAGCTTTTCTTGGGACAACAGTCAAGATCAATGCTTTGATCCAAGTCTCTCATACCATTCAGAATTTTCATTCCAACCTCCACCACACCATGAGGATAAATCTAATGTGGAGGAGATTCTTCCCTTGTTCATTGAGAAACAAGAATTGTTACGAAGCGTCGAGAACCAAATGGCACAACTTCTCGAGGCAGTGCTTATTCACCCGCAAAGCACCTTACCTTGTATTACACAGATTAACCCTATAGAGGAAGGTGAAGAGCAATGTTTGGTGAATTCGCATAGTTGTGATAAAGCGGAAAGAAGGAGGGAGGAGCTCATGGCTCATATCTCTCAAAATGAGGTTAGGTTGGTAAATATACAATCTTCAGTGCAGAGCATCATGAACTATGTTGCCAATTCTTACATTATTCACCCGCAAAGCACCTTATCTAGCGATACAGAGATCAACCCCATAGAGGAAGGTGAAGAGGAGTGCTTGGTAGATGATCAAGGAAATGGCGCGGAGTTGCACGAAGCTATTAGTGAAAATTTTGAGAGTGTACATCCTATTGTGGATGATGATTCTGAGGTTGATGAGACGAGGAGCATGAATGGGGATCATGAAAAGGAAATTGAAGATCAAGAAGTCACATTTGAGGTTTTCAAACCCATTAAGCACCCATTGGTTCATGAAGAAGATCTTCATGTCGATCTTGACACAAGTGCAATAATTGATGATGCGGATGAGGAAAGCTTCTTCTTGCCATCGGATGATACAAAGTTTGAGGGTCGCCAATCTGGCATGCATGCCATGCAAATCAAAGAAAGAACAACGAGGCGGCATGCAATGGTCAATTTTGCGATTGAGCCGGATTGATGGGAAATAAAGGAGTCGGGCTAACGACTTTAAACCAAGCGCTTCTTGGGAGGCAACCCAAGTTTACTGTTTTGTTTTTATTTTTGTTTGATTGCATTTTAGTGGTTTAATTGCATTTTAATTTCTTTAGTCATTTGTTTTCAGGTACGCTCCCAACTTTGAGGTATTGAAAGATGATATCAATGGTGCTTGACACGGTTTCAGGGAAGTCTTCTATTTTAATTTTTCCTATATCAGACATTGAGGACAATGTCAAGTTTAAGTTTGGGGGTAGTACTTCGTATTTGTGTGTTTTTAATTTAGTTTTTGCGTGATTTAAGTATGTTTTTCTTTTTATTCAAAAAAAAAAAATTCATTTATTTTTAGGATGTGTTCCTTGAGCATTGTTTTAATTTGATTTGTACCATAATCCATGGTCAATGATAATAGCTTATTTGAAGAGAGCCTAACTCATGAGATATTGACAATTGTTGCATAATCTTTGTGCTTATCGTTAATGGCTATTATTTTGCTTATGCGTCCTTTCACTTTTATGCACTTACCCATGAGTATTAAGCTAGTTGTATGCTTAGTGAAGGCTTTTATAACCGAATGCTTGTGGAAAATATCTATAAACTCTAGAACTCGTTTAAACATCACTCGAAGCAAGGTGTCTAAATTTGTTATGCTTGAATTGATGGTCATGTGGTGAGTTGAGATGGAGCGTAAAACGCACTCACTCATGGACACATGCGTGATGAGTGTGTTTTATATACACAAATTGGGTACTTTTAGCCTTAATAATTTGTAAGTCTTTAGTTATTTCGTTTGGTTTTATGTGTTTTCATCTTATTGTTGTGTAATATAGTTTTGTATTACTTTTATATGTATTTGTGTATTTTTATGTGTTTTTACGTTGTTTTGTAGGTATTGAAATAAAGGCTCCTTGGATCGATGCGTTTTTGGCTTAAATCTAGCATTCCCGCTGCTTGTTTCTCCATTTGACCCATGATGCAATCCGAATATCTCAAAACTTAAAGAACGAAAGTTGTAGATTTTGATCTTAGCTTTTCAGAACATCCATAATCATCCAATTTGAAGTTCGTTTGAGAGAGTTATGGTCATTTTACCATCGGATTTTGCATGACTTTTACACAGCAGTTGCTTCGGGCTCAATTTGAACCTTGCTCCGGCCATTATCTCGTCAAGCTCCAGTTATGAAAGTTGTAGAGCTACTTCTTAGTTTTCCATAGCCTACTTAATCGCCTTAATCCGAGTTCGGACGCAGAAGTTATGGTCGTTTTTCCAGAGCTCGCCGGGGCGGGAATTTCCTACACAAATTCCTTGCCGCGGCGAGAGCTCGCCGGGGCGAGAAAACGTAGGCCAAAAAGCTCGCCGGGGCGAGCTCGTCGCGGGCAGCAGCAGATTTTTTGGGGTTTTTGGTCATTTTTGATGGCTAAGCTAGGTTAGGGCATCCAGGGGGTTTACATACTGATGAGGGGCTCGAAATTAAGAGTTCCATACATTCATATGAGCACTCTAGGTATTGAAGAAACACATTCAAAGGGAGCAAAACCTAGATTTAGTTAGGGTTAGAAAGTGAGTTCTAGAGAGGGGGAGCTACAAATTTCATCACCAAGAAGAGCTTGAGCTTTGCAATTCAAGGACTTTCCAGCAACAAGTTAAGGAGCAATTGAAGAAAGGAGTGCTAAAGGAAGAGGAGAAGCTAGAGATTGACAACAACCAAGTAAGCAATTGATGAACATCTCAAAAGGGGGTTTATTCATTTTTAGCTTTCCTTTGAATTTGTATCTCTATTTCATGATGAATACCTTGTGTTTGATGTTATTTGTAGCTACCATGAACTAGAGCTTGTATTCTACGATTTCAATGGAACCCAATACATAGTTTGAATTGAATGCTCTCTCTTTGAGGTTGGTTAATTATTTGTGATTGGATATCATAATTTGTGCTTTATATATTAATTACCTAGCTATTAATTACCTTGGGAACTTATATGGAATTGAGAGAGGAAGTATAGGTTGAGACCTTGTTATGATATCATGTGAAAATTAGATATTCCTATGGGTAATTCATGAAATTAAGTGACGTGTGTTTTATTTATTACCCTCATGAATGGATAATTTGATTGTATTTAGGATAGACATATACCTAAATACCACATGTATCCATTGGAGAATCATGCTTAATGATTTCTATTGCGAAAGTTGGTAATTGATAGGGTGATTAATGAGATTTGGTGACACGTGTCTTGTTGATTATTCTTGATATGGGATTCTTGCTAGTGTGTAGAATAGAGATATATCTATACACCGCATTGAAAAAATACGTATTTGACCATCGAGAGAGGCTTGTATATACTTGTAAATTCTCGGATAACAATTCTTGTGATTTAACTAGTTGAAAAGAGAGAGTTAGGATATTCAAGTGAAGTGTTGGGGGACATTGTGATCTTAGACTTGTTAATATTTGATTTCATTATCTTAAAGCTTTACATAGTTCTTTGATTATTTGTTATCGTTATTAATGCAAAACAACAAAAACAATTGTCATTTGTTTAAATAAGATTGAAATGATAAAAGATTAGTATTTGGAAAAGACTAGTAACAATTCCTCGTGGGATCGATACTCTACTTACTCTTTATTACTTGTTGACCGCGTATACTTGCGCGTATTTGTCATTATATTAATCGGACAACAAGTTTTTGGCGCAAAAACTTGTTGTCCGATTATATAATGACAATTAACGCGCAAGTATACGCGGTCAACAAGTTTTTGGCGCCGTTGCCGGGGAATTAGTTTTCTAATGTTTTTCCAATATTAATTTTAATTGAATTGATCTTACTTTGAACTTGTTTTCCTATTTTAAATAAAGTTGGGCCAAGGACTATAAACCAAGCGCTAATTGGGAGGCAACCCAAGTTTATTGTTTTGCTGTTGAGTTTGTTTGATTGTTTCTTTTTAATGTGTTTAATAGCATTTTAATTTCTTTAGTCAATTGCTCTCAGGTACCGAGTATTAAGCAAATTGGATTTGCTCCCAGCTTAGAGGATTTGGAAGATGACATCTATGAAGTTTGACACGTTCTCAGGGAAGTCCTCTATTTTAATTTTTCCTATTTCAAACATTGAGGACAATGTCAAATTTAAGTTTGGGGGTATTGGCTTAGTACTTAGTGTTTGTGTGTTTTTAATTCAATATTTATGTGTTTCCAGTTTGTTTTCGTTGTAAAAAAAAATTCATTTATTTTTAGGATATGTCCCTTGAGCATTGTTTTAATTTGATTTGAACCATAATCCATGGTCTATGATAATGGCTTGTTTAAATTGATTCTAACTCATGGAAAATGGATAATTGTTGCTTAGTCGTTGTGCTTATCGTTATTGTTGGTTATTGTTTTGCTTATGCGTCCTTTCACTTTTATGCACTCACCCATGAGTATTGAGCTAGTCGTATGCTTAGAGAAGGCTTTTATAACCGAATGCTTATGGGAAATATCTATAAACTCTTGAACTCGTTTAAACATCACTCGAAGCAAGGTGTCCAAATTTGTTGTGTTTGAATTGTTGGTCATGTGGTGAGTTGAGATGGAGCGTAAAACGCACTCACTCATGGACACATGCGTAGGAGAGATAGAGCGTAAAGCGCACTCTCTTATAATTTTGATAAAAGTAAGACATTTATGTTTATCAAATCTTGTGTTGGGTTGAGATGGAGCGTAAAACGCACTCACCCACAAGAGTGGACTTAGGATAAGATGGAGCATAAAATGCACTTACCTAGAGTCCTTTGATTTCATATTTTTGAAAATTGTGGTTTGTATACCTTTGTAGTGAGTGATGTGTTAAACATGTAGTTTTTGTGGTTTATTTTGATTATTTCATAAGGTAATGTGGTTGCATAGCTTCATCCGAGCTTGATTAGTTTAGCGCTATTGGGTACACACACACACACACACACGGAAGGGACCTAAAGCAAGCTATGGCTAGCTCAGTGTAAATCTAGACTCGCAACATTTTGAAAGTTTCCTTGAGTTTTCATGTTGTTATACTTTGAGACCATTTGTTAGCTTTTTAATTCATTGCTCAACATAGGTTTTATTAGAAGTATTTAATTTTTACAGTTTGTGTGTTTTGCTTGAGGACAAGCAAAGGTTTAAGTTTGGGGGTATTTGATGAGTGTGTTTTATATACACAAATTGGGTACTTTTAGCCTTAATAATTTGTAAGTCTTTAGCTATTTCGTTTAGTTTTATGTGTTTTCATCTTATTGTTGTGTAATATAGTTTTGTATTACTTTTATATGTATTTGTGTGTTTTTATGTGTTTTTACGTTGTTTTGTAGGTATTGAAATAAAGGCCCCTTGGATCGATGCGTTTTTGGCTTAAATCTAGCATTTCCGCTGCTTGTTTCTCCATTTGACCCATGATGCAATCCGAATCTCTCAAAACTTAAAGAACGAAAGTTGTAGATTTTGATCTTAGCTTTTCAGAACATCCATAATCATCCAATTTGAAGTTCGTTTGATAGAGTTATGGTCATTTTACCATCGGATTTTGCATGACTTTTACACAGCAGTTGCTTCGGGCTCAATTTGAACCTTGCTCCGGCCATTATCTCGTCAAGCTCCAGTTATTAAAGTTGTAGAGCTACTTCTTAGCTTTCCATAGCCTACTTAATCGCCTTAATCCGAGTTTGGACGCAGAAGTTATGGTCGTTTTTCCAGAGCTCGCCGGGGCGGGAATTTCCTACACAAATTCCTTGCCGCGGCGAGAGCTCGCCGGGGCGAGAAAACGTAGGCCAAAAAGCTCGCCGGGGCGAGCTCGTCGCGGACAGCAGCAGATTTTTTGGGGTTTTTGGTCATTTTTGATGGCTAAGCTAGGTTTGGGCATCCAGGGGGTTTACATACTGATGAGGGGCTCGAAATTAAGAGTTCCATACATTCATATGAGCACTCTAGGTATTGAAGAAACACATTCAAAGGGAGCAAAACCTAGATTTAGTTAGGGTTAGAAAGTGAGTTCTAGAGAGGGGGAGCTACAAATTTCATCACCAAGAAGAGCTTGAGCTTTGCAATTCAAGGACTTTCCAGCAACAAGTTAAGGAGCAATTGAAGAAAGGAGTGCTAAAGGAAGAGGAGAAGCTAGAGATTGACAACAACCAAGCAAGCAATTGATGAACATCTCAAAAGGGGGTTTATTCAGTTTTAGCTTTCCTTTGAATTTGTATCTCTATTTCATGATGAATACCTTGTGTTTAATGTTATTTGTAGCTACCATGAACTAGAGCTTGTATTCTACGATTTCAATGGAACCCAATACATAGTTTTAATTGAATGCTCTTTCTTTGAGGTTGGTTAATTATTTGTGATTGGATATCATAATTTGTGCTTTATATATTAATTACCTAGCTATTAATTACCTTGGGAACTTATATGGAATTGAGAGAGGAAGTATAGGTTGAGACCTTGTTATGATATCATGTGAAAATTAGATATTCCTATGGGTAATTCATGAAATTAAGTGACGTGTGTTTTATTTATTACCCTCATGAATGGATAATTTGATTGTATTTAGGATAGACATATACCTAAATACCACATGTATCCATTGGAGAATCATGCTTAATGATTTCTATTGCGAAAGTTGGTAATTGATAGGGTGATTAATGAGATTTGGTGACACGTGTCTTGTTGATTATTCTTGATATGGGGATTCTTGCTAGTGTGTAGAATAGAGATATATCTATACACCGCATTGAAAAATACGTATTTGACCATCGAGAGAGGCTTGTATATACTTGTAAATTCTCGGATAACAATTCTTGTGATTTAACTAGTTGAAAAGAGAGAGTTAGGATATTCAAGTGAAGTGTTGGGGGACATTGTGATCTTAGACTTGTTAATATTTGATTTCATTATCTTAAAGCTTTCCATAGTTCTTTGATTATTTGTTATCGTTATTAATGCAAAACAACAAAAACAATTGTCATTTGTTTAAATAAGATTGAAATGATAAAAGATTAGTATTTGGAAAAGACTAGTAACAATTCCTCGTGGGATCGATACTCTACTTACTCTTTATTACTTGTTGACCGCGTATACTTGCGCGTATTTGTCATTATATTAATCGGACAACAAGTTTTTGGCGCAAAAACTTGTTGTCCGATTATATAATGACAATTAACGCGCAAGTATACGCGGTCAACAAATTTTTGGCGCCGTTTCCGGGGAATTAGTTTTCTAATGTTTTTCCAATATTAATTTTAATTGAATTGATCTTACTTTGAACTTGTTTTCCTATTTTAAATAAAGTCGGGCCAAGGACTATAAACCAAGCGCTAATTGGGAGGCAACCCAAGTTTATTGTTTTGCTGTTGAGTTTGTTTGATTGTTTCTTTTTAATGTGTTTAATTGCATTTTAATTTCTTTAGTCAATTTCTCTCAGGTACCGAGTATTAAGCAAATTGGATTTGCTCCCAGCTTAGAGGATTTGGAAGATGACATCTATGAAGTTTGACACGTTCTCAGGGAAGTCCTCTATTTTAATTTTTCCTATTTCAAACATTGAGGACAATGTCAAATTTAAGTTTGGGGGTATTGGCTTAGTACTTAGTGTTTGTGTGTTTTTAATTCAATATTTATGTGTTTCCAGTTTGTTTTCGTTGTAAAAAAAAATTCATTTATTTTTAGGATATGTCCCTTGAGCATTGTTTTAATTTGATTTGAACCATAATCCATGGTCTATGATAATGGCTTGTTTAAATTGATTCTAACTCATGGAAAATGGATAATTGTTGCTTAGTCGTTGTGCTTATCGTTATTGTTGGTTATTGTTTTGCTTATGCGTCCTTTCACTTTTATGCACTCACCCATGAGTATTGAGCTAGTCGTATGCTTAGAGAAGGCTTTTATAACCGAATGCTTATGGGAAATATCTATAAACTCTTGAACTCGTTTAAACATCACTCGAAGCAAAGTGTCCAAATTTGTTGTGTTTGAATTGTTGGTCATGTGGTGAGTTGAGATGGAGCGTAAAACGCACTCACTCATGGACACATGCGTAGGAGAGATAGAGCGTAAAGCGCACTCTCTTATAATTTTGATAAAAGTAAGACATTTATGTTTATCAAATCTTGTGTTGGGTTGAGATGGAGCGTAAAACGCACTCACCCACAAGAGTGGACTTAGGATAAGATGGAGCATAAAATGCACTTACCTAGAGTCCTTTGATTTCATATTTTTGAAAATTGTGGTTTGTATACCTTTGTAGTGAGTGATGTGTTAAACATGTAGTTTTTGTGGTTTATTTTGATTATTTCATAAGGTAATGTGGTTGCATAGCTTCATCCGAGCTTGATTAGTTTAGTGCTATTGGGTACACACACACACACACGGAAGGGACCTAAAGCAAGCTATGGCTAGCTCAATGTAAATCTAGACTTGCAACATTTTGAAAGTTTCCTTGAGTTTTCATGTTGTTATACTTTGAGACCATTTGTTAGCTTTTTAATTCATTGCTCAAGATAGGTTTTATTAGAAGTATTTAATTTTTATAGTTTGTGTGTTTTGCTTGAGGACAAGCAAAGGTTTAAGTTTGGGGGTATTTGATGAGTGTGTTTTATATACACAAATTGGGTACTTTTAGCCTTAATAATTTGTAAGTCTTTAGCTATTTCGTTTAGTTTTATGTGTTTTCATCTTATTGTTGTGTAATATAGTTTTGTATTACTTTTATATGTATTTGTGTGTTTTTATGTGTTTTTACATTGTTTTGTATGTATTGAAATAAAGGCCCCTTGGATCGATGCGTTTTTGGCTTAAATCTAGCATTTCCGCTGCTTGTTTCTCCATTTGACCCATGATGCAATCCAAATCTCTCAAAACTTAAAGAACGAAAGTTGTAGATTATGATCTTAGCTTTTCAGAACATCCATAATCATCCAATTTGAAGTTTGTTTGATAGAGTTATGGTCATTTTACCATCGGATTTTGCATGACTTTTACACAGCAGTTGCTTCGGGCTCAATTTGAACCTTGCTCCGGCCATTATCTCGTCAAGCTCCAGTTATGAAAGTTGTAGAGCTACTTCTTAGCTTTTCATAGCCTACTTAATCGCCTTAATCCGAGTTCGGACGCAGAAGTTATGGTCGTTTTTCCAGAGCTCGCCGGGGCGGGAATTTCCTACACAAATTCCTTGCCGCGGCGAGAGCTCGCCGGGGCGAGAAAACGTAGGCCAAACAGCTCGCCGGGGCGAGCTCGTCGCGGACAGCAGCAGATTTTTTGGGGTTTTTGGTCATTTTTGATGGCTAAGCTAGGTTAGGGCATCCAGGGGGTTTACATACTGATGAGGGGCTCGAAATTAAGAGTTCCATACATTCATATGAGCACTCTAGGTATTGAAGAAACACATTCAAAGGGAGCAAAACCTAGATTTAGTTAGGGTTAGAAAGTGAGTTCTAGAGAGGGGGAGCTACAAATTTCATCACCAAGAAGAGCTTGAGCTTTGCAATTCAAGGACTTTCCAGCAACAAGTTAAGGAGCAATTGAAGAAAGGAGTGCTAAAGGAAGAGGAGAAGCTAGAGATTGACAACAACCAAGCAAGCAATTGATGAACATCTCAAAAGGGGGTTTATTCATTTTTAGCTTTCCTTTGAATTTGTATCTCTATTTCATGATGAATACCTTGTGTTTGATGTTATTTGTAGCTACCATGAACTAGAGCTTGTATTCTACGATTTCAATGGAACCCAATACATAGTTTGAATTGAATGCTCTCTCTTTGAGGTTGGTTAATTATTTGTGATTGGATATCATAATTTGTGCTTTATATATTAATTACCTAGCTATTAATTACCTTGGGAACTTATATGGAATTGAGAGAGGAAGTATAGGTTGAGACCTTGTTATGATATCATGTGAAAATTAGATATTCCTATGGGTAATTCATGAAATTAAGTGACGTGTGTTTTATTTATTACCCTCATGAATGGATAATTTGATTGTATTTAGGATAGACATATACCTAAATACCACATGTATCCATTGGAGAATCATGCTTAATGATTTCTATTGCGAAAGTTGGTAATTGATAGGGTGATTAATGAGATTTGGTGACACGTGTCTTGTTGATTATTCTTGATATGGGATTCTTGCTAGTGTGTAGAATAGAGATATATCTATACACCGCATTGAAAAATACGTATTTGACCATCGAGAGAGGCTTGTATATACTTGTAAATTCTCGGATAACAATTCTTGTGATTTAACTAGTTGAAAAGAGAGAGTTAGGATATTCAAGTGAAGTGTTGGGGGACATTGTGATCTTAGACTTGTTAATATTTGATTTTATTATCTTAAAGCTTTCCATAGTTCTTTGATTATTTGTTATCGTTATTAATGCAAAACAACAAAAACAATTGTCATTTGTTTAAATAAGATTGAAATGATAAAAGATCAGTATTTGGAAAAGACTAGTAACAATTCCTCGTGGGATCGATACTCTACTTACTCTTTATTACTTGTTGACCGCGTATACTTGCGCGTATTTGTCATTATATTAATCGGACAACAATGCGTAGGAGAGATAGAGCGTAAAACGCACTCTCTTATAATTGTGATTAAAGAAAAAAATTGTTTATTGCAAATTTTGCATGGGGTTGAGGTTGAGCGTAAAACGCACTCGCCCATATGAGCGTGCTTAAGGATCGAGATGGAGCATAAAATGCACTCACCTAGAGCCATTGGTTCTCAAATTTTTTGGAATTGTGATTTGTACACCTTTGTATTGAGTGATGTGTTAAGTATGTTGTTTTGGGGTTTATTTTGATTATTTCATAAGGTAATGTGGTTAAATAGTTTCATTCGAGCTTGATTGGTTTAGTGCTATTGGGTACTCACACACACACATACGGAAGAGGACTTAAGCATAGTATGACTAGCTAACTGAAATTATAGACTTGCAACGCTTTGTTTGTTCTCTTGAGTTCCATGTGTTGATGCCTTTGAGACCATTTTCGGCTTATTGACTCATTGCTCAAGTTAGGTTGTATTAGAAGTTTTTGAATTGTTTAGTTTAGGTTTGTTTTGCTTGAGGACAAGCAAAGATTTAAGTTTGGGGGTATTTGATGGGTGTGTTTTATATACACAAATTAGGTACATTTGAGCTTGATAATTTGTAAATCCTAAGTCATTTCGTTTGGTTTTTATATATTTTTATCATATTTTTGTAACATGTTATTTTGTATTACGTTTATGTGTTTTGTATTGCTTTTATGTGTTTTTACTTAGTTTTGTAGGAAGTGGAATAAGAGATCAATGCTCATGGATGCCTAATTTGCCATTTTGAGCCTAACTTTGGCACTGTAGCCGCTTGTTTCCAAATTTCACCCATGATCCAATCCGAATCTCTCAAAACTCAAAGAACGAAAGTTGTAGATATTTGTCTTAGCTTTCCAGAGAATCTTGAATCATCCAATTTGAAGTTCGTATGAGAGAGTTATGGCCATTTTACCATCGGATTTGGCATGAATTTTACACAGCAGTTGCTTCGGGCTCAATTTGAGACTTTCTACGGACGTTTTCTCGTCTAGCTCCAGTTATGAACGTTGTAGAGCTCTTTCTTAGCTTTCCATAGCTTATTTACACGCCTAAATCCAAGTTCGGACGAAGAAGTTATGGTCATTTTACTAACCGAGGTCAAAGCTGAGTCGGGTTACAGGCCACCGGCGCGGGCGCGCGGAAATGGATGCGGGCGCGCGGCGCCTGGCACCAGGCAGCCAGCGCGCGCGCGCGCGGCGTGGGCGTGTCATGGGCATGCGGCATGGCCAAGGGCTGGGCGCGGGCGTAGCGGGCAGCGTGCGGGCGCGCCCGAGCGTGCTGAGTGCGATCTTTTGAGCTCCTAGTGCGATTCCAGCTCACTTTTTGACCCAAAATCTGATGTTTGGCTAGGGTTTTTCATGGAGGCACTATATAATATCTCATTGGGGCTTCATATTTGATAACTAGGGATTGGGAGGCTAGACAAAAACATCAAAATAGAGAGCAAAAGTGTTGTAATACAAGGAAAACTCAGCAAAAGCCAAAGAACCAAGAAGGAAAGGCTTGTCAAAGAGATATTTAGACCTTGGGAGGCTACACATACTTCATCAAGAAGAGCTTGGAGGCTGCAATTCAAGGAAATTTCCAGCAACAAGCTATGGAGCAAAAAGAGAAAAGAATGCCAAAGGAAGAGGAAAAGCTAGAGATTGTCATCAACCAAGCAAACAACATATGAATATCTTCTAAATGGGTTTTATCATCTCTTTCTTTCCTTTGAATTTGTAATTCTAATTTATGATGAACACCATGTGTTTGATGTTTTGCTTAGCTATCATGAACTAGACCTTAATTTCTAAGATTTCAATGGAACCCAACACATAGTTTGAATTGATTTCTCTCTCTTTGTTATTAATTACTCATTTGTGAATTGTATGAAATAATTTACGCTTCATATATTAATTGCCTAGCTAGTAATTACCGTGGGAACCTATATGAACTTGACGAACGGATTATAGTGTTTAGACCTTGTTATGATATCATGCGAAAGTTAAAGATTGTTGTGGGTTATTAATTGAGATTTAGTGACATGTGTCTTGTTGATTATCCTCAATGATAGGTAACTTGATAGTATTTAGGATAGATATATACCTAGATACCGTGTGCAACCAATGGAGAATCTATTCTTAATGACTTCCTATGTGAAAGTTGGTAATTGAAAGGACGTTTAATGAGATTTAGTGACACGTGTCTTGTTATTGTTCTTGAAATTAGTCTCTTGATAGTGTGTAGGATAGACATATACCTATATGCCGCATTAGGAAGATTCGAATTTGACCATCGACAGAGGCTTATAAGTAGCTTTGATTTCTCGGTTGGCAATTCTATGTTAATTCAAATGAGAGAGTTAGGATATTCAAATGAAGTGTTGGGGGAAATTGCAATCTTAGACTTGTTAACATTAAATTTCATTGTTTTAACGCTTTCCATAGATCTTAATTATTACCAAACAACAAAACAAACTCAATTCATCATTTATCTAAATAAAATCGAGACGATATATAGTTGGTACTTGGGATACACTAGAACAATTCTCTGTGGGTTCGACAACTCTCTTATCACTTTATTACTTGTTGACCGCGTATACTTGCGCGTATTTTTCGGTTGTGAAATCGACCAACAAGTTTTTGGCGCCGTTGCCGGGGAATTGTTCTTCTAGTGTTTTCCAATATTAATGACAATCGAATTGGTTTTAATTTAGACTTGTAAATAATTTTCTTATTATTTATTTTGTTTTGTTTTGATTTTGTTTTCAGTTAATGGATGAGCATAACTATCAATGGGATTATGAAGGGACGACGCAACCAAGTTCGTCAAAACTTCTTGAGCAATTACAAGAACAACTTGCAACGCTTTCAAGGGCTGTTGACACTCTTAAAGGTCAGTCCACTCAAAATGCCTACAGTCAGAGTCAAGCTGACTACTACCCAAACTACTATCAACCAGGTTGGCAAGATCATCCAAGCTTTTCTTGGGACAACAGTCAAGATCAATGCTTTGATCCAAGTCTCTTATACCATTCAGAATTTTCATTCCAACCTCCACCACACCATGAGGATACATCTAATGTGGAGGAGATTCTTCCCTTGTTCATTGAGAAACAAGAATTGTTACGAAGCGTCGAGAACCAAATGGCACAACTTCTCGAGGCAGTGCTTATTCACCCGCAAAGCACCTTACCTTGTATTACACAGATTAACCCTATAGAGGAAGGTGAAGAGCAATGTTTGGTGAATTCGCATAGTTGTGACAAAGCGGAAAGAAGGAGGGAGGAGCTCATGGCTCATATCTCTCAAAATGAGGTTAGGTTGGCAAATATACAATCTTCAGTGCAGAGCATCATGAACTATGTTGCCAATTCTTACATTATTCACCCGCAAAGCACCTTATCTAGCGATACAGAGATCAACCCCATAGAGGAAGGTGAAGAGGAGTGCTTGGTAGATGATCAAGGAAATGGCGCGGAGTTGCACGAAGCTATTAGTGAAAATTTTGAGAGTGTACATCCTATTGTGGATGATGATTCTGAGGTTGATGAGACGAGGAGCATGAATGGGGATCATGAAAAGGAAATTGAAGATCAAGAAGTCACATTTGAGGTTTTCAAACCCATTAAGCACCCATTGGTTCATGAAGAAGATCTTCATGTCGATCTTGACACAAGTGCAATAATTGATGATGCGGATGAGGAAAGCTTCTTCTTGCCATCGGATGATACAAAGTTTGAGGGTCGCCAATCTGGCATGCATGCCATGCAAATCAAAGAAAGAACAACGAGGCGGCATGCAATGGTCAATTTTGCGATTGAGCCGGATTGATGGGAAATAAAGGAGTCGGGCTAACGACTTTAAACCAAGCGCTTCTTGGGAGGCAACCCAAGTTTACTGTTTTGCTTTTATTTTTGTTTGATTGCATTTTAGTGGTTTAATTGCATTTTAATTTCTTTAGTCATTTGTTTTCAGGTACACTCCCAACTTTGAGGTATCGAAAGATGATATCAATGGTGCTTGACACGGTTTCAGGGAAGTCTTCTATTTTAATTTTTCCTATATCAGACATTGAGGACAATGTCAAGTTTAAGTTTGGGGGTAGTACTTCGTATTTGTGTGTTTTTAATTTAGTTTTTGCGTGATTTAAGTATGTTTTTCTTTTTATTCAAAAAAAAAAATTCATTTATTTTTAGGATGTGTCCCTTGAGCATTGTTTTAATTTGATTTGTACCATAATCCATGGTCAATGATAATAGCTTATTTGAAGAGAGCCTAAGTCATGAGATATTGACAATTGTTGCTTAATCTTTGTGCTTATCGTTAATGGCTATTATTTTGCTTATGCGTCCTTTCACTTTTATGCACTTACCCATGAGTATTAAGCTAGTTGTATGCTTAGTGAAGGCTTTTATAACCGAATGCTTGTGGAAAATATCTATAAACTCTAGAACTCGTTTAAACATCACTCGAAGCAAGGTGTCTAAATTTGTTATGCTTGAATTGATGGTCATGTGGTGAGTTGAGATGGAGCGTAAAACGCACTCACTCATGGACACATGCGTGATGAGTGTGTTTTATATACACAAATTGGGTACTTTTAGCCTTAATAATTTGTAAGTCTTTAGTTATTTCGTTTGGTTTTATGTGTTTTCATCTTATTGTTGTGTAATATAGTTTTGTATTACTTTTATATGTATTTGTGTGTTTTTATGTGTTTTTACGTTGTTTTGTAGGTATTGAAATAAAAGCCACTTGGATCGATGCGTTTTTGGCTTAAATCTAGCATTCCCGCTGCTTGTTTCTCCATTTGACCCATGATGCAATCCGAATCTCTCAAAACTTAAAGAACACAAGTTGTAGATTTTGATCTTAACTTTTCAGAACATCCATAATCATCCAATTTGAAGTTCGTTTGATAGAGTTATGGTCATTTTACCATCGGATTTTGCATGACTTTTACACAGCAGTTGCTTCGGGCTCAATTTGAACCTTGCTCCGGCCATTATCTCGTCAAGCTCCAGTTATGAAAGTTGTAGAGCTACTTCTTAGCTTTCCATAGCCTACTTAATCGCCTTAATCCGAGTTCGGACGAAGAAGTTATGGTCATTTTTCCAGAGCTCGCCGGGGCGGGAATTTCCTACACAAATTTCTCGCCGCGGCGAGAGCTCGCCGGGGCGAGAAAACGTAGGCCAAAAAGCTCACCGGGGCGAGCTCGTCGCAGACAGCAGCAGATTTTTTGGGGTTTTTGGTCATTTTTGATGGCTAAGCTAGGTTAGGGCATCCAGGTGTTTACATACTGATGAGGGGCTCGAAATTAAGAGTTTCATACATTCATATGAGCACTCTAGGTATTGAAGAAACACATTCAAAGGGAGCAAAACCTAGATTTAGTTAGGGTTAGAAAGTGAGTTCTAGAGAGGGGGAGCTACAAATTTCATCACCAAGAAGAGCTTGAGCTTTGCAATTCAAGGACTTTCCAGCAACAAGTTAAGGAGCAATTGAAGAAAGGAGTGCTAAAGGAAGAGGAGAAGCTAGAGATTGACAACAACCAAGCAAGCAATTGATGAACATCTCAAAAGGGGGTTTATTCATTTTTAGCTTTCCTTTGAATTTGTATCTCTATTTCATGATGAATACCTTGTGTTTGATGTTATTTGTAGCTACCATGAACTAGAGCTTGTATTCTACGATTTCAATGGAACCCAATACATAGTTTGAATTGAATGCTCTCTCTTTGAGGTTGGTTAATTATTTGTGATTGGATATCATAATTTGTGCTTTATATATTAATTACCTAGCTATTAATTACCTTGGGAACTTATATGGAATTGAGAGAGGAAGTATAGGTTGAGACCTTGTTATGATATCATGTGAAAATTAGATATTCCTATGGGTAATTCATGAAATTAAGTGACGTGTGTTTTATTTATTACCCTCATGAATGGATAATTTGATTGTATTTAGGATAGACATATACCTAAATACCACATGTATCCATTGGAGAATCATGCTTAATGATTTCTATTGCGAAAGTTGGTAATTGATAGGGTGATTAATGAGATTTGGTGACACGTGTCTTGTTGATTATTCTTGATATGGGATTCTTGCTAGTGTGTAGAATAGAGATATATCTATACACCGCATTGAAAAATACGTATTTGACCATCGAGAGAGGCTTGTATATACTTGTAAATTCTCGGATAACAATTCTTGTGATTTAACTAGTTGAAAAGAGAGAGTTAGGATATTCAAGTGAAGTGTTGGGGGACATTGTGATCTTAGACTTGTTAATATTTGATTTCATTATCTTAAAGCTTTCCATAGTTCTTTGATTATTTGTTATCGTTATTAATGCAAAACAACAAAAACAATTGTCATTTGTTTAAATAAGATTGAAATGATAAAAGATTAGTATTTGGAAAAGACTAGTAACAATTCCTCGTGGGATCGATACTCTACTTACTCTTTATTACTTATTGACCGCGTATACTTGCGCATATTTGTCATTATATTAATCGGACAACAATGCGTAGGAGAGATAGAGCGTAAAACGCACTCTCTTATAATTGTGATTAAAGAAAAAAATTGTTTATTGCAAATTTTGCATGGGGTTGAGGTTGAGCGTAAAACGCACTCGCCCATATGAGCGTGCTTAAGGATCGAGATGGAGCATAAAATGCACTCACCTAGAGCCATTGGTTCTCAAATTTTTTGGAATTGTGATTTGTACACCTTTGTATTGAGTGATGTGTTAAGTATGTTGTTTTGGGGTTTATTTTGATTATTTCATAAGGTAATGTGGTTAAATAGTTTCATTCGAGCTTGATTGGTTTAGTGCTATTGGGTACTCACACACACACATACGGAAGAGGACTTAAGCATAGTATGACTAGCTAACTGAAATTATAGACTTGCAACGCTTTGTTTGTTCTCTTGAGTTCCATGTGTTGATGCCTTTGAGACCATTTTCGGCTTATTGACTCATTGCTCAAGTTAGGTTGTATTAGAAGTTTTTGAATTGTTTAGTTTAGGTTTGTTTTGCTTGAGGACAAGCAAAGATTTAAGTTTGGGGGTATTTGATGGGTGTGTTTTATATACACAAATTAGGTACATTTGAGCTTGATAATTTGTAAATCCTAAGTCATTTCGTTTGGTTTTTATATATTTTTATCATATTTTTGTAACATGTTATTTTGTATTACGTTTATGTGTTTTGTATTGCTTTTATGTGTTTTTACTTAGTTTTGTAGGAAGTGGAATAAGAGATCAATGCTCATGGATGCCTAATTTGCCATTTTGAGCCTAACTTTGGCACTGTAGCCGCTTGTTTCCAAATTTCACCCATGATCCAATCCGAATCTCTCAAAACTCAAAGAACGAAAGTTGTAGATATTTGTCTTAGCTTTCCAGAGAATCTTGAATCATCCAATTTGAAGTTCGTATGAGAGAGTTATGGCCATTTTACCATCGGATTTGGCATGAATTTTACACAGCAGTTGCTTCGGGCTCAATTTGAGACTTTCTACGGACGTTTTCTCGTCTAGCTCCAGTTATGAACGTTGTAGAGCTCTTTCTTAGCTTTCCATAGCTTATTTACACGCCTAAATCCAAGTTCGGACGAAGAAGTTATGGTCATTTTACTAACCGAGGTCAAAGCTGAGTCGGGTTACAGGCCACTGGCGCGGGCGCGCGGAAATGGATGCGGGCGCGCGGCGCCTGGCACCAGGCAGCCAGCGCGCGCGCGCGCGCGCGGCGTGGGCGTGTCATGGGCATGCGGCATGGCCAAGGGCTGGGCGCGGGCGTAGCGGGCAGCGTGCGGGCGCGCCCGGGCGTGCTAAGTGCGATCTTTTGAGCTCCTAGTGCGATTCCAGCTCACTTTTTGACCCAAAATCTGATGTTTGGCTAGGGTTTTTCATGGAGGCACTATATAATATCTCATTGGGGCTTCATATTTGATAACTAGGGATTGGGAGGCTAGACAAAAACATCAAAATAGAGAGCAAAAGTGTTGTAATACAAGGAAAACTCAGCAAAAGCCAAAGAACCAAGAAGGAAAGGCTTGTCAAAGAGATATTTAGACCTTGGGAGGCTACACATACTTCATCAAGAAGAGCTTGGGGGCTGCAATTCAAGGAAATTTCCAGCAACAAGCTATGGAGCAAAAAGAGAAAAGAATGCCAAAGGAAGAGGAAAAGCTAGAGATTGTCATCAACCAAGCAAACAACATATGAATATCTTCTAAATGGGTTTTATCATCTCTTTCTTTCCTTTGAATTTGTAATTCTAATTTATGATGAACACCATGTGTTTGATATTTTGCTTAGCTATCATGAACTAGACCTTAATTTCTAAGATTTCAATGGAACCCAACACATAGTTTGAATTGATTTCTCTCTCTTTGTTATTAATTACTCATTTGTGAATTGTATGTCATAATTTACGCTTCATATATTAATTGCCTAGCTAGTAATTACCGTGGGAACCTATATGAACTTGACGAACGGATTATAGTGTTTAGACCTTGTTATGATATCATGCGAAAGTTAAAGATTGTTGTGGGTTATTAATTGAGATTTAGTGACATGTGTCTTGTTGATTATCCTCAATGATAGGTAACTTGATAGTATTTAGGATAGATATATACCTAGATACCGTGTGCAACCAATGAAGAATCTATTCTTAATGACTTCCTATGTGAAAGTTGGTAATTGAAAGGACGTTTAATGAGATTTAGTGACACGTGTCTTGTTATTGTTCTTGAAATTAGTCTCTTGATAGTGTGTAGGATAGACATATACCTACATGCCGCATTAGGAAGATTCGAATTTGACCATCGACAGAGGCTTATAAGTAGCTTTGATTTCTCGGTTGGCAATTCTATGTTAATTCAAATGAGAGAGTTAGGATATTCAAATGAAGTGTTGGGGGAAATTGCAATCTTAAACTTGTTAACATTAAATTTCATTGTTTTAACGCTTTCCATAGATCTTAATTATTACCAAACAACAAAACAAACTCAATTCATCATTTATCTAAATAAAATCGAGACGATATATAGTTGGTACTTGGGATACACTAGGACAATTCTCTGTGGGTTCGACAACTCTCTTATCACTTTATTACTTGTTGACCGCGTATACTTGCGCATATTTTTCGGTTGTGAAATCGACCAACACCTTCTTGGAAAATAAGTTTATCCTTGAAGGAGCTAGTGGGAGAAAAATAGATCTTAAAGAAGTTCAAGAACCACAAAACACTATAAGTCAAATGGAGGAACCTATAGATAGACCTATTGTACCACAACCGAATTGTAAATATGAAAGAGTACCGAAGATACCTGAAAGGTATGGATTCATCATAGAGAATGATAATGAGGTAAGCATCATAGATGATGATGATCCAGTTATATACGATGAGGCTATGAGTAGTAAAAACTTAGAGAAATGACAAATTGCCATGAAATCCGAAATGGACTCTATGTATGAAAACCATGTGTGGACTTTGGTTAACCCTCCAAAAGGCATAAAGCCTATAGGGTGTAAATGGGTCTTTAAGAGAAAGATTGGAACATATAGCAAGGTGGAGACCTATAAGGCTAAACTGGTGGCAAAAGGTTTCAAACAAAGGCAATGAGTTGATTATGATGAAACTTTCTCACCGGTAGTAATGCTCAAGTCCTTTTGAATTTTGCTTGCGATAGCAGCTTACTATGATTACGAGATCTGACAAATGGACGTGAAAACGGCCTTCCTCAATGGGAGACTTGAGGAGAATGTATATATGATATAACCAGAGGGATTTATTTCATTGGATGGAGCAAATCAAGTATATAAGCTACAACGATCCATTTGCGGATTGAAGCAAGCTTCTCAAAGATGGAACATACGTTTTAATGAGATAATCAAAGAGTTTAATTTTATCAAAAACGAGGATGAACTATGTGTGTACAAGAAGGTCAATAGGAGCGCAATGACATTTCTAGTACTATATGTTGATGATATACTACTGATCGAGAATGACATACCAATACTACAATCAGTAAAGATATGGTTGTCTAAACACTTCTCTATGAAAGATTTGGGAGAAACATCCTACATTTTAGGGATAAAGATCTATAGAGATAGATCTAAAAGGATGCTCAACTTGACCCAAGGAACGTATATTGATTCGATGCTAAAGAGGTTTAGCATGGCCAACTCCAAGAGAGGACTCATACCGATGAGCCATGGAATACATCTCTCCAAGAAAATGTCCCTAAAGACACCGAAAGAGAGAGATAACATGAGTAAGATACCTTATAATTTGGCAATAGGATCTATCATGTATGGGATGATATATACGAGACCTAATGTTGCTTATGCACTAAGTGTGACAAGTAGATATCAGTCAAATCCTGGAGAAGAACACTAAAAAGC
Organism: Aralia elata; assembly: GCA_034770075.1. Lineage (NCBI taxonomy): Eukaryota > Viridiplantae > Streptophyta > Magnoliopsida > Apiales > Araliaceae > Aralia > Aralia elata. Next base: position 15,836,487 of record CM068385.1, read on the forward strand.
GGTGAAAAATATCTTAAAGTACTTAAGAAGAACTAAGGATATGTTTCTAGTGTATGGTGGGTCTGATTTGAAACTAGAGGGCTATAAAGACTCAAGTTTTTAAACTAACCAAGACGACAACAAATCCACTTCGGGTTATGTGTTTACCCTGAACGGTGGTGCAATGAGTTGGAAGAGTTCCAAGCAGCAAATGGTTGTTGATTCAGTGACAGAGGTAGAGTATATAGCTGCAAATGAAGCTACAAAGAAAGCTGTTTGGATAAAGAAGTTCATTACAGAACTTGGAGTGGTTCTTAACATACGAGGATCAGTGCCTGCATATTGTGACAACACTAGGGCTATTGCACAGGCTAAGGAACCTATGTCTCTTCAAAGATCCAAACATGTAGTGCAGCGCTTTCATTTAATTAGAGAAACTATTGAAAGAAAAGATGTCACCTTAGAGAGAGTGGACTCTCAGAACAACATTGCAAATCTATTTACTAAAGCATTATCTCAGCAGTAGTTTAATCGTCACTTAGAGAAGATGGGTATAAATACCAGGGCGATTGGCTTTAGTGTAAGTGGAAGATTGAAAGTAGTATGCCCTCAAGCTAATCACATAGGATGTGATGAGCATTTACTTTGTAATCTTGTTCATTTATTAATAAAATAATTTATTTAATTAAAGACATTCTTTATCCATGTTTAATTGATTGAATTAAATAAATGTAATAAACTCATAGTTTTGCAGCAATGCCTTTAGAATTATGAAGAGTTCATGTTAATGAGATCTAAATTCTAGATAGCTTAAAAACTAAAATGTTCCAATCGTTGGATCACTAATATGGGGTTACTGCTTCCGGATAGATTAGTACATACTATGCTTGCTCTATTGAAGAGGATGATTGATCTCATAATCATTTGTGTGGAGACACTAAAGTAAGTATGCAGGTGCTTATTGGAGAATAAGTTCACTGAACATGACTCGCTTAAGGAACACCTAATGGAGTTTTACTTGCCTGATAATAGGAGTTCCTATAGTAATAGTTGTACAAGTGATCCCTAAACTTGAGATCGTCATAGTACCTTGTGTATTCTGAGTTATACTTTGTCATATTCCTTAAGACTCTTTGGGTATATCAAAGGGTATGTTCGGGTATAATAAAGTGTACATAGAGGTAGGTGAATGATCAACAAAAGATCTACCATTTCCAGTAAATGGAGAGAATGTCATATGCGATTCGATAAATAACAACTCAGAAATCCTTAGCCAAAGTGAATAAAAATTAGAAAGGAGTTTCTAATTTACATTAACTGGAGTTGTGCATTTTAGAATCGAAATGCATATGATTAATAAATAAGACTTGTCAATAATTCTCTGCCTTATGTTTAATCGGGACATTGTATGGTAGAATGATTGAATTGTACGGTAACTATTTACGGAATAGGTTCTTTGTGATTAAATATTGATTTCATATTATCCGGATAGTTATGATATGCTGATAGGTGTCCCTCATGATGTAGAATAAATATTATTTATTTATATTTGAATTAAAAGAGTTTAATTCATTATAAATAATATTAGAACGGTTCTAATTATTTATTCTATTACTGATATAATATTGAATCTAAAGGGTCATACCATAAAAGAGAAATATTATTTTAGAAGTAATTGACTTAATAATAATAATTTAGTATTTGGAGAAATACTAATATTTATAATTAAGTATTTAGAGAAATACTAATTATAAATTAATAAGAGGAGTCTTATTGTTGTTGTTGTTGTTGTTGTTGTTATTGTTATTATTATTATTATAAATAATTTAGTTCCTAAATAGTTTGGGAATTAAATTAAAACCCTAAGTTCTAAAGAGTATAGAAGGAGGAAAAGTCTATATAAGGAGAGATCTTATGATAGATTAAGGGTGGAGGTTATTGTGAGTATAAAGATACTACGTAATAACAATTCTCTGCAACCTAAAGAGTTACAAGTGGGAGCGAGAATTAGGGCTAGCCATCCAAGGTTTGGAGAAACCTAAATTTTACTTCTTCAATTATATTCTCTTGGTAGATCATCTTTAAAGCGCTGCACATATTGAGTAGCTAACGTTTAATCTGAGGATTTGAAGAAGCACGGAGGGGCAAAGGATTGGAACTTGAAGATCAAATCAAAGAGTTGATTCATCTTCTTAAGGTATATCTATTATCCCTCTTCGAGTAATAATATTGCATCAAGATGATCCTAGGATTGCAATAAAAATTTTAAATATAATTTATGTTATATTTCCGCTTTATATACATGTGATTGTATGTATGTTCTTAAATCTGCAAACTAACAACTCATTCCCCAATAATGTCTGATTCCCCATCAGCCACTGACCCGAAGACATTCGGAATGACTATCCCATCGAACTCTTCGACGCCATCATCCTTCCCGTCGATGATGAAAAATTAAAAAGACTAAACCCCCAACAACTTCTCATCAGTAGCGCAGTCCATGGGGGTCGGGTAAGTGTTGTATACATACCTTCCCCTTCCCTTCCATACTTATCATTTCGATAACCTAAGCGGGTTGCTTTATGTTTCAGGCTCTTGCTGTTTTTGGACGTGTTCTTCACATGCTCGATGAGGCAACCTCTCAAGAAAAAGAGCTGAAGGCCGAAATCGAATGCCTTCAAGAAGAAGCCAAGGCTCTCCAAATTGAACTCCAAAATGAGCAAGATCATAACACCAACACCATGATCAAATCCCAATAGTTGTTGCGCTAATTAAAAACTTTAAGATGGCAAAGCCCCGAACTAGCTGAATAAAGGCAGAAACTTTTGGAGGACAGGATAGAGCTCAAAGGAGAGAATGAAGAGCTGAAGAAAACTATCAAGGACTAAGAAAGCCAGCTCTGGGACATGCATATCCAGATAAAAGACCTAGTTAAAGGAGCCTCCCAACTAGAGAAAGAACTAAACGACCTTCGGGCCCAAAGCTAGTAAATCTTCGAAGCTAATAAATGAAAGATCATCCACAAGTACAAAACTTCTCCCGAGCTAACCAAAGCTGTTGTGGAACAGTTTGATAAAGGCTATCAGTTCGCCAAGGCAAAAATCACGGCAGTCGGCTTCGACCCCCTCCTTCTCGGCTTTTCTGATGATGAAGAAGAGGAAGGAATCGAAACCGAAGAGGATCCCCTTGCCGATCCATAACTTTATGTTTTTGAATTTTTAAGAATTGTGTATGATGCCTTTTTTATAATGGATAAATGTTTATATATTTACAATTTTCTCAAACGCAAACCATTCAAAAGAAAAATTAACTCCTTATTAATAATACAATAGGGCTACAATTCAACTAACTATCCACTCCAACTTTAGATCTGTAATTCTAAAAAAGAAAAAAAACTATTCTTGTAAATAAAAAACATATCTTATTGATAATACTGGCGGAGCTTCCCCACATGCTAAGTATTCTTCATTTATACACCCTGCATAGTCCAAAGCCGATAAGTTCCTAACTTCAGCACCTCGATGACTTCATATGATCCCTCGTAGTTAGGTATGAGTTTCCCTATATTCTGAGGAGTAGAAGCCTCGACTTCCCGAAGCACCAAATCTCTAACCACAAACCTTCGTTATTTAACCTTCCGATTGTAATGTCGAGCAATTCGTTGCTGGTAAATGGCCAACCTTATCATCGCCAAATTTTGAACTCCATTTAACAAATCTAGGTTTAACCGAAGACCTTCATCATTATACAACTCCTTAAATTGGCTAACCTGAAGAGAGGGAGACCCAATTTTCACTAGAATAAGGGCATCAGTTCTGTATGCCAGCCAAAAAGGAGAATCCCCCGTGGTGGTCTGAGGCGTAGTTTGGTAAGACCACAATACACTGTATAATTATTTCGGCCATCGGCCTTTAGCTTTGTCTAATCTCATTTTGATGTCATTCAATAAGGTCCAATTCATCACCTCGACCTAACCGTTGGACTGAGGTCGGGCCACCGAGATAGTACGATGCTGAATGTTCAAATCCTTTAAGAACTAATCAAACTTAGCCCCCACAAACTGACGCCCGTTGTCCGACACCATAACCACGGGAATATCAAACCGAAACACCACTGACTCCTTAAAAAATTGCATACAATCATGCTCAGTGATCGTCCGAAGAGGTTTGGCCTCCACCCACTTGGTCATGTAATCAATCGCGACAATCACAACCGCTAGCTGACCCTTCGCCTTTGGGAGGGGACCCAAGATATCAATTTCCCATACTACGAATGGAATCGGGGACAAGATCGATGCCGGTGCGGAATAGGGCTATTGAGCTGACACTTGACACATTTCTTCATGAAATTCTTTGCCTCCTAAAATATGGTCGACCAATAGTACCCTTGCCTTCTCAACTTATACGCGAATGTCTTGGCCCCCCATATGATCCATACATATCCCTTCATGCACTTTCTAAAAAATAAAAGGTGCCTCCGAAGGTACCAGACATTTTAATAAAGGAGAAGAATAAGCCCATCTATAGAGATCTCCGTTAATTAAACAAAAATATGAACTCATGTGCTTCACCCCCTTTGCCAATATCCGATCTAAAGGCAACTTTCCTTCGCTAAGGTAATCTAGATAGGGGGTAAACCAATAATCTAACCTTTCTATCGCCATGACCACCTGCTTCTGAATGCTCGGGGCGTCTAAAACCTCCCAGTACACCAACCCGCCGAATAAGCTTACATTCGTCGTGACTAATTTTGATAAGGCATCAGCCACAGTATTATTCGCCTGATCCATTCCCTAGAAAGAGCAAGAATTGAAATTATGTAGTAAACTCTTATCTTTACTTAAATATTTGGGCATTCGTGCCCCCAGAGTCTCATACTCCCCTGTTATTTGATTAACAACTAACTGTGAGTCACTAAATACAAGAAAATGGCGAACCTCCAAACTCCATGGCAATCGTAACCCTGCTAGGATTGCCTCATACTCCGCCTCATTATTAGTTGCCTTGAACTGGAAGCATATTATCTGTAGGACTTTAAACCCCTAGGGGTTAGTCAATATGACTCCCGCCCCACTTATGTCCATCGTCGAAGACCCATCCATATAAAGAGTTCAAGAGGATTGCGCTAACTATACCACAGTCACCCGGCATACCACCTCCTCAGATCGGACCTATGGATCCGGTTTGGTAAATGAACACTTAATCATGAAATCTGCTAAAGTCTGACCCTTTATTGCCGTTCGCGAATGATGCTCCAAGGAAAACTGGCTTAACACCACTACCCAAGCCACCAACCACCCCGAAACATCCGGCTTATAGAGTACCTTCTTCAAAGGTTGATCAGTAAAAATAACCACCACCCAACCTTGAAAATAGTGCAAAAGCTTCTGATTGGCTATAATAAGAGCATAAGCAAACTTCTCAAAATTTGGATATCTAGTCTTTGTATCCCGAAGAGCGTGGCTGATATAATATACAGGGTACTGCTTCCCTCCCAACTCTCTTACCAGTACTGCACCAACAGCTAGGGAGCTCGCTGCTAGATACAAATATAATGGTTTAGAAGGAACTGGCTTCATTAATAAAGGAGCCACAGACAAATACCTTTTTATCCCCTAAAATGCATCTTCACACTCCGAAGTCCACTAAAAAGTTTTCTCATTCTTCAGCTCTTTTAAAGTATCAAAAAAGGGCAGACACCGTTCCGTTAATTCGGGACATAAATCACCAAAGCGTTGCTATCCACCCTACCAAGTACTGAACATCCTTGAAGGTCTGTGGGACCTCATATCCAGTATAGCCTTTATCTTCTCCAGATTGGCTTCGATTTCCCTCAACCTAACCAAATACCTAAGGAATTTTTTTGATCCGAGACCAAAGGTGCACTTAGTTGGATTCAGTAGTATATTGTGATCTCGGATGGTTTGAAAACATTCATCCAGATCCTCTAAATGGTCCCGTACTACAGTGCTCTTGACAATCATATCATCAACGTACACCTCCATATTCTATCCGATCAGTTTTCAGAACACCATATTCATCATATGTTGGTATGTTGTTCCTATGTTAATTAACTCGAATGACATCTTCCCATACGCATATATTACGTGATGTGTGATGAATGTCGTCTTCGGGATATCCTCCTTATACATCGAGATCTAATTGTATCCTAAAAAAGGCATCCAAAAAGCTCAAAAGAGCGTGTCCGAAAGTGGCATCGATAAGTTGATCAATGTGCGACAATGGATAAAATTCTTCAGGAATGTCCTATTTAAATCGGTATAATCAATACACACTCTCCACTTTTCATTCTACTTCCTAGCCAACACCACATTAGTTAACCACTTCGGGTAATCAATCTCAAAGATGACATCGGCCACCAAGAGCTTGGTTATTTCGTCATCAATAATCGTCTGCCGTTTCGGGGCAAAGATTCTCATTTTCTATCAAACAGGCTTTCAGGCAGGATCCACACTTAGATGATGTACAACCACTAACTCGTGAATACCTGGCATGTCACTTGGAACCCAAGCAAAGATATTTGTATATGTCCAAAGGAGATCAACCAAGCCCGTCCGAAGAGGTTCACCCAGTCCCAATCCGATTTTAACTATTTTTGTCAAATTTTTCGGTATCAATTCCATATCTTCTGTCTCTTCGGCTGGAAGGCCAAGAGGTTCTATAACCCTCTCGATAATGGTTCCACTTCAATTTTCATCACATGTCGTTTCTTACTAACCCCGACTCTAGATATTAATGTATTCTGGTAGCACCTTCGAGCAATATCTAGGTCCCCTTTCACCTCGTTGACTCCATATGGCGTAGGGAACTTAATTTTGAAATGAGTAACAGATGTAATCGCATGTAGTGCAACCAGCATTATTCGACCCAGTATAACATTATAAACAGAATCAAATTGTACTATAAAAAATTTTATATTCACCTGAACCTGTCGCGGAGTCATACCGAAGGTAACCGGTATCTCGATGTTACCGACCACATTGACCGGATCATTGTTGAACCCGAACAAGGAGCCTCCTGCCCAACTTCCCTTTTTCTTCCCTCTAGGTTCATCCTCTGGTACACATAACTGTAAAGAATATCCACTGAAGACACATTTTCGATCATGATTCTCCGCATATCAACTGGCCCCACTTGTACTGTGATAACCAGTTTTCTCTCATGCGGTTCCACTGTGTCAGGCGAATAATCCTTATCGGAGAAAGAGATTATAGTGTTAGGATAAGGTCGTTCTCTTTTTTATGGTTGTTCGGATAATCCAAAGAACCTTAACATTTTCTGCTCGTCATGCGTCAAACCAACCTCCCAAAATAACATCCACCACCCGTCGAATAGGCTCATCCTGATCGAGTTATCGTTCCCGATGGCATTCCCAATCATCCTCATGTCTTAGTACTAGCCCTTCTCGTCTGGTCATATAGTGTACCAACTCTCTATTCTAGACATTATTTTAAATCATATTCTTCAACTGCCAACACGCTTCGATCAAATATCCCATTTTTTAATGGTACTGGAAAAATAAACTCTTATCTCCCTTTATTATACGGTTACTCATCGGGCATGGTTCGAAAAAGGGTTTATCCCTAATCTCATTAAGGATCCTGGCCCAATCAGTATTAAGCGGAGTATAGGTTTTATTATCAGACTGATTCCGGAATGGAGGTTGGTCGTTTCTTGCAGACCCGTTGCGAGCCTCCTTCCTCACTTGTATATCTGGCCTGAGATTATAAATTTTGATCTCAATCCCCAGGCCGATCAGTCCAACGGGATTGCAGCTTAAGACTCCTTATGGCATCATCAATGGTGATAAAGTTCTCCGCCCTATCATAAGCTTCTAACAAATCCTTCGGAGTATTGAACATGATATTCTTCATCAACTACCGCGACCTCTCCATATCTAACCCCTTAGTAAGGAATTAAAGCGCTTACAGTATGTTGAGATCTATCATCGTGTCGACTGCCTCTCTAAACCTCTTCACGTATTGACTTAAACTTTCATTCGTCTATTATTTAATTTGCAAAAGGGAGGCTGTCAACTTCCCCATTCTCTTGTTGCTACCAAACTGATCATGGAATTTATCGTAAAGTTCCTGCCAAGACCCGATGAAGTTGGGTGGCAGCGAAATCATCCACAACCGAGCCCCTTTCTTTAGTATGGTGACAAAAATCTGACATCGAGAAGCATTCGAATGCTTATAATAATGCATAAGATGCTCAAACGTGTGGGTATGATCATAGGGGTCGCCAGTGCCATATATTTCTAAAGGGGCATCTTTTTAGTCAGATCGGCCCGACCCCGATCAATCTCTGGTGTAAAAGGTGACTTCGGGTTGACCGATAATTGGTTTGTCTAAGCTATAACCGATATCTTCTGCTCTAACTCTGTGAACTTCTACATTATGGAATCGAGTATCCCTTTCGGGGGAGTTCCTTTGTGACGATTCCATAAATAATCTGGTGAAGCAACTCACTGACGTCATTCAAACTGTACCTGTCCCTTCTCCGATTCCTAAGAGTGTGGTTTGCATCTGTTCCTTCCTTCTAGTGAGCCTTTAAATCAGTGGGTTCTGGACCGACTCTACAGCGTAGACTCCCGACGCCCATGCCGAGTCTAGAAAACCTCTTCTTCCCCCTCCAATTTCGCTAATTGTGCATCCCATTCTTCTTGTTGGAGGCATAAAGTCTCCAAAACCTCCTTTGCTTATTGGATCTTACGTAACCGAATCAACTCTTGCTTGTCATGCCCCCGATCTCAATCTCGGTGAGTATGGGTTTAGGACTGATCATCTGCCTTGCGTTTATAAGGATTAAGGGTTTTCTAGCTTGTAGAGAATAGTTGTCGTCGAACCGGAGCCGATTGAGCTTTTATTGGGACCGATTTAGGGTTATTGGGTCCAAGTCTGTCTTTGACGGACTTGCGGACTTAATATGTTGTCGGATTAATCAAGGACCTATCCTGGTCAGGAACTATCTTTCCTTTACCCACCATCCATTTAACTTGAAAGTAAATTGTTGATTTCAATTCAATACTAGAACAAGACCCTCCTTTTAGCGCAAATGTTAATATCGTATTCTAACAGCTCACCAAATCACCAACCAGCGAACTTAAAACTTGCATAGTGAACAAACAAACACACCAAAAAGCTTGACGGTCAAGGCCGTTGGGGGATAGCTCCGGTGTGAAAATAAGTACAGGTCAGAAACGTTAACAATGGAGATATGTAATTGCTCTAGTGAATAAGAGTAATAATGTGAGTGTACATTGAACTTGAATTATGGTTGTATTTATAGCTTGATCACACCGCCTCAATTTATCGCGCCCGTCTCTGAGTATGAATAGGACTCCTATGTAGAGATTCCTTATAAATGTAAGTCTCATAACTGAATAGAATTTGACTTCCTCAGAAATAGGAAGTCAAATAGGACAAGGAATTTATAAATCAACTTGGACTGTAACCCTTCTAGAATATCAAACTTTTCCTTGTCAATGTAACCATCTAGCCATGTGGCGTGGGTCCCCCTCCCCCAAATCGTTCAGACCCATCAAACCACACTCCAACATTTATTATTATTATTTTTATTATTATTATTATTGTTGTTGTTGTTGTTGTTATTGTTAAATGCTCCCACTACACGTCATATTTGGTTTGGTATTTGTTACCGCACATGACTTCGAAAGTCATGATGATATTACTGAGGAACATCTTTATTAGAATATTTTTGCTTCTCATTTCGGGCAATTAGCAACAGCCTTTGTTGTCCCTCGGTAGAGTGAGTCTACTTAGCGAACTGGCAGGACACGGAGATCGACTGATCAATATGAATCTCGAGAGTGGATGGAGTTTGAAAAATAGACCAAAAATAGGTTTTAAAAAAAAAATAAAACCGAGATTATTTTTATGGTTTTATGCGAACAACAAATATATATATATATATATATATATATATATATATGTATGTATCTAGAGTATGAATTTATTATCTAGTGCTTGGTTGGATTAACATGTTCTCAAAATTCGTACGGTCTCTAGTATCCTCAAGATTTTCTTTCTTATGACCTTATGCTGACCTGGAGTGTGGCTTCCAAAGCACCCTTCTAGAAAAAACCATAGCTGTATTTTTCCTAGACTTAAAGAGAGAATACGAAATTTGATATTTTTCTGATAGGAAAAGTACCAAATACATTTCTGATCAATGATGTATATAATAATATTAATCGTTACACTCTCTTATAAATCTGGTTTATATTAGGATAGGAAGGGGATCCTAAGGGATTTCTCTTCTGACTATAATACTTATCTAGATATATTATCTAATAATAATATTCTAAATAAATATTAATTGCAATTAATTTCACTAAATAATTGTAATTGCACTTCAGTCCAGGAATTAATTAAATAAACTATTTTACTAATAAACTGTAAATATTTCCTCTATAGATGTACATAAATATTTTCTAATCAATTAATATAATTTCGATATATTTAAACTAATTTCATAAGTCCATAATTTATCTCTATTTGATCATAAATTGATTTAACAATTAAATCAATCCTTTTAATAATAAATATTGAAAGCTTCGGTTAAGATTCTATAATCAATGATAAATTATCTTATGAAAAATCTTATAGATGTTTTGACAATAATAATATTCCTTATATTAATTAAATATATCAATCGACATTCTGAGGTATTAAATAACACAATGTAATCTCACTCATTGGAATATCAAATTAATATATATAACAATATTAAGTCCATTATTATTTCAAAGTTAAGAAATTTTGCAAATTAGTATTTATGTGAAAATATTTTATAAATAAAATATTATCGCATGATCCGTTTAATGCACATCATTAATGCACTAGTACTTTAATTAGAAGTCCAACTTCCATAATCAAGATAAATCATCTCTGTTAAAGTACTATAACCTACAGTATAATATCTCCAAATCATCCTAGGTTATAAACCATTGTTTCTTTATTTATATATTATATATGATTTATATCTTCTGTGTATAATATTTATTTATACATAAAAATCATAATTTATATAATATGGAGATTTATATAAACAAACTAAATGACAATTTAATGAATAATTAATGATGTACTTTTATTAATAAATAAATGTCCAACATAAATAAATAAACAATAAATAAATAAATAGATAGATACAATTTTTATAGCAAAAATCCAATAGATGGTTGATCGCCGCCTCCTTGTTCTGGAGGCTCTCCAGTCGGGGAGGGGTGATAAGTAGGTTTCATACCTACGAATTGGATATCAATTGATTGCATTATTGTTTAAATCCGTGAGTTTTAGTTACTTTTCATGTGTTTTCTGTGTTTATGTAGGTATTTTGCATTTAGAATTAAAGTTGATGGAAATTGAGTACTGAAGAAGCAAAAGTCAAAAGTGCTGAAGACAGGCGCGGTCGCGCCGATACTATGAAGGAAAACAGTGCACTGGGCGCCAGAGTTGAGTTTTGCTGAGGCATTGCGCGGGCGCGCCGGATTAGTACTAGGACCTAGCGCGGTCGCGCTAGGTTGGGAGTTGACCAGGAGCAGAAGTTTAACTTTTTAAGTTTTGGATTATAATTTGATTTATAATCAAACTTATCTCTTCTATTTGGTTTTGGACGTGTAGTAGGCATTATTAATAGCTAGTTTTCAGTAGTTTTGAGATATCTATGAATTAAGAGACTCAAACTTATTTGTAATTAATTGGAGACTTGAAGCAATTTGGATAGCACATAAAAATCATTGTAGGAGCTAAGGAGAGATTGGAGGCTACAATCGGAGTTTTATTTCTCTTCTCTATCTCTTAGTTTGTAATTTGGAATGCTATTTAATTTGTGGAATATGGATTTCAGTTTAGCTATGAACTAATTTTCTTTTAAGATTGCAATGGATCTTATTGTGTAGTTTTTATCTAATATGCTTCCTGGTTAACTATTGATATGTATTTTCAGATTGTCTATTATGATTTGTTTTTAATTGCTTAATTACCTGGCCAGTAATTACCGTGATAGTTTATATGAAATTGAGAGATGGATTATAGATTTAGATCTGATCATAATAGCATGTGATTATGTTTTCTACTTACGTTTGGGATTCATAATTTGTGTGTAGGATAGAGATATACCTACACACCGCATGTAATCTGATGAGAAACCCGAGTTTCAAATCCTTTTTAATTGTAATTCACATAAAGATATAGTGAATTAGTTATTTAGGGTGTTCAACGTAATTCTAACTTTTGTAGATTTGGGTTGATTTGTCTAGGATACACTGAGAAGTGGTTTTAGATAATTATTAGTTCCTGATTAACAATCTGAAGTATTTATCATAATTTAACAGGAAGTATATGGATTTAAATGAAGCAATAAGTGAATTTGTAATCTTAAGTTTCCAATAATATTTGTTTCCGAAATTTATTTACTTAGTTTTATTAAAGTTTTCACATCAACACACAATTGATCTCTTGTTTACTTTAATTGAGTTAGTATAGAATTGCTTTTTATTATTATAAATTGCATATTTTTCTCGTGGGAACGATACTCTACTTACTCTTTATTACTTGTAGACTGCGTATACTTGCGTATTTTTGCTAGTATAGATTTAGGCAAACAAGTTTTTGGCGCCGTTGCCGGGGAAATTTTGTGTTTATAATTTTTAATTGTCAGTCTAATTGATTCAATTTTAGTTAAACAACATTCACTTTTATTTTTCTTTTATTTTCTTTTTCAGGTGATTCTGGTTCGTTTATGCAAACTAGATCAAAACAACCGGAACTTGTGCAGTGTGAAGACGATCTTAAAAACAAGTTACGCAAGTTGAGGAAATTCTACAAAGAGACACTTGAGAAAGTGAACATGGATAACGAAGAGCAGAAATCATTGAGGGAATATGCCATGCCTAAGATAGATAAGATCAAGTCAAGCATCACGAGGCCAGCGATCACTACAAACACTTCTGAGATCAAACCGGGAACAATTCAGATGATCCAGAATTCGGTGCAGTTTGGGGGTTTGGCCACTGATGATCCGAATGAACATTTGGTGAGCTTTCTTGAGATTTATGATACATTCAAATATCACAATGTTTCGGATGATGCGGTCAGACTACGTTTATTTCCATTCACTTTGAGGGATAAAGCAAAGAGTTGGTTGCACTCGCTATCGCCGGGATCCATTACGACCTGGGATGACTTAACTGAGAAATTTCTTGCAAAATTCTTTCCGCCAGCTAAACTGCCAAATTGAGGAATGAGATTTTCACTTATGAGCAACAACATGGAGAGTCACTATATGAGACTTGGGAGAGGTTCAAGGACTTATTGAGAAAATTCCCACACCATGGACTACCCAAGTGGCTACAGGTTCAGACATTCTACAATGGGTTAAGTGGTAACACTCGATCCAACATAGATGCAACTGCGGGAGGAGCACTTATGGATATAAAGTTTGATGAGGCTTATGAACTGTTGGAGACAATGGCTGCTAACAATTATCAATGGCCGACTTCCAGAATGAATCAGCACAAGGTAGCTGGGGTTTTAGAAGTTGACGCAGTCACAGCATTAGCAGCTCAGATGGCAGCTATGTCTAAGAAAATTGATGCTATAACAGAGTCAAAAACTCCACAAGTTGCTTGTGTTTGTGAGCTATGCGCAAGATCACATCATACAGATTATTGTCCCATTAATCCTGAAGCAGTGCAGTTTGTGGGTAGCTACCAACGACCACCAAACCCTTACCAAAACACTTACAATCCCGGGTGGAGAAATCATCCGGGTTTTTCTTGGAGCAACAATGCACAGGACCAAAATCAAGCCTCAAGACCACAAAATCCCCCAGGTTTTCAAAATCAAGTTCCACAACAGGCAGAGAGGAAACAAAGTTTGGAAGACTACTTGACAAAATTTATTACAGCTTCTGAGAGGAGACTGAATGATCAAGATAAGCTGTTAAACCAAGTAGATATCACTGTGAAAAGTCAAGCAGTGTCGATTAGAAATCTGGAGAATCAATTGGGACAATTAGCTCATGTTTTGAATAGTCGACCTCAATGAGCATTCCCAAGTGATACTGAAGTTAATCCGAAAAGAGATAGGAAGGAACAATGCCAAGCTGTCACTTTACGAAGCGGAAAATAATTACTGCCAACAGGGGCGGCCGCGTCGGAAGTACACGGGGACACAACGCGGGCGCGCGCGCAGCCCACCAGAAGATGAAATTACAGAGCTGTCAAAGGAGGAAGGAAAGAAGTCTGAAATTGAACAAAAAAAAAAGAAAAGGAACAAACAACACCACCATTGATATATCCCCCAGTTCCATACCCACGGAGACTTCAGAAACAAAAAAGAGATAAGCAATTCTCCAAGTTCCTCGAAATTTTCAAAAAGTTACAAATTAACATACCATTTGCGGAAGCTTTAGAGCAGATGCCGAGTTACGCTAAGTTTATGAAGGGAATCTTGTCAAGGAAGAAAAAGCTTGAGGACTATGAAACAGTAGCTTTGACTAAAAAATGTAGTGTTGTGCTCCAAAAGAAATTGCCACCAAAGTTGAAAGATCCTAACAGCTTTACTATTCCTTGCACCATTGGTAACTTGTCTTTTAATAAATGTTTATGTGATTTGGGAGCTAGTATCAACCTTATGCCTTTATCGATATACTTTCAGTTAGGTTTACCTGCACCGAAACCTACAAACATATCTCTTTAGCTGGCAGATAGGTCTGTTATATACCCGAGAGGAATTGTGGAGGACATACTTGTTAAAGTTGATAAGTTCATATTTCCAGCTGATTTCATCATATTGGATTACGAAGAAGACAAGGACATTCCTATCATACTTGGGAGACCATTCTTAGCAACCGGTAGAACACTCATTGATGTACAGAAAAGAGAATTAACTATGAGGGTTCAAGACCAAGAAGTGAAATTCAATGTGTTTAAGGCTATGAGGTTTCCTACGGACGAAGAGGAGTGTTTTAGAATGGATATGGTGAAAAAAGTCGTGGATGATGAATTTTTAAAGCTGATGATTAGGGATCCAGTGGAGACTACCTTGTCAGGGGAGGAAGATTTAGATGATGCTGAGATTATTGATTATCTTCAGAGGTTGGATGCATTACCTAGGGTACACCGATTCAAAATCCCATTCGAACCATTGAAAAGCACAGAGCAACCCTTTGAGCGATTGAAGCCATCTCTAGAAATACCCCCAACACTTGAGCTTAAACCATTACCTAATCACCTCAGGTATGCTTATTTGGGTGAATCATCTACTTTGCCTGTTATCATTGCACTGTACTTAACGAATTGCAGGAAAGTAAGTTGATACGAGTTCTCCGGGAGTACAAATCGACAATTGGTTGGACCATCGCGGACATTAAAGGAATTAGCCCCTCATTTTGTATGCATAAGATCCTTTTGGAAGACGATGCCAAACCAATAATTGAGCAACAAAGGAGGCTGAACCCAATCATGAAAGACGTGGTGAAAAAGGAAATTTTGAAGTGGCATGATGCATATATCATTTACCCCATCTCCGATAGTAGTTGGGTGAGTCCAGTACAGTGCGTGCCTAAAAAGGGTGGTATGACGGTTGTGGAAAACGAAAATAATAAATTGATACCGACAAGGACAGTGACCAGATGGAGGGTTTGTATGGACTACAAAAAACTAAACAAAGTAACCCGCAAGGATCACTTTCCTCTACCCTTCATTGATCAGATGTTAGATAGACTGGTTGGACACGAGTTTTATTGCTTATTGGATGGTTATTCAGGCTATAATCAGATAGTGATTGCCCCCGAAGACCAGGAAAAGACTACCTTCACTTGTCCTTATGGTACTTTCGCTTTTCGAAGGATGTCTTTTGGATTATGTAATGCACCAGCGACGTTCCAAAGATGTATGATGGCTATTTTCTCAAATATAGTAGAACGCAATATGGAGGTATTCATGGACAATTTTTCAGTGTTTGGTGATTCCTTTGATAGTTGTTTGGAAAATCTGGTCCTAGTTCTGAAAAGATGCGTGGAAACCAATTTAGTGCTCAACTGGGAAAAATGCCACTTTATGGTGCAAGAGGGGATCATTCTTGGGCATAAGGTGTCGTCAAAAGGGTTAGAGGTAGATCGAGCTAAGCTGGAGACAATTGAAAATCTACCTCCACCAACTACAGTTAAGGGGATACGAAGCTTCTTGGGACACGCCGGGTTTTATAGGAGATTCATAAAGGACTTTTCTAAAATCTCTAAGCCTTTATGCAGTCTATTGGAGAAAGATGTTCCATTCAAGTTTGACGATGAATGTTTGACGGCTTTTGAGGTATTGAAGAAGAAATTGACCACAGCGCCTGTGATATTAGCACCAGATTGGTCAATGTCGTTCGAGTTAATGTGTGATGCTAGCGATTATGCTATTGGGGCTGTTTTGGGTCAACGAAAGGAAAAGGTTTTTCACTCCATCTATTATGCTAGTAAAACATTGTCTGATGCCCAACTCAACTATACGACTACCAAGAAGGAGTTGCTAGCGGTAGTGTATGCTTTTGATAAATTTCGCTCATACTTAATCGGCACAAAAGTGGTGGTGTTCACGGATCACTCAGCTATACGATATCTGATTTCGAAGAAAGATGCGAAGCCGAGGCTAATTAGATGGATTCTTCTACTCCAGGAATTTAACTTAGAAATCCGGGATAGGAAGGGGACGGAAAATCAAGTGGCGAATCATCTATCGAGGTTGGAAAACGAGGAACATGCAAAGAATGATAAAACAGTGATCAATGAATACTTCTCGGATGAATGATTGTTGGTGATAAACTCAGAGATTCCATGGTATGCAGATTTTGTCAATTATTTAGTGAGCAACGTCTATCCCCCAGATTTGACAAATCAGCAAAAGAAGAAGTTCTTACATGATGTTAAGAGGTACATATGGGATGAGCCGTTTTTATTCAAACAGTGTGCAGATCAGATTATACGACGATGTATTCCTTAAGGCGAAACAGATAGCATCTTACATCATTTTCATGACTCGTTGTATGGAGGACACTACGGAGGTAAGAAAATAGTGGCCAAGGTTTTACAAGCAGGATTTTACTGGCCAACATTGTTCAAGGATGCCCATCAATTCGTACAAAGATGTGATAGATGCCAAAGGATGGGTAACATATCAAAACGTAATGAGATGCCCTTAAACATGATTTTAGAAGTTGAAATTTTTGATGTTTGGGGTATTGATTTCATGGGTCCTTTCCCAAAATTCTTTAACAATGAATACATTTTACTAGCAGTGAATTACGTGTCGAAATGGGTAGAAGCAGTTGCTTTACCAACGAATGATGCCAAGGTGGTGTTAAAATTTCTCCATAAGAACATATTCACAAGATTTGGCACACCGAGAGCAATCATTAGTGACCAAGGGAACCAATTTTGCAACAGATCTTTCACAACTCTCTTGGCCAAATATGGAGTGAAGCATAGAATTGCAACCGCTTACCATCCCCAAACAAGTGGCCAGGCAGAAGTTTCAAACAGAGAGGTGAAACGGATTCTTGAGAAGGTGGTGAATCCAAATCGAAAGGATTGGTCATTAAAGTTAGATGATGCTCTTTGGGCTTACCGGACAGCGTTCAAAACTCTGATTGGGATGTCACCATACCAGCTTGTGTACGGTAAAGCATGTCATCTCCCAGGTGAACTTGAGCATAAAGCGTATTGGGCTATCAGGAAATTGAATTTTGATCTACAAGCTACAGGCAAAAAAAGACTGTTACAGGTCAATGAACTGGATGAATTTCGCTTGCAAACCTATGAGAATGCCAGAATCTACAAAGAGAAAACTAAAAAATGGCACGATCAAAAGATCATACAAAGAAAGTTTGAACCGGGGCAAGCAGTGCTGCTATACAATTCGAGACTGAGATTGTTTCCTGGGAAGCTAAAATCAAGATGGTCGGGCCCATTCATTATACAACAAGTCTTCCCACATGGTGCAGTTGAGATAGCTAGAACTAAGTCGGACGAGCCATTCAAAGTCAACGGACAGCGCTTAAAGCATTATTGGGGTGGTGATTACGATCGCCAGAAATCCTCAGTTATTCTCTCCGATTCGGAATGAAACAGGGAGTAGTCAGGCTGAAAGACTTAAAATCAAGCGCTCAATAGGAGGCAACCCATTTTTTGTTTATTTTATTTTATTTTATTTTAGGAGTTAGAGTAGTTAATTTATTATTTTAGGAGTATAATATGTGAATGTTGCCTCTGCAGGTTGCATCTTGTCAAATTAGTGGTCATGCAGCTAGGAGGAAAAAGAATAACAACAGCAAGATGCAGGGCAGTGCGGCCGCGCAAGGATTACAAGGCAGAACTGCGCGGGCGCGCGGTCTGCCAGGGGAAATTTTTGGCTCTCTGCCACTCCGGCGCGGGCGCGCCTCGACCTGGGCACGGATACTCAATTGTTTTAACCCAACCCGATTGTGTCTTACTTATTCCTACTTACCAGACATTCGACACTACACCTCCATTCTGATCCAAATTCAAAATTCTTCCCCCACTCTCCTATTTCTCATCCAAACAAACTTCCATTCATTCCAATCCAATTAAACCCTAGCTTTCTTATTCCCATTCTCCTATTCACATTCACATTCTTCATCCTACCTCTTTTCTCTCATTTTCTAAACCTTAACTTTCCCCTTACAAATTCTGTCAGTTATCTCCATATCCTTAACCTCTCTACTACTATTCGCACGTTCCGACGCTACAGTTCAGGAGAATTGGTGCACGATTGGGATTTCTCTGACCACGTTCCAAGTTTTGGTATTCTCTATTCAACTGCTTTCTGCTAAATTGGGTTATTTATATATTTGCAGTATAGTGAAGATTGCTAGCACTTGGGATTACTGTATTGGGTTACATTGTTAGAATTCTGTGATAATTGCTGAGTTATTGCATTGTGAAATATATTTGAATGGCATCCAAGAGAGCTCATGTGGTGTCCTCATCGAGTAGAAGTGATGAGGAAATTAAGGCTAGAGATGTGTTGGACACGCATCAGTTCGTGAATCTTTCTGCTCAACACAATTATTTGGATGTCTGGCTTGGAAAAAATTTTGTTGTGGAAAGAGGGTTGAAACTTAGTGATGAAGATGGAATGATGAAGAGGCAGATTATAGAGCATGGTTGGGCACTATTTGTTGATTCACCTATGCCAGCACCGATGGCGATTGTTCGTGAATTTTATGCCAATGCTCGTGAAACATAGAACGGAATATCTTATGTGCGGGGCATGGAAGTGAGATATGATAAGAAAGCCATCAATAATTTGTATCGACTGCCAACACTCTCTGAAGATGGTTCCGACTGGTTGGCCTATAAGAGTTCTGATATTGATTTGGATATGCTCGTTTCCGTGATGTGCAAGCCCAATACACAATGGACTACCAAAATCGGAACTACCCAGAAACTCCACTTCCCACACACTGCTCTAAATCGCTACGCCAAGGCGTGGTATAGCTTCATATGCGCGAATATGCTTCCTACGAGGCATCAGAATGATGTTACAAAGGAGAGAGCTATACTGCTATTTGAGATTCTCAAAGGCAAATTGTTTGATGTGGGAGCCCTCATTTACTCATCCATGCTGCGTTCTATGCGCGGGAGTACCTCTGGAGGAATCCTACATGCCTCGATTGTTAGTCGTCTTTGTCTAGCGGCTGGGGTTACGTGGGAGAACGAGACTTTATTGCTACCAATGAAGGATATAGATCATAATCACATCAAGCGGTACGTAGTATGGGATGGTGGCGAGTCTCATCCTAGAGGGATTGGATTTCTTTTAGGTGATGAGGAGGAAGAAGAAGAAGAAGCGGGGGCTTCAGTACCGGGACGACTACTATGTATGCCCACCAGGAGAGGGATATGCGTCGTCTTAAGAGGAGGATGGACTCTTTACATGCCAATTTTAGGACTTATTCTACTGCCTTTTCTGGAGCATTGACGCAGGCTTTTGGTTAGTTGGGTGTGCAGGTTCAGTTTCCAATCTTTGGTTCCACGAGTTCATACCCACCACCTGATACTCCTCCCGAGCCTAGTGCGGGAGATGACGATGCTGCTACTTAGGGGAGTTTCCTTCTTTCCCCTTGTGCTTTAATCTTACAATGAGGGCATTGTTTATCATGAGTTTGGGGGGTTTAGTTATATCTATTAGTTTTTACTTTGTTAGTATTTGTGTGCATGAAGTTAGTATGTTTTTGCATTTAGTTAGGATTGCATGAATCTAATTGATGAGTAGTATGCTATTGACCAGGCCAATGATGAAGTCGTGTTTATTTGTGTGATTCGACAGCATTGATAGTTAATATGTGAGTCATTGTTCTGATCATGAGGATAGTTATGCCTGTCTGAAACTTAGGTTACCGGTTAGCACCTACATTGATTGTTATGCTCAGCTGTAGTTCAAGGGTTATATAATCATTTTTCTAATTTGGGATATTCTTGGAAATAAAAGAAAGAAAACAGTGACTTGACAATGAAGGTGAGAGTTGGGTAAAAGCTAAAGTTTGGGGGTATTTATGAGGTAATATGGTGTTAGTTGAAAAAAATAATAATAAAAAAGAACAAAAAGGGAAAAAATATATAGCTGAATAAATGCTTTGAATAGTTGGACTTTGTAGTCTTTGTCATTCGGGTAATTAGATCCTTAGGGGTGTCTCAACACCTAGTGCCCTAAAATCGTCTGGTTTGGGAGTCATTGATTGAAAACTCGCTACATGGGTGACTTTGAAAAGCCTAATAGAGTCTGACATTGCACTCTAAAGCATAAACACGAGATGGAGCGTAAAACGCACTCGTGATAGGATTAGAGTAGAAATAAACCTCAGATTGCCTTTATACTTAGTATTTGCTCGATTTTAACTGGATTTGTCATTGTTACTGAAATTGAATGAGAATTTACATATTCTTGTTAGAAGTTTGTTTATGTAACTAAACTTAAATTGGAGTTGGGTTCAATGGTTAAGGACCACACACACACAACTTGGGTGATGACAGGTTTGATTTATCTGATTGGTTGGGATTAGTATTCTATATTGATTTGATGTGATGTTGAGTTTCTCTGTTGATATCTCTGAGGTTTGGAATGATTTGCTATCTAGCTGTTGGTTGGATTCATAGGATTGATAGTTTTTAGTGTATTCATTGTGTTTTGTTCTTTTGCATTGTGTTGTATTGCTTGGGGACAAGCAATAGTTTAAGTTTGGGGGTATTTGATGAGTAGGTTTCATACCTACGAATTGGATATCAATTGATTGCATTATTGTTTAAATCCGTGAGTTTTAGTTACTTTTCTTGTGTTTTCTGTGTTTATGTAAGTATTTTGCATTTGGAACTAAAGTTGATGGAAATTGAGTACTGAAGAAGCCAAAGTCAGAAGTGCTGAAGACAGGCGTGGCTGCGCCGATACTGTGAAGGAAAACAGTGCACGCGCGCTGGGCGCCAGAGTTGAGTTTTGCTGAGGCACTGCGCAGGCGCGCTGGATTAGTACTAGGACCTAGCGCAGCCGCGCTAGGTCGAGAGTTGGCCAGGAGCAGAAGTTTGACTTTTTAAGTTTTGGATTAGAATTTAATTTGTAATCAAACTTATCTCTTCTATTTGGTTTTGGACGTGTAGTAGGCATTATTAATAGCTAGTTTTCAGTAGTTTTGAGATATCTATGAATTAAGAGACTCAATCTTAATTTGTAATTAATTGGAGATTTGAAGCAATTTGGATAGCACATTGAAATCATTGTAGGAGCTAAGGAGAGATTGGAGGCTACAATCAGAGTTTTATTTCTCTTCTCTATCTCTTATTTTGTAATTTGGAATGTTATTTAATTTGTGGAATATGGATTTTATTTTAGCAATGAACTAATTTTCTTTTAAGATTGCAATGGATCTTATTGTGTAGTTTTTATCTAATATGCTTCCTGGTTAACTATTGATATGTATTTTCAGATTGTCTATTATGATTTGTTTTTAATTGCTTAATTACCTGGCCAGTAATTACCGTGATAGTTTATATGAAATTGAGAGATGGATTATAGATTTAGATCTGATCATAATAGCATGTGATTAAGTTTTCTACTTACGTTTGGGATTCATAATTTGTGTTTAGGATAGAGATATACCTACACACCGCATGTAATCTGATGAGGAACCTGAGCTTCAAATCCTTTTTAATTATAATTCATATAGAGATATAGTGAATTAGTTATTTAGGGTGTTCAACTTAATTCTAACTTTTGTAGATTTGGGTTGATTTGTCTAGGATACACTGAGAAGTGGTTTTAGATAATTATGAGTTCCTGATTAACAATCTGAAGTGTCTATCATAATTTAACAGGAAGTATATGGATTTAAATGAAGAAATAAGTGATGTTTTAATCTTAAGTTTCCAATAATATTTGTTTTCAAAATTTATTTACTTAGTTTTATTAAAGTTTTCACGCCAACACGCAATTGATCTTTTGTTTACTTTAATTGAGTTAGTATAGAATTGATTTTTATTATTATAAATTGCATATTTTTCTCGTGGGAACGATACTCTACTTACTCTTTATTACTTGTGGACTACGTATACTTGCGTATTTTTGCTAGTATAGATTTAGGCAAACAAGGGGCTTGCTATCGTAACCCTTTCTCCCGATGTATATGAAAAAGAGTGATGAACTTCGTTTTATTCGGTCAAAGTTGGTCCAAAGAACGAGAGCCCGCTACTCTTTAAGTGAGTGATTATGCAAACCAAAACACCTGGCTAGACTCCTGTTTAAGGTATAGGGGCTTTCTACCCTTCTCGCTCCCCAAAAGTGAATGAACTGAAGCAACACTACTGATTTAGGAAGCTCCTTATCGTCGAAGAAAGACTTCGAGGAGCATGGATTATTTTCTCTCTTGTACCTGCGTAGAATTTACACCAATCGAATCTCGACTTAAGTAAGTACAAGTAAGGCAATTGACTCGATCAAGAAGGTATGGAACTTCTCAACGCACCTCTATCAATTCCTTGTTTGTCCCATCTCTTTTCTATTATGAATTTCTAGTTACCTAGTAGTAAAGTCAACAAAATGGAGTTTCTTGTTTGTAACTCCAGAACAGATGATTTCCTTCAGGTGTTGGAGTGCCCTTTCGAAATATGGGCTAGTCGTTCTTTGCTTACACAAGCTTTGATGAACCTACAGGAGTCTCCTTATATCAAAATTTTCGTCGCATAATAGTTCTATTACGCGGTCCTACTGGGAAGGGGTAGATTCTGGGGTGAGATGGTCCTGTATTAATTCTCGAAGAAGATACATAACGGAGTCTTCAACTGTGGTATACCCCTCAGCCTATGCACAAGGCACCCCGCCCAGGGCATTTAAGATCAAAGTTCATAGCTTTCCATGAAATTCCTAGCTTTGTGAAGCGAAGCGATCTTGTTCCAATAATGAAGAAGGCTTCGATTCGAGACATCTATCTTTATAATTCCCTAGGACTGAGTTCCACTTTCTATTGCTAATGATCAATTGAAAAATGTAGGTCTCTGTAAGAACTCGGAAGTAAAGTTTCATTTAAATTAATTAATTCTTTTTATTTTTTATTTTGACTTTCTGTTTTTACGTAAATGATAAGCAAAAAAGTAGTAGGAACTAGAATGAATAGTGCAGTAGCAATAAATGCAATAATATTTACTTCCATAATCTCATCATTTTTTTTACTTCACAATATAATTCCATAGAGATGATAAATCTTTCACCTATAAATTCAACGAATGAATTACTTCTCAATGATTTTGAATCGGATTAATATCATGAATAACAATATATGAGCTATCAAATCAATTTGTCGCTGCAAATTGAATAGTATAATATAGAAAGATCTTTTACCCATATCAAATCCAAAATAGGATTCTCGACCTAATTAAAAATTATTTTATTTATCATTCTTTTTCCTTTCTATAACCTACCTGAAGTCTTCCTTGTACAATCGTCGAATGAATTTCTCACTCCACTTGAAAAGAAAACTCTTCTCGGTGAAAGCTACTTGTAGGGCTAAGAGTTTGGGAAAGAATTTAGTTCAAGCGGTCTCACTACCATTGGCTCAGCATAGAAGTTGTTAACCAAGCTTATCTTCGATAACATCAGAAGAAGCTAAATCCAAGATGCATGCACTTTCGGTGCCATAGAAAAAGATAAAAGCTTGAAAATAATGAGCAGAGTTATTACGCTTTTTAGGAGGTCCCAAGTCGGGGAAGAGAGACAACTCCGTTGTGATAAACATAGCTGTTGTTTGAGTTTCACCAGTGAGGTAGCTTAATATTTTTTCTTGCTCAAGTTATTTTTAGCATTTTAGTTTGAGACCTAAGGATCTGAATTCGTTAGTAGAAGTGGTTTTAAGAGAAGGAATTACGCCAGAAATCTAGAAACAAAGGACTAATTATTTAAATATTAATATTTTAGACTAGTGAAAGGTGGACAAATAAACACAAACAAGGTTCAAATTTGTTATTTGGGTAAACTTTTGTTATCAAAAGGTTGATTAAATAATTAAAGTGAGAACGGGAGCATAACGTCTTTACAATAAATAAAAAAATCATCAATTTTGTATTTGGTGTATTTTTATTTTTATAAAAAATACAATTTTTGTGTGTGTGTGTGTGTGTGTATATATATATATATATATATATTAATTATATATATATATATATATATATTCAAAATACAACTTACAATACAACTAATTATATCTTAATCAACTATTGGTAAATTTCACGAAGTGAGGATTCTAATCTAAATTATAAAGTAAGTAGTTGTCTACCTCCTCCTAGTATTTTTAAATTAAATTATTAATTAATTTTTCTTTTAAGAAGGTTAAGAATTTTTTAAAAAGTAAAATAAGAAGTGTTGCTTAAAGTTTGATCTATTTTCATGAATTTCAAAATGGCCTAGCTTTGTTTGGTGATATTTTTAATATTTCTCAACCAAGTCTTCATAGTAAATGGCAACAATCGCTGCACCTTTTAACTGAAGTTAATTGTGATGATTTGATAGTGCAAATGATTTTATTGGAGTTGAGTATGTAAGTCGCGAGTCTTTTGGGGAGATAGTATTGATAAAATACAAAATATGATTAATGTAGATTGTGTTGAAGCTATTGCGATCAAATGTGTGCCAATTTTTTCTAACAATACTTCATTTTCAACATTACAGGTGCATAGCGATAATATATATATATATATATATATATATATATATATAGGGCAATTATCCATAACATGTATTTGCTATGAATCAAAAAGTGGCAAATAGCATCTCTGGCGTCCATAACAATTATTAACGACTTGGATTAATGACTAGGATTAATAAGGAGACCAGACCATCCGCTAGTATAACTAGGGACTAGATTAATGAGAAACTCGGATGATTATGTCCCCAATTGAAGCTCAAGGCAAATCAGTTTTTTAAATGGTCCGCTAGTTATACTAGCGGACGACTTACTTCTAACTTCTCAATGTGTGGTAATGTCCTTGATTTGAGGTTAGACATATTACCAGTTAAATGCATAGCAGAACTTATTACTAGAATCCATTTCCGGGTAACATAGGAACCACCTGGAGAAATGGAAAGAAATTCCTCACTGGTGCAATCATTTGTCTCAATCCATTTTGGTTTTGAAAATATTTTTCCAGCTTTTTTACTAAATTGTATACCCATCCTTGGTATATCCCTGCCAGAGGTTTAATATGACATCATTAATATTTCTGCATAGAGTCCTTGGGCTTCAATTGGGGTGTTTGAGAAGTTGGAACTAAGTCGTCCGCTAGTACCATTTAAAAAGCTGATTTGACTTGGGTTTCAATTGGGGGTATAATCGTCCAAGTTTCTCATTAATCCAGTCCGCTAATTATTCTCGCGGACGGTCTGGTCTCCTTATTAATCTAAGCCGTTAATAATTGTTATGGACGCCAGAGATGCTATTTGCTATTTTTTAATCCATAACAAATACATGCTGTGAATCATTGCCCATATATATATATATATATGGAGACCGATCTATAGCCAATATTATAAATTTAAGATTATACTTACAACAGATTGTGACCGTCCAATCGCAAATCTAATGGTGAAAATTATCACCCGTCCGCACTTTAGTTTGAGAGTGTCCACAAAACTAAAGTGCGAACTCGAAAGTGGCCAAAATTCCCTCAAGGATTCGCACTTTAGTAGTGCGGACGATGAGTTTAAATAAATTTTTCGTAATGACATTTTTGTAATTACTCTCATCCCCAGTTTAATACTACGGACGACTAAAAACTTTCTTCATTCAGCCGACAAAAATGTAATTCCCTCTCCCAACCGCACTATTTTATGGCGGACTGAGAGCATTTATTACAGAGTCCCAATCTCTTTTATATTTCATGTGTAAACCTCATGTAAGTTAACTCTATACAATAACATTCAATAGAAGTGGCAGGTGCTTGGATATTAACAAGTGATCAACTTTATTCGGTAACATCATCACATGTTGACAGGAGTTTTTCATTTTCATCTAAAGAATTACTCTTCTTGGATACTATGGACGACTAAGATCACGATCTGTTAAATATACATAGAGGCATATATTTGCAGTCAATTATTGTAGAACAAAATACACATAAATTAATTATTTACCATGTCTGTGTATAAAGGGAGGATCTGGAAATGCAAGCAACATAAAGTTTCAAAATATTAACATGCACTTGCCATCCGCACTTTAATAGTGCAGATTCTCATTACAAAAATAGATAATCATCATTCTATTATACACAAGTTCTCCCCTACAACCTTCACAATAATTGTGGCCTTGATTTCATAAGTTCCAGACCTCTGATCTCCTCTGACACCTTTGATCTCCTATGACATTGATGGGTATCCTTTGTTTCATCCTTTAGTCCCCCGTATCTCTCTCTATACATATATTTACACACATAAAGATATACTTCTAGATTATTTTTTGAACCCAATATCATACTTCTTATGAAATCTGTGAAATCCAATTTGCCTTCTTAAAACTTAATTGTAGAAGTTGAGTTCAAATTTCAAGTTACAAGGACCCAATTGAAACTCTTTGTAGAACTAAATCACAACCCAATATATTTAACAGATCGTGATCTTAGTCGTCCGTAATATTAAACTGTGGATGAGAGTACTTACAAAAATACCATTACAAAAAATATATTTAAACTCACCGTCCGCACTACTAAAGTGCGGATCCTTGAAGGCATTTTGGTCACTTTTGAATCCACACTTTAATTCTGCAGACTCTCCCAAATTAAAGTACGGATTGACGATAATTTTTACCGTTAGATTTATGATTGGACGGTCACGATCTGTTGTAAGAATAATCTTAAGTTTACAACGTTAGCTATGAATCGGTTTCCTATATATATATATATATATATAAATTAAAAACATAATTTTGAGTTCCATTTTTTTAACTAAATTAGGGTTAAACTAAATTGAAGTTCACCAAAACTGAAATCTTAATATATCGCATGATTAGCTTTTTTTAGAATGTTTCTCAATTTTGATCGTCTTTTTTAATGGGAAATGTTAGGGTTCTAAATTTTTAATATAAAAAAAACTCTCAAATAATGTGTCATTAGGATATTAGTTAGGTTACGTATACCATAAAATATTTTTGAAATATCCAATTTCACATCATTTGAGATTAAAAATTTGAGACTCATAACATCTTTTTTTAAAAGTTATGAGTACTTAGTAATTTTTTATCAAGTTAATGAGGTCTTAACATGATTAAGACTGAGACCCTAAAACTATTACACCTTTTTGTGAGTTTTTAAAACTAAAAAAATGATAGGATAACTAAAGAAAATTATATTTTCTTTAGAAATATCACGTTTGTGAGTTTTTTAAATCAAGAAAGGTAAGAAAGGTTAAGGAAAATTGAACCTAATTTTCCTTAGATATTTTCCTGACCAAAATGGTAGGAAAGCTAAGAAAAGAAAAATGAATTTAGTTTAAATTTCGTAATTGCCCTTACTTATAATACATAAACAAATTTTAAACATCTATGTCCTGATTTCCTTATTAAACTCACAAACAGAATTAAAGAAAAGTTTTTTTCCTATCATTTCCTGAGTTAAAAATTCTTAGAAATCCTAGTTTGAAAAACTCACATAGTATTATACTTGTACTAATATCCCTTTGTAGTGAGGGCATTTTAAAAAATAAATAAATAGTTTTTTATTAAAAATAATTAATATTTTTTTGTATTTTGTATAACATAATTATATGGCATTAAAAAAATACAAAGGTTTATGGGCCTATACATTTCCCAATCCAAGAAGCCCAAATGAGCCTAAACATATCTACCTAATTTCATTGCTTTACTGTATCAGCACCTCACTGTCCTCATAAGTGTAGACTGTATAGTAAAAGAAAGAGGTTAGAGCTTCATCGCAGTGTCAACGAAGTGAGAAGAGAGAGAGAAAGAGATGAACACAGACATAACTGCTTCGGCCAAGCCGGAATACCCAGTGATAGATCGGAACCCTCCATTCACCAAGACCGTCGCCAACTTCAACACCCTCGATTACCTCCGCCTGATTACCATCTCCGGCGTTTCCGTCACCGTCGGCTACCTCTCCGGTACTCGCTCTCTTTATCTGTTCTCATAGACATAAATACAAACATCTGTAATACATGTTTTGATTGCCAATTTTACCTGAAAGCGAAATGGGTATAAATTGTTGATTGGTGGTGATTGGTGTGTAGGAATAAAGCCGAATATTAGGGGGCCATCGATGGTGACCGGAGGTCTGATCGGAGTGATGGGTGGGTTCATGTACGCCTATCAGAACTCTGCTGGAAGACTAATGGGGTTCTTCCCTAATGAGGGTGAGGTTGCTCGTTTCAAGAAGAAGCATTAGCATTTTATTTTCCATTAGGGTTTCTTTTTCTTTTTTTAATATTTCAATTTGGCTTTAATGGTAAAATTGAAATGAACAAATTTGGGTGTTTAATGTTCCTGTATGAGGCATTTTGGTTGTGCTATTAATAATAAGACTGCCATTGCAAATTACTCTCCATTTGAAAATTTATTAATTGAGGTAATGTTTTGACAAACCTTGTGTTTTTGAAAGTGTGTATCGGTTCAATGCCTACTTGAGGTACTTGATTACACTATTTGGAATTGAGTTGACACGGTTTAATGTAATATTTTATCTAAATTTCTGTGTTGTAACTTTTTATCTCAGATGGTTTTAATGGATAGGTAGTTGCGTCCTTTTAAAGTGATAGGAGATGCATAACGTTAGTTCAAATTACTAAGGCATCTAGCAGTCGCTTTAACTCTCTTGACTAATTTCCCTTTTAAGAATGGTCTCTACAGTTTTATGTTTAAGTTTGGTGGTTCATGCTGTTGTACCTTTTGATTATGCTACAACCGTAACAATACATAGAGAAGTAAAACACATATCCTAAATAAAAATCTTTGTCCAATCACTATGATATTCAAATCTTACTCAAAAAGTCGTAATCCTTGTCTAATAAAATGCCACATAAAAGAAAATCCTAAGTAAAGAAAATGGTGGCAGGACGTTGCAACCCAAACATGATACTTCATGGCTCCTTCTTCATTCTGTACGAGGAAGTATATATTATTTGGTGAAGAACCAATAAGTTCTTGGTCCTTGATTTTCTAAATTTTAATGAAGGTATGTGCAAGTAGTTAGTAGGACAATGAAGCTTTAGTAATATGTTTCACAATAGCTATGAAGAAAAGAGTGACAATAATAGTCTGCTTTATGTCACCACCTATAAGCCAAGTGATAGGATGTCCTGTCTCTTCTATTTGCTTCTCCTAGATATTTTGGGATAAAAGTTTGCTCGGCAATTGCAAGCCGGTGATCAGCATGCTAGGGAGGTTCTTTCTCTTATTCTTCACAGTAAAGGCAATTGAGAAGGATTTAACTTTGCTGAAGAACTGAATGAAGGACAAGATGATTAAAGAATGCATAAGGATGGGCGAAGTATTAGCCTAGAAGGCTAGAAGAAGCTTTGTCTAATTTTGTGTTGGAGGAAAAATGGTTGAGCATGCTGATTGCTGACATGGAAGCATGGTTCAAAGTCACATAGTGGCCTATGTTTCATAAGGTCATTTTTTGACTTAGTATTGGTATCGGTTTCGGGCGATACGCACCGTTACGGTAATCAGGAGCTTCAATTTTTTTTAAAAAAATTATGAATTTTTTAAAAAATAATAACAGCAACATGATGGATAAATTAAGTTCACAAAAAGCATAATCTAGTACACATAACACTATTCAAATGATAAAAAGACATTTCGCAAACGTGTCTAATGCTACATTGCATAAAAATTAAACAACAAATTGCTAAGATATTTTCAAGTTATACTTAACTAGGTACGATACAATTTTTATTAATTAATATGTATAATATATATTTTTTTCATTTCTAAATAAAATGGCTACAATTTTTTTAAGTTCTATTTAGGTACTATATAGTATGTATAATTGTTTTTTTATTAAGTAGTTTAAGTTTAACTTTATAAGTCGTAGTTAACTTGAATACTAGTTTTATTTTATTTTATTTTATTTTTTAATACTAATTCAAGTACTAGTTAAAATGTATTAAAACATACCCTTTACATGAATAATCATCTTCCGACTTGTATCAAGGTTGCGGTTCGGCAAGGGCCGAAACCACTCTGATACGCCGAAACTTTGAACCATGCGGAGGAGTTTAATATTTTGTATATTTTCCTGCTTCGATGCTATTTTAGGTTAATTATCTGATTTGGATGGCAAAAAGCAAAAGATTTACTTCAGAGAAGCATTTTAAAATGATACCATAGGTTTGGAAAGGAAATATCAAGCGATTCAAGCTAAATAGTTATATTAATCTTACTTTGTTGCTTTTACTGAAGTTACTCACCATGAACTTAAAATGTCATAACGTTGTGAAACTACAGTCTTTACTTATTTCTCCAAACAACTTAATCTTGTTTGAAACAAGATTTTTCTGTGTAAACTTGAAACCATGCCTGGTAGAGGTCTATTCAATCCTTCCCTAAAGTCGTGCCTTGTAAATTTGTAGCTGCATTTGTTGTGCTGTCCGTAAAGCTTCTTAGTTCGTATAGAACTATGGATTTTTGCTGGAGGAATGCCTTTCACACAAAATGCTTTCAGAAATGCAAGTTTGGATGGTGTAGGTTGCTTTTTGATCAAATTCGCAATTTGGTATCCATATGGACCATATTCTTATTATTTATTCATTATTCCAGAATTGCTGGCAAAAAGTGTTGATCATGTAGTGTTGCCATTCACAATTAGTATAGGAGGTTTGGCACATAAGAAGTTAGTGAGTTACCAATTCAATATGTTATTGACCAATATCATAGGCAAATTTGAATTCTCTTTGGTCTAGATTCTGGTGTTAATTACAAAACTGCATTATGCATTCCTTTTCTCCTTCAAAGTATTGCATTAGCGCCTGATAGATGAGAGAGCCAACTTCTCCTCAATTTGTCTGGGTAAAATGTGTGTGTGCTGTCTGTGCATGATGTTTGTTCAAAAGCCGTTTAAGAATTTCTACTACCTGAGCTTTTGCTGGAGGTAGCCAGTTCATATAGCAAGGGAATCAGAAAGAAGGCGGGTTGGTCAGTCTCCAAGAAGTTGATTGGTGTTTACATAGTCATTGCTTATTGCTGTTGGTAGACGCCTGCTATTAAACTCTAGCGGAGAGAGTTGGCTGTTCTAGTGGAATGTGCAGGCCTGAAGAGTTTTTCCATTTCTTATTAATTTCTTTGCCTTTCTCTAATTCTGCCTATACGCCTGTTATGAGCTAGTAGTAAAAAAGTACAAATTGGGTCTCATGGCCGCTTTCATTTAATTTTTGGTTGCGCTGGAACCGGCAAAAGGATTTTATAAACACAGGGAATTCTGGGATTCGAATCTTCTTCTCCATTTCCTCCCAAGGGCTTTGCTGTCTCAGGAGTCAGGGTGCTTGAAGGCCTTGTGATGATGTTAAAGACCTCTGCAGTCTGCACAAAGGTTACTCGTAGGTAACTAACTAGACATAAACAGTCTAAGCATTATGGATTGTACAGTACACCCCATCAATAATTTGTCTAGTTAAATTAGATAATTTTTGTCCAGTTATCTAACATTACTCGTATAATATACTACAATATTCTTGGAGTTGGATTAGCCTTAAGCCTTGGAAAAAGATTCAGCAGAATTTCAACTACCATTACAAGCTAAGCTGCATTTGTGTGTTGAACAATTAGTCAAATTCTATCCTTCCGATTCCCATATGGTCTGCATCAGGCTGTGTTGAGTTGTTCTGCTAATATATATATATATATTTGTTGGGTTTAATAGGGCGTAAATTATTTCTACCGCCATTAAAAAATTAAATACAAACAAATAAAAATTTTGTTTAAATTTTTGTTGTGCAAGTATACTCCTAGCCCTACCATTTGGTTTGACATATAAATTGTCTACACTCTTTAACAGTTTCATGCTCAGCACCATCAAAGGCCTGAAACCATAACCATATGAACACTAGGTAGTGCCTATTTGATCAAACCTATGAGGTGTCCACATCTAAAAAGCTTACTTCATATGCAAAATACTCATTATGGATGTTGAAAGTTTCAGTTTCTCATTGACTTGTTAGATTTACTGCTACTAATTCAACGTTTTGTACCAATTGAATTATTGGCTACACACCATATTTACACAATTTTCTTTAGTTTATTATCATAATTTCCTTTGTTACGATAGATACTAAATAAACACTTAACTAACAAATTGAGTGTTGGTATATATGACGATAAATTTATACTGATATTAAATAGCGACGTATGTGAATACATAAGATGTAAAGAAATAAAGAAGGTATTCATATTTTACTAATCTATCTTATCACTTATAGTTTCACGTTAATCACAATTTAAAGTATTAGTCGACATATAAATTATATCCCTTAAATATTTATGCGCACTTAACTATGCATATCCTTAAATTTTATACATTTGAGGGAGTATCATTACATTGGACTACTTTTTCCTCTCCTACACATCTTTGTGTAGATATGCTTTAAGAATATATACTAATAACATTCTTCACATCATCTTTAATTTTTTAGTCAGGACTTGGGTTGAAGAAAGATTTGACTATGGACATTGATTCATTCATCTATCATGTTTTTTTAACAATGTTTAGAAAAATGATTTTTTTTTTTTTTGTAGAGTAACTAAAATTAGAAAAAAATGACATAGCGGTTATTGAAAATAATCAATTATTGCAATTGCATGATGAGATATTCTCTTGAATTGATAACTCCATTGACTATTTTTACATCCCTTAGAAAAATACTACCAGAAAAAGACAGTGCTGAAAATTGCAAAGTTGAATTTATTTATTTTTTGAAAACTCGAGATACTCATTTGGGACTCCATTTTCTTCACAGAAAAAGACATTGAACAAATGTTTGTCAAAGGAGAATTTTGGATGATAGCCTAATCTCTTAAATATTCTTCTCATAAGAAAATGAAAGGTGGAGAGAGAGATAATTGTTCCTTTAATTTTGGCAGGGATTATGATCCCTCTTTTACCCTTATCAAAAATTTTTTTAAAAAAAAATTTATCAATTGTCTTGGACTTAATGCATACACAATTGTATCGAATTTAAAAAAAATGTAACTGCATATGCACATAGTACAATTTGTAAAGTAGAACTTTTGATATTCTTTTGTCATCCGCGAGCTAAAAAATTGCCATAATAATATGCACTCAACTAATAAAAATAAAATAATAACGTGTCAAAAATTTTATATAATTCAATAATTTCAAAATAAAAACATAATTTTAATTTCAGAATGGATAATAAAGAAAGATATCTTTTAACTTTTGAAACTGATGGGGTAAAAGCTGAATTCATCCAACTGATTACAGCATGTGCATGTGCATGTGCATGTGCATTTTGCCAAACCATATTATTCCGGATTCACAATCTTGAGAATATTTACTTTATTCGGTTCAAAACCGAAAATATATTTTCACTTTTTAAAAAGTATACTTTATAAAATTTTAAAATTTAATATCAAACAAGTATATTTAATCTTAGTATTAACAATTATAATTATTGTTAAAGAACTAAAAAAAATACTGCAAATTATTATTTTTGTTACTTTTAAAATTTTAATGAATACAAATCAGTTTTAAATATTAAATTTCATAAATTAACTTAAAAATTAAAATGCATCTTTAATTAAAATTAGCCCTTTTTTGCTTAATTTTTACTCACTCTGTTCCAAAATTAAAGATACAATTTGATTTTTGAGGTCAAACGATGACATATTAAACTTCAAATTGATATGAATATATTTCATTTTAGTTAATACAATTATTATAATTGTATAGTATATAACAAAAATTATTAATCACAAATTTATTTTGTTCTAAATTTTTACGAGTCATACTACCGGTGTTCCCCAGACAAACTCTTCATACAAAGGGACTCCACTCATCTTCAGTAAGGGAAAACAATATGTGACTGTGAACAACTTATGAAAAGTTGTAGACACATCCAGAAACAAGGTTAAGACCACCAAGGGCAACACTACCAAATGAAGATTTCAAGCCTCCAACACTTTACAGTTTATGTAGCCCTAAACTAAATTTGCATCCTGTTTATGTAACCTAAGCTGTTAATGTGTGTTATGACTTTTTTTTGTGGATTTTAAAAAGTCAATCTTTTAGGTTGGATGCAAAACTGTATTGGTCTGTTTTTAGAATGCTACTATTTATATATGTATTGTAAATTTTCTTCAATTTGTCTCTAGTTTATGTAATCTTGGATAATTTCCTTACTTTTCAGCACTTGTGGTTATTAATATGCAATATGATTTGATTTTCAAAACCTATTGTTATTGTTTTCAACACTTTTAGTTGTTGCAAGTTTATGATTGTACAAATGTCTTATTACAAGTTACTTACTGTGACGCCCCCAAAATAGGTCCATACAACCCATTTTGAGTCGCCAAAACATTCCACAAAATACAAATACAAATATGAATTTTCCCATTTACAACTAATAAGTGTTGTGCAAAATACGACAACACAATACAAATACATCTTAAATTCTCAATACACTTATTGTCACACTAATAGTAAGGTATTGAGACACTTCTATTATCTCGGACCATCACTCCATTCCCCGGCTAGTCCCCGCTAAACTCTCTTTTCCTGAGAAGAACAAAGGAACAAAAAGGAAAAGGGTGAGCACAAATAACCCAGTAAGAAATATCATGACTAAGATAATGAAGAAATAAAAATTATCTTTAGTCTTCAACAGAATTAAATCAGAGATTTAAAGATATTTTAATTATTCAACAACAACAATTGCAGCGGAACAAACAATCCATTAGAAGAGTCAAGTAGATTATAATATCTATCATCTTCTATAAGTTAAAGGATCACCACCAATATTTTATCCCTGTAACACCAATCAACAGTTCCTGTTTATGAACATCCAAATCAACAATTTATATTCAACAGCCTCTCTTTGCACTATGTGACAAAGATATTTATTTGTAACATCACCGGTCATGATCATGCCAAACGCCAGTTCATCTTTGCACTACGGGCCAAAGAGAACTTTCATCATACGCCTTTGTTTGTAACACCAAAAGTCATGATTATACCAATACACAGTTTGGTCAAAATCATATCACGCCAGTTCATCTTTGCACTACAGGCCAAAGAGAACTATCACCACAATTTAAGTATGAGGATGAGGATGATGACAATGATACAGTAAGATTAAGGATAAAAAAAAGCTTTATAATTTAATCAATATCAAAGATTGACCAAATTGCCAACACGGTGACCAAATTGTGGAGTCAAATTCAAGAATGATATTCAAGAAATTATTTCATGCTTCAACTATGACGTATAAAATGAACTAGAAAGATTCAAGTGAAAAAAATATTAGATGAAGCACAAACTATTAAGGATATTCTACTAATTTTTAGGGATTCTCTCCATTTAAAAATAAAGTTTTGGAAACAAACAAAGATTTCTTATCATAAATAGAGAAATGTGAAAGAAAAAGATATCCCTTAAAAAGTACAAAAGAAATGATACGTTATACAAGTATAACAGAATATATGAAACTGCAAATGGATTTTCACCCGTCATGCGATAATCCGCGTAGACAGATTATTTCCACAACAGGTTAATACGTAATTAATACAAAGGGTTATTCACCAGGTACGACACTCGTACATACAGGTTATTCCCATAGAGTAATAAGGAATGAATACAGAAGGGTATTCACCAGGTACGACACTCGTACATACAGGTTATTCCCACAGAGTAATAAGGAATGAATATAGAAGGGTATTCACCAGGTACGACACTCGTACATACAGGTTATTCCCACAGAATAATAAGGAATGAATACAAAAGGATATTCACCAGGCATGCGTCATACCGCACGGACAAGTTATCCCACAAATTAATACAGAACGAATAACAACCTTTATGAGTATAATATCACTTACGAATATGAAAGCAAATGATATTATTTATGAGTATGAAAGAAATGATATTCCCTACCTTCGTTACTAAGTGATTGGATGTTGCTTTCTATGAAGTTTACTAACTTCGGATATTACTAATATTCTCACAAATACTCACAATAGCCTAGCATACTAAGAGAACTTAAGAAATTTAGATAGAGAGAGAGAGGAAGTATAAGCAATGAAGGTGTGAAGATTTCTTAAGATAACCCCTCCTATTTATAGGAAAACCAAATTTCATTAATTGCACAATAAGGGCTCGACTTATTACACTTTAGTACCTCCATCTTTGCCTCTATTTTTTAATATAATCCCTCAAGTATTATCAATCTTGCATAACATCCCCTAATAGTTCCCACATGTGAACCAATAGTTCTCACATGTGAACCAATAGTTCCATCATGTGAACCAATAGTTCACAGCATGTGAATTTCAAAATTCCAATTAGGTACCCCTAAGTTAGACTCCACTTTTAATCCGTCAATAATGCTAAAATATCATAACAAATAATATGAGTTATAGTGTCATGATAAATAATAAAAAGTACCATGCGGATGCTATTGTAATTATTGAATCAAAATACTGTGTAATTGCCACTTTATCAATTATTGAATCAATAATTTAAAATATTGTGCAATACCGTGTGCTTGTGAAATACCGCGTACTACTGTGGAATAACGCGTTTTACTGTTCTTTTTATTACCGGGTATTTCAACAGTTGCCGGTGACAATACTGTTGACAAAATACTGTCGCTTTTAGTATCCGACAATAGGGCCCACTATCGTTGACAATTTGTCATTTGTGGGGCCCACTAATATTTTGATATTTCGGCGCCGTCGTACGGTACCGAATATAATATTCTCCGACAAAAAGAATATTCCCCGACAAAAGAAATATTTCCCGACATATACTGTTTATCAGATAATTCGCATATAACACCCTTAACTATCATTTATAACAATTAAGCACCTTACTATTCAGGGAAAAAAATAATCATAAAGAAAATAATAAACTTTTATTTCATAAAGTTGGGATCTTACAATCTCCCCTCCTTATGAAATTTCGTCCTCGAAATTGACGTACGTACTTGACATTTCGAAGAGGTGAGGATACCTTGCTCTCATTTCAGATTCTAACTCCCAGGTCATTTCATCAACATCATGGTTTCTCCATAAAACTTTGACTTGAGGTATAACCTTTGATCGTAGAATCTGTTCTTTCTTATCCAAGACCTTGACAGGTATCTCTTCGTACGTCAAATCTTCTGCTATCTCGTCTGGTTCTAACTCAATAATGTGGTTTGGATCTTTCACATATTTACGTAGCATGGATATGTGAAAAACATTAT
Source organism: Aralia elata (assembly GCA_034770075.1). Classification (NCBI taxonomy): domain Eukaryota; kingdom Viridiplantae; phylum Streptophyta; class Magnoliopsida; order Apiales; family Araliaceae; genus Aralia; species Aralia elata. Next base: position 15,874,482 of record CM068385.1, read on the forward strand.
GAACACGAGACATACTTGGCGGTAAGGCGAGTCTGTAGGCCACAGTTCTTACTTGGTCGAGGATTTTAAATGGGCCGATAAATCGAGGGTTAAGCTTTCCTTTCTTTCCGAATCTCGTAACTCCTTTCTACGGGGCAACACGTAAAAATACATGATCTCCGACACTGAATTCCTCATCTCTTCGATGAAGATCGACATAACTCTTTTGTCGATCTTGAGCTGTTTGTATACGTTGCCGGATCATTTGGATCTTTTCCGTAGTCATACGTATCAACTCGGGTCCCAACAATTTTGCCTCACCTACTTCATCCCAACATACTGGAGATCGACACCTTCGTCCATACAACGCCTCGAAGGGAGTCATGCCTATACTTGCTTGATAACTGTTATTGTAAGAGAATTCCACCAATGGCAAGTATTTGTCCCAACTTCCTTTGAAGTCTAGTACGCAGAGTCTTAATAGATCTTCAAGGGTTTTAATAGTTCTTTCCGATTGCCCATCTGTTTGGGGATGGTATGCAGAACTGAATCGTAATTCAGTACCCATAGCTTTTTGTAAGTTGACCCAAAATCGTGAAGTGAACCTAGGATCTCGATCAGAAACGATGGATACTTGCATGCCATGCAATCTCATAATCTCGCTAATATACAAACTAGCAAGACGCTCGAGTGAATAGTTTTCTCGTACAGGTAATAAATGAGCAGACTTGGTCAATCTATCTATAATGACCCAAATTGCGTCTAAGCCTTGAGAAACCTTGGAAAGACCTGTCACGAAATCCATGTTGATGTGTTCCCACTTCCATTCTGGAATCTCAAGTGGTTGCAATGGACCCCTTGGTACTTGATGCTCCGCCTTGACACGTTGACAAGTTAAACATCTTGCGATAAACTCTGCAATCTCTCTCTTCATATTGTTCCACCAAAATGTATGTCGAAGATCACGATACATTTTGGTACTTCCAAGGTGGATTGCAAATGGTGTGTTGTGTGCCTCCATCATGATTTTGTATTTCAAGTCAGGGTCGTTAGGAACACACAGTTTAGAGTTGACTCGAAGTATTCCGTCTTCGTCGACTCTTGCTTCTGGAATAGCACCTTCTTGTACCTTTTTCTTCATATTCATCAACTCCGGGTCTGTAACTTGAGCAACTTTAATTTTGTCGATTAAAACCGGTTCTACCTGCATATGTGTGACCTTCACGTGGGTTCCTGGAGTCTTTAACTCTATCTCCATCCTTTGTAAATCATCCAAGATGAGCTTTTGCGATGTCAGTAACGCACTCGTGCTTGCATATGATCTTCTACTCAATGCGTCAGCTACTACGTTCGCCTTTCCAGGATAGTATTGGATGGTATGGTCGTAATCTTTCAACAGCTCGAGCCAACGCCGCTGTCGCATGTTGAGTTCCTTCTGGGTGAAGAAATATTTGAGACTTTTGTGGTCTGTATAGATCTCCACTTTCTCTCCATATAAGTAATGTCTCCAAATCTTCAATGCGAAAACGACTACTGCCAACTCTAGATCATGAGTAGGATAATTCCTCTCATATTCCTTGAGTTGCCGAGACGCATAGGCTATAACCTTCCCATGTTGCATGAGAACACAACCTAGTCATTTGCTTGAAGCGTCGCTGTAGATGACAAATCCTTCCGATCCTGATGGTATTGCCAATACAGGTGCTGAAATGAGCCTTCTTTTGAGTTCTTGAAAACTCTTCTCGCATTCTTCGCTCCATTTGAATGTTGTGCTTTTCCGAGTCAGTTGAGTTAATGGAATGGTTATTCGAGAAAATCCTTCTACGAATCTCCGATAATAACCAGCTAGACCCAGAAAGCTTCGTACTTCGGTTACTGACTTGGGTTGTTCCTAATTTGATACTACTTCAATCTTCGTCGGGTCAACCGAGATTCCTTCTTTAGAAACCAAGTGACCAAGGAATGCAACTTCCTCAAGCTAGAATTCACATTTCTTCAACTTAGCATATAACTTGTTTTCACGAAGTTTTTGGAGTATCAGCCTCAAGTGTTGCTCATGATCTTCACGACTTTTAGAATATATGAGAATGTCATCAATGAAGACAACTACGAAATGATCCAAATATTCCTTGAATATCCGGTTCATCATGTCCATGAAAGCAGCAGGAGCATTAGTCAATCCAAAAGACATGACTAGGAATTCATAATGCCCGTACCGAGTTCTGAAGGCAGTCTTTGGAATGTCATCAACTTTAACTTTCAACTGATGATATTCAGAATGAAGATCGATCTTTGAAAAGAATTGAGCACCTTGTAACTCGTCGAACAGGTCATCAATGCGAGGTAACGGGTACCTATTTTTGATGGTGACATGGTTTAACTCCCGATAGTCAATGCAAAGTCTCATACTCCTATCTTTCTTCTTTACGAATAAAACAGGAGCACCTCAAGACGATGTACTCGGACGTATGAAACCGCTGTCTAACAACTCTTGTAGTTGGACTTTTAACTCTTGAAGTTCAATAGGAGCCATTCGATATGGGGTTTTGGAAATAGGTTTCGTACCGGGTTCAAGGTCGATACAAAATTCAATTTCACGGTCTGGGGGTAGGCTAGGAAGTTCTTCGGGAAATACGTCAGGGAACTCATTAATAACAGAAATATTTTTCAAATCTGACGTACTTTTATTTAAATCCGTTACATGGGCTAAGAAGGCTTGATATCCGTTTTTCAATAAACGAATGGCTTTGTGACTAGAAATGATGGTTATTGATTTCAATGGTTTGGTTGCTTGAATTTACATAATAGGTTGATTAGGAATATGAAAACTAATGACCTTACGAAAGCAATCAATTTTAGCATGATGAGCAGTTAACCAATCAATTCCTAAAATCACATCAAATTCATACATGTTCAAGGAGATAAGATTAACAGGTAATGTGAGGGTGCCGATTTGAACAAAGCAAGATTTATAGACTGTAGATGTAACGAATGTTTGTGCTAATGGTGTTTCGACAGATAAGTCAAAATCTAATTTTTCAGGAGTCAAATTCAGGCGTTGAGCACATGTTGGTGAAATAAAAGAGTGGGTAGAACTAGTATCTAATAAGGCATAGACTTCACAAGAGTTAATAAGTAGTTTAGTCGTAATAACCTCGTTCGGATTCTGTGCTTTTTGTGATGTCACGACAAAAGCTCTCCCTTGAACCACAGACTTTGACTTGTCTGTGACCGCCTTCGGTGTCATCATTGCAGCTGGACTTGACTTTGCTGCATGACAAAAGCGAGCTATATGGCCTTCCTTTCCACAATTGTAACATACTTGGGATGGCGATTGTGTACAATTTGGACTGATGTGTCCTTCTTTCCCACACCTAAAACATCTAACAGGTGGTCGTTCTCCTTCCTTCAAAACTGGTACTGGTGTTGGTGCTGACGTTGGTGCCTTTCCATGGTTGTTGAATCTCCTCTTCTTGGAATTGTTGCCACTTGACTCACTCCTTCTGTTATCCGGGCCAAGATTACCACCGAAGTGGTTACCATTTCCTGTGTTGTGATTCCCTCATCGCTGATTATCATTATTTCGATAATTGCTACCACCATTACGATTATTACCGTGATTTTACTCTCGTGGTTGGGTGTTGCTTCCTGGTTGTAGTAGTTCTCTTTCCTGCTCCACTACTTGAGCCATATCCACAGCATTTGCGTATATACAAATTTTATGAGAAACGAGATATTGGCGAATCTCTGGTTTCAAACCTCGTAGGAACATTCGTGTCATCCGTTTCTTAGTGTCCACCAAATGGGATGCAAAACGCGACAGCTCGGCGAACTTTGCTTCGTACTGTGACACCGTCATGTTGTTCTGTTTCAGTTTGATGAATTCTACCTCCTTCATATGATGAATACTTTCCGGGAAATACTTCTCGTTAAATAATTCCTGGAACTCGACCCAAGACATCTCGAGTGCCGAATGATGGGTACGTTTCACAGATTCCCACCAATGATCCGCTTCTCCTCGTAACATAAAGGTGGCAAAAGGAACCTTTTGGTCGTCCATGCAACGCAGTACATCAAATATCTTTATTAATTGTTTAAGCCATGCCTCTGCCTTAAGTGGATCTGGCTTGCCAAAAAATTTAGGTGGTCCCAGTTCTTTGAACTGCTTAGCAGTGACCATCCGTACATTATCAGCGTTTCTGCCAGTATTGTAGACAAGAGCTCTTCTCGCCTGGTTCTACAGGTATTGCATGAAGTTCCTAAACATTTCATCATTCATTCTGTTGTTAGTATCATGATTAGCATCATGATGTTCTGAGTTTGCACCCGTATTATTTGTGGCTTCTTGGTTTTCAGCCACAATGGTTTCATAGTGAATCTCTTGGTTTTCAGATGCCATTCTAAAATGTGATCACAAAACAAATATTAGTTAAAGAAATAGACGTGCAACATCTTGTCCCTATAACTAAACCTATTACTTAAATAACAAAAAAAATAGCTTAGGTAGGACACACTAGCGAAGGATTTTACTCGTCTCTCCCCTCCTAGTTCTAATCTCAGATCTCTACCAGAGATCATATCCCTAAGCTCTGATACCAACTGTGACGCCCCCAAAATAGGTCCATACAACCCATTTTGAGTCGCCAAAACATTCCACAAAATACAAATATAAATATGAATTTTCCCATTTACAACTAATAAGTGTTGTGCAAAATACGACAACACAATACAAATACATCTTAAATTCTCAATACACTTATTGTCACACTAATAGTAAGGTATTGAGACACTTCTATTATCTCGGACCATCACTCTATTCCCCGGCTAGTCCCCGCTACACTCTCTTTTCCTGAGGAGAACAATGGAACAAAAACGAAAAGAGTGAGCACAAATAGCCTAGTAAGAAATATCATGACTAAGATAATGAAGAAATAAAAATTATCTTTAGTCTTCAACAGAATTAAATCAGAGATTTAAAGATATTTTAATTGTTCAACAATAACAATTGTAGCGGAATAAATAATCTATTAGAAGAGTCAAGTAGATTATAATATCTACCATCTTCTATAAGTTAAAGGATCACCACCAATATTTTATCCCTGTAACACCAATCAACAATTCCTGTTTATGAATATCCAAATCAACAATTTATATTCAACAGCCTCTCTTTGCACTATGTGATAAAGATATTTATTTATAACATCACCGGTCATGATCATGCCAAACGCCAGTTCATCTTTGCACTACGGGCCAAAGAGAACTTTCATCATACGTCTTTGTTTGTAACACCAAAAGTCATGATTATACCAAAACACAGTTTGGTCAAAATCATGTCACGCCAGTTTATCTTTGTACTACGGGCCAAAGAGAACTATCACCACAATTTAAGTATGAGGATGAGGATGATGACAATGATACAGTGAGATTAAGGATAAGAAAAGCTTTATAATTTAATCAATATCAAAGATTGACTAAATTGCCAACACGATGACCAAATTGTGGAGTCAAATTCAAGAATAATATTCAAGAAATTATTTCATGCTTCAACTATGACGTATAAAATGAAATAGAAAGATTCAAGTGAAAAAAATATTAGATGAAGCACAAACTATTAAGGATATTCTACTAATTTTCAGGGATTCTCTCCATTTAAAAATAAGCTTTTGGAAACAAACAAAGATTTCTTATCATAAATCGAGAAATGTGAAAGAAAAATATATCCCTTAAAAAGTACAAAAGAAATGATACGTTTTACGAGTATAACAGAATATATGAAACTGCAAATGAATTTTCACCCGTCATGCGATAATCCGTGTAGACAGATTATTTCCACAACAGGTTAATACGTAATTAATACAAAGGGTTATTCACCAGGTACGACACTCGTACATACAGGTTATTCCTACAGAGTAATAAGGAATGAATACAGAAGGGTATTTACCAGGTACGACACTCGTACATACAGGTTATTCCCACAGAGTAATAAGGAATGAATACAGAAGGGTATTCACCAGGTACGACACTCGTACATACAGGTTATTCCCACAGAATAATAAGGAATGAATACAAAAGGATATTCACCAGGCATGCGTCATACCGCACAGACAGGTTATCCCCACAAATTAATACAAAATGAATAACAACCTTTATGAGTATAATATCACTTACGAATATGAAAGCAAATGATATTATTTATGAGTATGAAAGAAATGATATTCCCTACCTTCGTTAATAAATGATTGGATGTTGCTTTCTATGAAGTTTACTAACTTCGGATACTACTAATATTCTCACAAATACTCACAATAGCCTAGCACACTAAGAGAACTTAAGAAATTTAGAGAGAGAGAGAGAGAGGAAGTATAAGCAATGAAGGTGTGAAGATTTCTTAAGATAACCCCTTGTATTTATAGGAAAACCAAGTTTCATTAATTGCACAATAAGGGCTCGACTTATTACACTTTAGTACCTCCATCTTTGCCTCTATTTTTTAATATAATCCCTCAAGTATTATCAATCTTGCATAACATCTCCTAATAGTTCCCACATGTGAACCAATAGTTCTATCATGTGAACCAATAGTTCACAGCATGTGAATTTCAAAATTTCAATTAGGTACCCCTAAGTTAGACTCCACTTTTAATCCTTCAATAATGCTAAAATATCATAACAAATAATATGAGTTACAGTGCCATGATAAATAATAAAAAGTACCATGTGGATGCTATTGTAATTATTGAATCAAAATACTGTGTAATTGCTACTTTATCAATTATTGAATCAATAATTTAAAATACTGTGCAATACGATGTGCCTGTGAAATACCGCGTACTACTGTGGAATAACGCGTTTTACTGTTCTTTTTATTACCGGGTATTTCAACAGTTGTCGGTGATAATACTGTTGACAAAATACTGTCGCTTTTAGTATCCGACAATGGGGCCCACTATCGTTGACAATTTTGTCATTTGTGTGGCCCACTAATATTTTGATATTTCGGCGCCGTCGTACAGTACCGAATATAATATTCTCCGACAAAAAGAATATTCTCCGACAAAAGAAATATTCCCCGACATATACTGTTTATCAGATAATTCGCATATAACACCCTTAACTATCATTTATAACAATTAAGCACCTTACTATTCAGAAAAAAAATAATCATAAAGAAAATAATAAACTTTTATTTCATAAAGTTGGGATTTTACACTTACAGGTTACTAGTGAATTTTTAGAGCAAAAAACAGAGCATCTACTAAACTCTATGAGCTAAGTAATGACTCTACAATCATAGAGTCATGACTTGGAATTTGTTTTTCCGGTTCCTGGTGATATCAAGACGCCACTATATCGGGATATCTTATCCATCTCTCCAGGAAAATGGATATCTCCAAAAAATATTTGAAGTTCAATTCTTTTTTTTCTTTCTCTCTACTCGGACCAATCCGCCCACTCTGCTTCTTGTAGTTAAAGTGATTTGTGTATCTATCCCAATAATACTATTGTTCCGTACCATTATGGAAGAAGATCCAGGTAAGATATGTACTTCTTCGAGAATGAAAAAGAATTGATCCACTTTCCTTTAGTATTTTGGCCAAAATTCCTTGACTCCTCGATATTCAATCAAATCCTCTTTTTTGACGATTGAATGCACTTCTATATATAGTACCATATTTAGTAATTCCTGAACTCTTTCTTATATATTGAGGATCATCGAAATAAGTAAGAATACTATTTTTACGGAACATACCATTTATGGGTATTTCAATCGAGATACTCGAAAAGGGCATTAGTTCGTTCTCGTGTTCTTGAATCGATTGAAGGGAATGATGAATCTATTTCTTCGTCACTTTGCCAATAAATCAAAATTTACGTGGAGAATGGCCAAATACATTTTTTGGAGGGAATTGGGTGTATATTGTTACAGTTATACAGTCAAACTATGTCAACGGAAGTCAAACCGTATTTCGGCGACTAATTGGTCGGAATCGATAAAAAGGAACAACATTGTATTTTAAAAATTCATAGAGGTGTTGATTGTTTATTCGCAAACATGTGGAGTAAAAACGAAGAAGTTAAAAACTTCGAGATACATTTTTGTCATTTGCCCAATTTAAAATGAATCACATAATTTTAAACCGTGGTGGATCCAATATACAGTCAGTGTAAGCAATTTCCTACATTGACTTTTTGATGGAGTTCTTTTTAATATGCAGCAGGATAACTATAACTATGTTTTTAATTAACAATTAGGTAATTGACTTATACATATACATCAATTTAGCTAGTATACTAGACCTTTTAAAAGTACATAGTATTTAAGAAAGAATAATGCTAAAGACACAAACTATTTTACAAACTGACTGATGTGGCACTGTTGTATTGGTGATAGTGTTATAGTGGGGAGGTGTTTTTTTTAACTATCACCAATACAACAGTGCTACATCAGTCAGTTTGTAAAATATTTGTAAAATAGTTTGTGTCTCTAACATTACTATTTAAGAAAATTCTCTCACGCTATTTAAAAAGTCATGATAATCGAAAAGAGGTGATAAATTTATATAAAGGAATATAATTTGAATAAATATAAACGTTAAAATCTGAAAATCAGTATTTATATTTTTAAGGTATATTGCGTTTGTTATATCTCTTAATCTGACCGTTGGATCGTTATAATTTTTAGATATGTTATACATATATGAGTTGAGAATTTGTTTACCAAGTTTGAACTGTTAAAGATTAACGAATGATTTGTTATGAATTTTAAGAAGTGGCTGGTTTGAAATTTTTCAACCAGATTTTCAGCAGTAAGTTTTAATATTTAAAAATATATAACTTAATGATTTTAAATCCGATTTGGGTGATTCTTGAGGATAAATTGGAGTAATTGAAGTCTAGTTTCTGTTAAAATTAATTAATTTGACAAATAAATTTTAATTAATGATGATAAGATCAGAATAGTGGACTGAGATCTTAAGAATAAATTGTCATATTAGGGTTTTAAGATTTATTAAGTTTTGTTATTAACTTTTATGTTTTGGAGTATTAATAATGATCTAAGGTGATAATTAAATACACCTTGAATTGATTACGAATTATTATGGAATTATTAGTTTGAATTTTATTTAATTCGAGGTAAAAATATTTAGGTGGTGAATAACATTTCGTATTTGATATAGTTGGTATTTGAGTGTAGGATTTTGAGGAATGTGCTATAAGTGGATTTGAGTATCAGGTACGGATTTCGTATTCCACTCCTTTAATAATTAATTGTTGTATTTTGTATATCTTGTGATATCTCGTCATTCGTTACATTTTTCTTATATTTCTGCTGGCAGTCTTGAATAGAAGTTTGATCTTTGATACGTTAACTTTATTCTGTAATTTAAACTCTTTTTCTTCTATTATAATTTGAACATATTTCATATTTCTTCAGCGATATTATCATTATGTTACTTTGTTTGTACTACTAATCGTTCAGAATTTGGTACTCACTTAATTGTATCGTTTCTACTCAAATCTTTATTTTGCTTTGGTTTGGTCTAGATATTCCGAATTTTACATTTTGTAATCTTTTGAATTTGCTCTACATGCATAGAATTTTATTAGTGTTTGTAAAGGAGTACATATTATTACATTACTTTGGAGATATTTTGTCTATGATTTGATTTGGTTCAACATGTACGTTTAGAACTTTTTTTTTTAGTATTATGTCGCATGTGTTGTGACATCGTATCTTTGTACAATAAGCAATATGGTATACCTAAGCTATAACCACTTGTGGAGGTACTACATGCATGTCCACTTAGTATCGAGGCATGACACTTTTCGTGGCGGTGTGATCAGTTCACGACATATTCTTTTGTATGTTGCTCTAGGTGTGAGCTTTGGCCATTTGATATATTTGTTCAAGATGCGTATGGGGTGACCCTAATTTCTGCTATGTTTTGCAGATTGGTGATGTTTGTGTTAGACATACCTTTCGATTTATATGCATTTGGATTCGTTGTCTGATGTGTGATTTGCCTGTGTGACAAGGTATATTTGTGTTTTATTTTGAGCTCGATATGAAATAGTCACTTAGCCACAGTGATTCAGCCTTCTGTTTGTTTCATTAATTCTGTTGATTCAGATATATTCTGTTCAGACTTTGGAGATTATATTATCTTCGATATTTATATTTGAGGCTTTATTTAGTATTTTATCAGTTGATTCCGTGTGCATCTTTTATATATCTTTATCCGTACTAGGCATTTGGCCCTTGCTATGTTTTTCTTCTAACAGGTTTGCAGAGGTGATTAAGGGTTGTGTGAAGAGAAAATTTGCCTTTAATCATCTAGGTTAATTTGACTTTTAAGTATTGATCAATTTAATCTTTTTTTAATTCGACATTGATGGATTATCAACTATTAAATATTTTAAAGTTATTAGTACTTGTTTACTTATTTTGAGATTTGTTGTGTTTTTCACGTGATCTCCTTTTCTTATTCGGGAAGGGGTATTATAAACATTGATTCATTCATATATCATGTTTTTTTAACAATGTTTAGAAAAATGATTTTTTATTTTTTATTATTTTTTTAAGAGTAACTAAAATTAGAAAATTTTACATAGCGGTTGTCATGCATTGAAAACAATCAATTATTGCAATTGCATGACGAGATATTCTCTTGAATTGATAACTCCATCGACTATTTTTACATCCCTTAGAAAAATACTACCAGAAGTGCTGAAAATTGCAAAGTTAAGTTTATTTATTTTTTCAAACTCGAGATACGCATTTGGGGAATCCATTTTCTTCACAGAAAAAGACGTTGAATAAAAGGAGAATTTTGGATGATAGACTAATCTCTTAAATATTCTTCTCATAAGAAAATGAAAGTTGGAGAGAGAGATTGTGATCTCTCTTTTACCCTTATCAATTTTTTTTTTATCAATAGTCTTGTAATTAATGCATGCACAATTGTATCGATTTTAATATATATATATATATATATATATATATATATATATATATATATATATATATATATATATAATATGCACATGGTACAATTCGTAAAGTAGGACTACTGATATTCTTTTGTTATGGGCGAGCTAAAAAATTACCATAATAATATGCACTCAACTAATAAAAATAAAATAATAACATGTCAAAAAATTTATATAATTCAATAATTTCAAAATAAAAACATAATTTTAATTTCAGAATGGAGAATAAAGAAAGATATCTTTAACTTATGAAACTAATGGGGTACTAGTAAAAGCTAAATGCATCCAACTGATTGCAGCATCAGCATGTGCATGTGCATTTTGTCAAACCATATTATTAAGGGTTCACAATCTTGATGATATTTACTTTATTCGGTTCAAAAAAAAATATATTTTGACTTTTTAAAAAGTATACTTTACAAAATTTTAAAATTTAAAATCGAACAAATATATTTAATCTTAATATTAGCAATTATAATTATTGTTAATGAACTAAAAAAATACTGCAAAATATTATTTTTGTTACTTTCAAAATTTTAGTGAATACAAATCAGTTTTAAATATTAAATTTCATAAATTAACTTAAAAAATTAAAGTGTATCTTTAATTAAAATCAGCCCTTTCTGCTTAACTTTTACTCCCTCTATTCTAAAATTAGAGATACAATTTGACTTTTGAGGTTAAACGACAACATATTAAGTTTCAAATTGATGCGAATATATTTAATTTTAGTTGATACAATTATTATAATTATAAAGTATATAATAAAAATTATTAATCATAAATTTATTTTATTTTAAAATTTTATGAGTCATACTAATTTTAAAATTTAATATAATATCGTTTGATCTCAAAAACTAAATTATGAATGAATACTCTCTCAGTCTCCTTTACGGTATTTGTAACGTCTGCCTAGGGGTGTAAACGGATATATACGGATCCGGATACAGTAGTATCCATATCCGTTTATTTGCGGATACTTTTAAACCGAATACGGATAATATCCGCTTTTTTTCGAATACGAATAATATCCGCTTTTTCTCGAATACGGATGCGGGCGAATACGAATTTTCCGGTTACCATTTGCAGTCCTAACTATAACTAGAATAAGAAAAAAAAATAATGAGTTCTTAAAGTATATTTTATTAATGAATGAATGTTAATTTATTTATTTTTAATAAATAGTTAAATACAATAATCAATGTTTTAAATTACAATTCAAATAAGTTTTTATCATTTTTGAAATCCTAAATTTCAAAATGAATGCTCTACTTATTAATATTTAGATGTCTATTAATAAGTAGATGTACATTTTATGTGTGTGGAGTAATACTGTAGTGTGTATGAATATTTATAATTTATAATTAGATTCAAAAGTTTACATTGAATATTTAATTATTTTTTTTCAAATACTTGATTAAAACTTTAATAATATATTTATTGAGACTTTTATTTATAATTAATCCTCAATACATAGATTACAATTTACATAGACTAGCGCATGTGTGTGTGAATATTTATTTATTATATAAGGAATGTCACTTAAAAAAAATTATTTTGCTTATTATATAATAATTAATATATATATATATATATATATATATATATAAGTTATTTAGATACGAATTCCGGATGCGGATTCGAATCCGGATATTCACTATCTGCCGGATATATTTACGGTCGGATGTTAAACGAATACGAATACGCCTATATCCGTATTCGTTTATTTGCGGATACCTTTAGACCGAATATGGATATATCCGTTTTTTTTAATATGAATAATATTCGTTTTTTTCCGAATACGAATGCGGACAAATATGAATTTTTCGGTTACCATTTACAGCCCTACGTCTGCCCATAAATTTGGGAAATGGAAAGATTTGGTTGGTCAATATAAAACAAGATAACATCATTCACTGAATTGCAAAGTCAAACACTTTAACTGGAAAACCGTGTGGGGCTATTGATGTATCCAAATTACATGAACTCTCACCATTCATTTAGCCGAAATTTTCTGTTCTCACGTCCAACCTGACGAATTTTATCGTCACGTCTCATCTGTTATTTTTTATTTTTATTTATTTTTTATATATTATTGTCATCTGATTTTTATTTTTTTATTTAGAATTATTTTATAATTAAATAAAAATTATGTAAAATATAATATATAAGATGAGACAAAAATGTGATGAGAAACAAAATAAAGAATTAAATATCATATTTAAATTTGAAAAAAAGACAGATTATTATATTTTTTACCTGAATAAAAATTATGTAAAATATAATATATAAGATGAGACAGTAAATGAGATAAAAAAGTGATAACAAATAAAATAAAGGATTAAACATCATATTTAAATTTGAAAAAAAAAAAGACAGACCATTCTATTTTCTATCTGATATTGTTATATAAAATTATATCAATTACGTAATACATTATGTCAAAATATGTCCGTGTAAATTTTAATATTCGAAACAAGTTAAAAATATAGAATAAACAATAAAAAATAATCTTGAATGAGGTAGTAGGATGCTATAAACCATAAATACTCCGTTCGTTGCAAAAATATAGGACTGTTTTTTATTTTCTAAAGTAAATTTAAAATACTTATAAATTCAAAATTTGGTATGAGTTAAGTTGATCTTAGTCAATTATGAATATTATAAATTATATAAAAAAATGCTGTTAATTATAAAAAATATATTTTTTACAATTTAAAATGAATCACATAATTTTAAACCGTGACAGATCTAATATACAGTCAGTGTAAGCAATTTCCTACACTGACTTTTTGATGGAGTACTTTTTAGTATGCAGCAGGATAACTATAACTATGTTTTTAATTAGCAATTAGGTAATTGACTTATAAATATACATCAGCTTAGTTAGTATACTAGACCTTTTAAAAATACATAGCATTTAAGAAAACTCTCTCGCGCCATTTAAAATTTCTCTATAATATTATTTACAAATATTATGTGTTTGGTTTTAAACGTAATATGAATTTATTTATTTTTAGTTAATACAATAGTAATTTTTTTAAACAATCTGAACAAAAAAAAAGTATTATTTCATATAGAATTAAAGATGGATATTAACTTTTTAAGGTAATTTGTAAATTTAAAATTCAAAATTAATACCAATTACAATAAAATCCTAAATTCTAAAAAAGTATTACTTGATGTACTAGTAATTACCTATATATTGGTTTTTTTAAAAACATGCATAGCCACTTCTTCTTCTCTAATGTTAGGTCATTATGTCAGTCATGAATTAGTTAGGATGAAATTGTTACTTCATTGACTACTATAAAGTTATAATTTTTTGTTGTATTTATTACGACAAATATTATATTTAATTTTAATGTTATATTTGTGAGTTAGTATAAATATAACATTTATTATAATTAATATTATAAAAAATTATAAATTTTTATAGTAGTCAAGAAATGTGACAAATTCATTCTAAGGAATCAGTCCACTATGTAATAAGTCCGGATCCCTACCTCATTAATGGAGGGTATGTGCTATCACTTTATTTATTATAATAACTGTTTTGCTTATTAAGATTTTTATGTGAATTAGTTTTTTCTTAATTTTTTACTTTATTTATGTTTTTGATTATATCGTCTTCTTTTTTTCTTTTTCTTTTTACTTACACATTTAACTGGTGAATACATGATTTAAATTTTGTGATATACACACACACACACACATATATATATATATATATATATTATTTACTTGTGAAAAAAATTGTCTAATCTGACTTGTAATTCTAGATTTATTCTTGATTTTAAATTTATAAATGTTTCAAATTAACGTAAGAGAATCATAATTGATATTATATTATAAAACATAAGGAGTATAAAATTAGGGGTTCTAATTTATGAATAAAGACCATTTAGAAAAAAAATAATTAAAAAGGACTACCTTAAGGCCAAATAAAGAAAAATAAATTTTTACAATCTTCTTCGATAACAATCTCACATGCACGTAAGCTTAAGTATGTCATTCTAAATTAGACATAACTCGTGCTTAAGAATTGGGTGGACACAATATTGACATGTCACATTTGACTTGGGATGAAGAAAGATTTGACTAAGGAAATTGATTGATCATTGATTCATATGTCATGTTTTTTCAACAATCTTTAGAGAAACGACTAATTTTTTTTTTTTTTTTTTTATTATTATTTATTTTTGTTTTTTGTGAAGTAGCTACTATCAGAAAATTATATAGCGGTTGTCATGCATTGAAAACAATCCATTATTGCAATTGCATGATGAGATATTCTCTTGAATTGATAACTCCATTAACATGTTCGATTGGTCCCTAAACGCGACATTTGGTGCGATTGGGTTGAAAACGCAAGGACAATCTTGTTCGGCATTCTCAATACGAGTCGTCTAAATCACATAAGTCGGCATTTGCAAGTTGCAACTGCGTTTGATAACGAAAACGCAATGCACAAATTTCTGATGGTTGCGATTTGGTTGTCTTAATATTCTGTTTCTCCTCTTTTGTCCCTCAATTGATAAATCTCTAATTGTAGATGATGATGTGTTCTTGTTGAGAATTATTTTTAATCAATTTGCTAGACATTTGATTGTGATTTGGAACAGAGACGGTAAATATCATCAATCTTCATTGTAATTTGTTCCAAGTAAATAGTAGGGTAAGAGTTTTTGAAGGCAGAAAGAGGAATGGTGATGAAAGAGGAGAGTGCTTTGTTTTATCTCTTTTGTTCTTATTAAACACAGACCCAAAGGATGATAGAGATGTTCTGTTTTAATAATTTCAACAAAATAAATTGATGGCAAATGAACAAGATCATAACTTTTCAAACGTTGTTATTGCTATAAACGTACTTTCAGCTGCGTTTGCAAAACGTTGCTACTGTTACAACCGTGCTACTGCTATCATGCAAACGAACAAGCCATATGTTTACATCCCTTAGGAAAATAGCGCGCTGAAAATTGCAAAGTTGAAATTTTATTTTATTTTACTTCTTTTAAAACCCAATAACTCATTTGGGTGGCATATAGGCTAGATCTTTTGCCTTGCCTTTGTGATATGTTGCACAACAATCTTGTGGAAGAGTTGGACCCTAGTTTCCTAAGACTTTGTTATGAGGCTAATATCTTATTCCTTAAGTCTTTCTATTATTATAGTTGCGTGATGCAGTTGTGTAATGATATATTCTCTTGAATTGATAACTCCATCGACAACGTTTACATCCCTTAGAAAACTACTATTAGAAAAAGAAAAAATGCAAAGTTGAATTTTTTTTCCTTCTTTTTTAAAAACTCGAGATACTCATTTGGGGACACCATTTTCTTCACAGAAAAAGACGTTGAATAGATGTTTGTCAAAGGAGAATTTTGGATGATAACCTAATCTCAAAAATTATTCGCATATATGGCAAGGGTAGGCAAGTTCCCTCTCTTGATTTTTGTAATTCTTTACTAGTATAATGGTATTAAAGTAAAATGGCCCCTCTTTAAAAGAAGAAGTTGGTGATTTTTTTTATAAAAAAATGAAGTTTTAATAAATGATGTTGTAGTGATTTTTATTTATTTTTTACATTCATATTTGGTGACTTTTATTATTCTCTCTAATTCACAATAAACAAGTCCATATACAGATAACATAGAATTATATATGAGACTAAATTACTTGGCCTGCCTGTGCGTGCGGCTATGCATGCCCATAAGAAATCACGGAGCCACATTTCTGTTCAACTTTTACACTACATAGATGGAAAAATGGTCGGATGCTCACTGTCTTGATGGCGAATTAATGCTCTCCCTGTCTTACAGTATTTTTAGCATCTGGGCATAAATTTTGTCAAGATTTATTGAATTGCAAAGTAAAACACTTAACTGGAAAACCGTGTGGGGATAGTGATGTGTTCAAAATTACGTGAACTCTCCCTTCATTCCGCCGAAATTTTCTGTTCTCACCTTATTTATCTGTGTCCAATTTTACTGTCATTGTGTAGTTCATCTGCTGTTTTACTTTTATATATTATAAGTTTAGAACCCGTGCAAAACACGAATTATTTTTTTTTTGTTTATTAAATTAATTCAATTATAAGTTCATCTTTTAGATTATATTCCTATATATATATATATATATATATATATATATGTGTGTAATAAAACAGAACTCATTTTGAATCTATAATTTGGAAAAGCACAAGAACGGTTCAGATTTCACCTCAATTCTTTCAACTTAATCTAAATGCTCACATTTCATCTCACACACAAAATCCCGCCTAAATTTCCTCTTCTCCTTCTCTTTCTCTCTCCTCTGCTTTTCTCCCTTTTTCTCTCCTCTCGCCTATTTCCTCCGCCTTCTCTCTTTCTCTCTCCTCCTATTTCTCTCCTTTTAAATTATAATAATTTTTGGAGTATGCATACATTTATAATACATGTATGCATACATTGAAAATATATAATACATAAAAAAACATCAATAGTAAGAAAACAAAATTAAAAACAAGATCATAATTTACTTATAAAAAAAACAATTACAAAATCAAAAAATTCAATAGATTCTTTTTCTTTTTTCTTTTTTTTTTCTTTTTCTTTATCAAATAGAACAAGTGTTAACAAATTACAAAATTGGTTATTTGTTGGCATGATGTGATATCTAAAGTTAAAATACTAGATGTGATAATTAACATAATTTTTAATATTTTTTTATATGATATATAAGATTCGTTTCGTAATAAATTTTTTCTAAGTTTGTTTTACGTAAATTTTAATATTTAGAAAAAAAATATTTTTTTGTGTTATTTTGCACTTTTTATGGGTATTAAAATTTTATTTTTACATTAGAAAAAAATATGTTTTAATGTATATTACGGAAATTTTAATATTTGAGAAATTTAATTAACAAAATATGTATGAATTTATTTTTTAACATTTATGTTATTTATCGCACAAGTTCATAATTTAATTAATTAGATCAAGTTAAATGAAAATGATAATATACATATTTATATTTAGTGGATATATAAATGAAAATGATAAAAGTTTGGAAAAATATTTGACTAACGGTTTGACTAACGGAAATTGACCAAAAATAGAGAAGGAACACTTTTGCACAACTAATGCATATTTGAGGAACAACTGTGCTAAAAAAAATATAAGGAACACTTTAGCAAAAATATAAGGGGTCTTATGTTTCGGATTTACAATTATTTTATTTTGACTCATATATTTCGATAATTTTTATATTTCAAATATTTTCAGGTATACATTGAAGGATACTTGGTGTAAGCTATAAAGAATACGGAGTTGTTTCTCTATGGGCTGCATGTGTATATTTTTTGTGTTCCGTCTTTTATAAAGTTAACTAATTATACATGGTTATAATGATTTGGGTATGGAATGATGGTTGTTTTGGTGGTTTGGATGTATTGATGATTGTAAGTTTTGTATACAAGTTTAGATTTTCTTGGATATCTATTTTTAAAGGAAACTCTGCCGAAATTTTTTGAAATTAGTAATGACTAGCTCGATGTTCTGATGCTTGGATATGTGTTGATGATTGAGTATGTATTAATTTTCTGCATGTGTGTATTTTTTGTGTTCCGTCTTTTATAAAGTTAACTAATTATACATGGTTATGATAATTTTAGGTGTGGAATGATCGTTGTTTTGGTGGTTTGGATATGTATTGATGATTGTAAGTTTTATATATAGGTTTAAATTTTTCTGGATAATTATTTTTTAAAAAACCTGCCGAAATTTCTTAAAACTAGTAGCGACTAACTTGATGTTTTGGTGGTTGGATATGTGTTGATGATTGAGTATGTATTAATTATTGTGGTTGTATGGTGAATTATGATAATTGTTATGTCTGATTGTAAGTTATTTTAGTTTGCGGAGAGTGTTTAGGTAATATAGTATTTTTCAAATTTTAATCTAATTTTTCGTTACTCCATGCCTTCAGGTACGAGCAATTACTAGTATATATATATATATATATATATATATATGACATTAATGTTTTTTATGAATTTGTTTTATTGTGAGAATCATGCATGCATGTATATATAGATATCAAATTATAATTATATTTATTGAATTTGAATATGTATTATTATAATCATATAATTTGTATTTGAGAATTATAAGTTAATAACCAAACTACCTTTGAAATGACCAATCAAATTAAAATGGATAAGATCTTCAATTGCCTTATTATATATAGTAATTGTCGACGCCGGGAGGATCGCTTCTTTGCTAATTATTACCCTTTCCTTTTTTAGCCTTTTTATTAGATGATTTTTTGAAAAAGGTCGGCACAAATGTCGACGGGGTTTTGAAAGATCGTTTTTTATGATGAGTCAATTGACCAGAGTCGCCAGTTGGTATATTTGAAAATGGATGTACCAACTTATCCGAGTTTCGTTTTCGTAAATCGCTGGCGCATATGTGACGTCGAATTAATTGGTCTGCAAATCGAGATTCATAGAGTTCGGGGGCTTGCTTAAGCGAGGGGAAGGTGTTAGGCATCCCCCGACTTCTGTGAAACACGGTTACCGCAATCTTGATGCTTTTCCTATCCTTTAATTCTAAAAATGTGTATATGCGCGTGTGTGTGCCTATGTGAATGTTGTGGTGAATTTGCATGAATAAACCATTTGGTTTTTATGAAAAAGTCGTGTTTTAATTTGAGAATGTTTTAGAATGTCCCTCGGCCTATACGAGAAAGCTTTATTCCTTTATGAGAAAGGTTTGATTTTTTATTGTCAAAAGCTGCAAGATTGTCATTAGGTGTCGTTTTGTCAAAACAAGAGTTTTTAAACCTTCATCAAAATAGGAATCGAGACCTATACGTTGCTTTCGTAAAAAAAGTGACGGGCAATTTCTAGGATCTCTTTAACCCTATGCACAAAGCTTTAATAAAACGTTATTTATTTTGTATAAAACCATTTTTTGATGTTTTGAAAACGACTTTTCTTTAGCTTTCTCGTTAAATGGGAATCGACATTCATTCACACTTCCAATTTTAAGCCTCGTGGTGCTAATAACCTAATTTGATTGATTTTTATGAAAATCTTCATCGTTTAGCTTTGAAATCAATTTTTGTGTCGTAAATCAAATCAAGCATTAAAATGTGTGGGAGCTATTCATGGGCATGTGAGCCATCAAAATAACCCCAACGCCCAATCGCATATTTCACTATTACGGGGCCTTAAACCCGATTTTCGACTTGATATCGTTTTAAGGCCCGATAATTACATATTTACAATAAAAGGTATATCGATCCTACTACATACACCCAAAAAATGTCCATTGGATTTGGACCACGGGGTCGCGTTCCTAGGCTCACATCCGAAATTGCTACACACCCACAAAATGGATACTACAAAAATTAAATAACACTAGGTTGCCTAACATACCACAATATCCTAGAATAGCAATCTAAACTACACTACGCATAATACACTACCATAACGAGCTAAAAATCATCGAATGGATATCATCGGGTCATTAAGAAGAATTTCGTTCCATTGGAACCCTCACTAATAATCCTTAATCCATGTATCCATGATAATGTACAAGAAAAACTACATTTAACATAACCCGAATGACAAAAAACTTAACAAAATGATATAACAAAAATGCTATAAAAAGGGCTTTTCACCTTGCAAATGACACCATGATGCGTATAAACTCGTATATTGAATAGAGTAGAAAATGTATATGATACAATCTAACAAAAGGGGTATAAATCCTCACTTTTTCCTCTCTTTTCTCTCTTTTCCCGTTGCTCTTTTGCTGTTGTTTCTTCCCCTTTTGTTTTTCCGAACTCTCTGTATGCTCTCCCTTCTCATGAAAAAATGAATAACTGCATTGATAAAGGCTGCCAGAGGCAGCCGCATCGGTTTCTCCGCGCCCTCCGCGCACTTCAGTCTTTCCATTATTGGCCGCAGATCAATCCGCGGCTGGCTGGGCTGATTTTCTCGATTTTCGTATCGTACCTCGATTCTCGTGTCGTACTGTTGGTTTTCGCTGAAAGGCTTGTATTCTGCAGTTCGGGAACCGCTGGGAAACGTGCCATGTCATTCAAGAATGCTCGTTTCGAATGACTGTGACATGACACAGGATTTGTATTTGGAGCTTGGTTTCTAGGGGCGCTGCCTCCCCGACCCCCACTAGATCACCGACGAGCAGGTAAGCGTAGTGGCCATTAGTCGATTCCTGATATCCGCTCGTTGTCGTGTCAGCTTTGATCACAAGTCGTTGTGGTGGCTTTGAGTGTTCGTATTTATGTCCATCTTTCGTTCTCGTAGGCTGGTTTGATTGACGATTTGCCCTCCTGTCAGGGTTAATATACGAAGTGCAAAATTTAGGTGTCTACAGCTGCCCCTCTTTATCATGTTTATGAAATGTTAAATGAAATGAACATGGTAAAGAAGTAGACACACGATACATGAATAACGGTGCATAAGAATGACAGTACATACATGATGCAACACATATAGCTTATGATGCAACACAAGATGTAATGCATGAAAACATTCGTAAAGGTGTCAATGCATCATGTAATCGTAAATTTATTGTGAGTATCGATCTCAACAAGACTCAATCGCTGATCGTAACGTTGTTGTCGGGTTTCGTCTCTGACAGGTCGTTGCTATAATCGTTATCGCAGATGTCGTGCTCCGTCTCGTAATCGTCGTCATCTCATAACTGTCGGGTCTCGTATTCGATCGATCGTCTCGTAGATGTAGGATCTGGTCTCCGATGGGTCGTCTCGTCTGTATCGGTCATTATCTTCGATTGGTCGACTCGCCTGTATCGGTTCTCGTCTTTGATTGGTCGACTCGTCTGCACCGGGTCTCGTTTCCGGTTGATCGTCTCGTCGGCACCGGGTCTCGTTTCCGGTTGATCGATTCGTCTGTATCGGTTCTCGTCTCCGATTGGTCGACTCGTCTGCACCGGGTCTCGTTTCCGATTGATCGTCTCGTCGGCACCGGGTCTCGTCTCCGGTTGATCATCTCGTCGGCACCGGGTCTCGTCTCCGGTTGATTGATTCGTCTGTATCGGTTCTCTTCTCCGACTGGTTGACTCGTCTGCACCGGGTCTCGTTTCCTGTTGATCGTCTCGTCGGCACCGGGTCTCGTCTCCAGTTGATCATCTCGTCGGCACCGGGTCTCGTCTCCGGTTGATTGATTCGTCTGTATCGGTTCTCGTCTCCGACTGGTCGACTCGTCTGCACTGGGTCTCGTTTCCGGTTGATCGTCTCGTCGGCACCGGGTCTCGTCTCCGGTTGATCGATTCGTCTGTATCGGTTCTCGTCTCCGATTGGTCGACTCGTCTGCACCGGGTCTCGTTTCCGGTTGATCGTCTCTTCGGCACCGGGTCTCGTCTCCGGTTGATCGATTCGTCTGTGTCGGTTCTTGTCTCCGATTGGTCGAAATCTCGTATTTTATTTTCACATAACAAGTCAAATGGATTTGAAAAATTGATTAATTTCTCTATTATTAACTGTATGATGCATGTTTTTTATTCATGGATAGAGAATGACCCCTGCACAGTCTTTTTGGTACTATTTTTCACAGGTGTCTTCACCAGACGTCGTGGCACGTTTGGATCTCGGTCCTCCCACAAGGTTGGTTGGCAGGCTTTTTCGCTGGTTGGATAGTTTGTCGCCGGGCGACAGAGTTATTGCAGATGGTCTTCTGGGACATTCCTGGTCCTTATTATCCTTTCAGGTGCCGATGGGCTTTGTGGAGGGTATTCTGAGCTATTGGGCCCCTGCCCGTCAGGTGTTCAGATTAGGGACAGTGGAGCTGACTCCTACTCTCGAGGAGTATGCCCGCTTTACCGACTTGTCTTTGGATGGTCCTTGTGCCAGGGTCACAGCTGGTCCCATGCGCCGTCAGTTCTTGACTTTTACTGGGTTGCGGAGGACAGTTTTGTTATCGGTGATCACGTCAGACCATCTAGTTCCCCTTCATTTCCTGATTGACCGATTCGGCTCACCCGACAGTTTTCATCTATTCTCTGGTGATTTTTCCGTATCTGAGGAGCGCTGGGGCGCTTTGAGAGTAGATATTTTGATGGCTTGTGTTATCTCCGTTTTGTATCTGCCAGCCGGATCCGATCTGTTGGATATGCGAGTTATTGCGGCCACTAGAGCCCTTCAGGAGGATCACACCATATTCCT
Source organism: Aralia elata (assembly GCA_034770075.1). Lineage (NCBI taxonomy): Eukaryota > Viridiplantae > Streptophyta > Magnoliopsida > Apiales > Araliaceae > Aralia > Aralia elata. The sequence continues at coordinate 15,897,648 of CM068385.1, forward strand.
ATGATACTAGCTGCAGACACCTACATGTCAGCCTCATATTGTCAGTCTTTCCGAGGCAGAGTATTCAGAGGGAGCTCTGTTTTGTTGTATGTATGGTTTATGAGCCATCTCAGCCCCATCGGTCATTTCCGTCGCCATGGGTTTTGTTTCAGCCACGACATAGCCATGTAATTTTCATTCCGTCCCGTGAGCTGTACTGATGCAGCTTCCTGGACAGAATTCTTATCGGCTATTGAGGAGCCTTTTCATCTCTTGATTTATTCGGGTTATTGCTCCTTCATGAGCTTCTCGACTCATGTGCCCACCTTGGATTTCATCCCTATTTCTGGCTTGAGGGACGTGACGACTTATCATCCTTTGGCGGTCATAGGGCAGTTTGATCAGATACAGGATTTTCACCCTTTCACGGGCGCAGCCGACTATCGATTCCTCATATCACCCCAGACAGAGAGAGACCTACTACGGGTATACGATATTTGGTCTCGCAGGATCTTTGCCGAGTATAGTGAGAGCTGCCCCATTCAGACATCTGCTTATGTGCAATGGTTGCACGGAGACTCCGATATGGTCGGTTTGAGTCAAACTGGAGTATTTGATGACTCTCGAGTGATTTTCACAGATGATACCACCCCAGAGGTACGTGTTCCTCCTGAGTCTACAGAGGTGATGTCCGGACATGATTTAGAAGGCTTCTCCACTCCCGCCCATATTCCTTATTCCATCTCAGCTGATTCTGCCCCTAGTCGGGTTACTGAGGATAGCCGGATCCGTCTGGCCTTGATTACTACTGAGGCTGAGAGGGATGCTGCTCTTGTTGAGAGAGATGCTGCCATTCTGGCCAGAGATGCTGCCCTCGCTGACAGAGACGCCATTGTATTGCAGACTAGAGCAGTTATAGATGCTCACTCTGAGACTGTTAGCCGAGCCATTGCTTTATTGGATCGCATCGACATGATGGGGCAGCGGATTGCAGGGGATGTCGATGCTTCAGACCTATCCACCACTTTATCCATCCTGCTTCAGTTAGTTTCAGATTTGTAGATCATTTTATTTCCTGCATAGACTATGTCAGTTTCATCGGTTATCGAAAGAGAAATCTTGTAACAAAATGACTTATATATGTAGACATGCATTTAAATTTAGTCATTTTCCCTTTTTTGTCGTATCGTTGCCTTTCATTGGATCCTCATTTTATCCAGCTAACCACGATTTTGATATTTCGCCTTCTTTCTCTTCTCAAGTCTTGATGGAGATTTGACAGATATTGCCGCACACCCTGTTGATTTCATCGGACTGAGTCTTAGATTTTGGCTAACTGTTTGGTTGGGTTAGGGTTATGTCATTGAAGCTGATTAGGTGGCTGGTTTCGGGAAGGTTTCGAGGGTATAGGAAGGTTTTTTTCTAGCTGTTGGGAATCGGTTTTGGTTAGAGAAAGTGTTATTTTGTAAAGAAATGGACCGTTCCCTGATGGTTGCCTACGTACTCCCACAAGTCGGGAAATCAGGTCCTACATAGTTCATTCTTCACAGGAAGAGGAGAAAATGATGATGATTTTTTTTTTAGGCGTAGAACCGTTTCACCGAGTCAGAATTTATGGGCTGGGGGAACACCTCACCATCCATCTCTTGCAATATGAGGGCTCCTCCGGACAGCGCCTTCTTAATCACAAAAGGTCCTTCCCAGTTCGGGGCAAACTTCCTTTTGGCTTCGTCTTGACAAGGCATGACTCTCTTTAGCACTAAGTCATTTTTCTTGAACTTCCGAGGTCTTATCTTTTTGTCGTACGATCGAGATACTCTTTGCTGATATAACTGACCGTGCAAAACAGCAGTCACCCTCCTTTCGTCAATAAGGGCCAATTGGTCGTACCGACTTTACATCCAATCCTCCTCGCTTATCTGAGCATCAATCAAGATTCTGAGGGATGCCATCTCAACCTCAACTGGCAGAACAGCCTCCATTCCGTATACCAAAGCGTAAGGGGTTGCCCCTGTAGAAGTACGCACCGACGTTCTGTACGCCATTAGGGTGAGAGGTAGCAGATCTGGCCATCCCCGATGATTAGCAGACATTCTCGCCATGATCTTCTTGATATTCTTATTTGCAGCCTCCACTGCCCCATTCATCTTAGGACGGTAAATGACAGAATTGAGGTGTTTGATCTTAAACTGGTCACATAATTCCTTCATGAGGGCATTGTTCAAATTCTTGGCATTGTCGGAGATTAAGACCTCAGGTTGCCCGTATCGGCAAATGACATTATTCCTGATGAAACGGACGATGATCTCCTGAGTTACTTTGGGGAAAGACGCTGCTTCTACCCATTTAGTGAAGTAATCGATCATGACGAAGATAAATCGGTGTCCGTTGCTTGCTTTGGGCTCTACTGGTCCGATTACATCCATACCTCACATTGAAAACGGCCAAGGGGAGGTCATACAATGCAGCTCATTGGGAGGCGCATGGATTACGTTGTCGTGCGCCTGACATTGGTAACATCGTTTGACATGATCATCGCAGTCGGCTTTCATTGTTAACCAGTAATGCCCCGTTCTCAAGATCTTTTTGGCCAGCATCGGTCCAGTCATGTGTGGCCCACACACTCCACCATGTACTCCGTCCATAATCTTTAGGGCCTGCGTTTCATTTACACATCGCAACAATCCCAAATCGGCATCCCTCTTGTACAGTGAATCCCCGCTCAAATAAAATTTCATTGCCATCTTTTGGATTCTCAACCTCTCAGCTCGGCTTGCTTGGTCGGGAATGGATCTATCCCTCAGATACTCCCTTATGTCGTGATACCAAAGCTACTTTGGCAGAACCACCTCCTCCGATAATACTTCCACATGTTCCTCGCATGCCGGGGCATTCTGTACCGCTATTTCAATCTATGGAACGTCCTTGCTTTTGATTATGTGGATTAAGGAAGCCAGAGTTGCCAATGCATCGGCAAAATTATTTCGTCCCCGGGGAATATGTCGGAAAGCGATATCTTCAAATTCTCGCATCAATTGGATAACACATCGGTGGTATGGAAGCAACCGGAGCTCCTTCGTGCTATACTCCCCGATCGCCTGTTTGATTACCAGCTCAGAATCCTCGAACATCGCTAGTCTCTTCACTCCCATATCGCGGGCGAAACGGAGTCCCAATATACATCCCTCATACTCAGTTGTGTTGTTCGAGTTACTGAACTGCAATTTAGTGGCCACGGAGTACTGCTCAACGGTGATAGATACCAGGACTGCTACGGCTCCTGCCCCTTCAGCATTCATGGCACCATCAAAATACAACTTCCAGAACTGCCCCTCGTCATCATATCTCGTGTGTAAGACCCAGAATACATCTTCGCCCGGCAAAGGAGTTTCTAAAGGCTCCATCCCCCCTGCTGGCATTTCTAACAACTGATCTGCAATTCCCTGCCCTTTCATGGCTTTCTGAGTTATGTATACGATGTCGAACTGCTGTAAGATTAACTGCCATCTTGACAATCGACAGTTCAGCATGGGCCTTTCAAAGATATACTTCAGGGGATCCATTCTCGATATCAGGTATGTAGTGTGCCCATGGAGATAGTGCTGTAACCTTCCTGCAGCCCACGCCAAAGCACAACAGGTCCTTTCGATGGGGGTGTAATTCTGTTCACATCGGCTAAATCTCTTGCTGAGGTAATAGATGGCCTGCTCTTTGCCTGATTCATTCTTCTGTCCCAACATACATCCCATCGCAATGGCATTGACCGATATGTACATAAACAGAGGGATCTCATCTTTCGGGGGTACCAGCACCGGTGCTTCTGTCAGCTGCTTCTTAATGGTTTGAAAGGCTTCCTGACATTGCTTATTCCACTCTAGGGAGACATCTTTCCTTAACAGTTTAAAAATCGGCTCGCATGTAGTTGTCAAGTGGGATATGAAACGGCTGATGAAGTTTATTCTTCCCAAAAATCCTTTTATCTCCTTTTCTGTGCGGGGTGCCAGCATATCCACAATGGCCTTAATCTTCGCCGGATCCAACTCAATGCCCCGATTACTAACCAGGAATCCCAAGAACTTGCCCGACTGCACTCCGAAAGCACACTTTGCCGGATTGAGCTTCAAATTATATTTTCTGAGCCGATCGAATAGCTTTTTGAGATGGGTTTTATGATCAGATTCCATCCTTGATTTCACAATAATGTCATCCACGTAGACCTCTATCTCCTTATGCATCATGTCGTGGAACAGGGCCATCATGGCTCTCTGATAAGTAGCCCCCGCATTTGTGAGACCGAAAGCCAATCGTCTGTAGCAAAAGGTGCCCCAAGGGATGATGAAAGCGGTCTTTTCTCGGTCTTCCTCCGCCACCATTATCTGATGATATCCCGCAAAACAATCAACAAAAGAGTACATCTCGTATTGGGCTGTGTTATCCACCAAGATGTGTATAAAAGGCACTGGGAAGTTGTCCTTGAGACTGGCCTTGTTCAGATCTCTATAGTCGACACATACCCTCACCTTCCCTCCAGGCTTAGCCACTGGGAGTATATTGGACAGCCATTCCGGGTAAGTGGACACCATAATGATTCCAGCCTTGAACTGTTTGACGATTTCTTCCTTCACCTTCAAGCTCCACTCTGGTTTTAGCTTTCTTAGTTTCTGCTTGATAGGCTTGAAACCCTCCTCGATGGGCAACCGGTGTACCACAATGTCGGTGGACAATCCGATCATGTCCTCATGAGACCACGCGAAAACATCCTCATACTGGCTTAGCAACTTGATTATTTCTGTTTTCTGGCTAGGGGTCAGGTCTGTCCCTATCTTGAGCTCTTTGGGTTTGTCAAGGGTTCCGATATTTATGGTGCTGGTTTGGTATAAGTTGGGTTTGGGTTTGTCTTCGACCCATCCTTTGATCTCGTCAGACGTGTCGTCATTATCTGTCTCATCTTGCTCAATGCCCATTAAATCGAAATCCAGCTCAATATCAAAATCATAGTCATCTTTCAAACTTGAAATATCGTTTGTTAGGCAAGAAATACTCAAATTAGTATACCTGACATGAAACAAAAATATTTGTCATATATATAAGTCATTTTTCCACAATGATCATCTTCAAAATAACATGACAAAATAACATAACCATGCAAAATTCAAAATAAAAGATAAAAACTGGTATCCATTCATCCCCCACCATATGGGGTCTACCATCCTGACGCCATATTTTACCCTCGTTTGGATATTACTGGCTCCATCGTCCAGGTGTCGGTGGTCAGATCGGTCGGAATGCGACAGATAAAAGGCGGCTTCGCATCGGAAACTTCCTCGATGACTACCGCCACATCGCATTGGTCCTTCTTCATAACATCCTCAGGAATAGTCAGCCCCGCCCAATTGATGACAGGCGCACTCTGTTGGGTTCCTGACGACGTGGCAACATCCTTCCCTTTTCTGGTGCTTACTGACTGTCCAGGGATATAACACTTGGTTTCAAACTGTTGCATGACCTCCTGTAGGAAACTCTCCTTTTTGGCCGACTCATCATTCGTGGGGGGTCAATTTCTCACCTCCTATCTCAGACATAGGCTTGTCAGTACCTTGTTCATTATTGACTTTCGGCATCAGACTTTAGGCCAGTCGAGTTGGGGTCTCCACTTGAGAGTGTTTCCGTCCTACGCCTCCATAATACCCCAACCCTGCCTTGCCTATCTGATTGGGCAGTTGAATAGGCTCAGTAATTCCTTGACTGTTCTTTCCCAACCCTTGCCCAAGTCGAAATTTCATCTTCATCATTTCTCTAGCAACAAAGGTAAGTTCAGGAGAGACCTTAGGTTTCACGGCTGGAGCCCCCAGACATCTGTAGTGGGGAGTATTGATTTCCAGTGCCTGAAAACTGGCGGGTACCACCGTCTCGTCCAAATTAATCACTGACAGCCCATTCCTATAAGGAGAAGGGTCATTATGCTCCGCAGAGACCGTCACCAGGTTCCCGTCGATGATAAACTTAATTTACTGGTGTAGCGTGGAGGGAACTGCCCCGACCATGTGTATCCACGGCCTTCCCAATAACATGTTATAACTTGCCGCGATATCCAGGACTTGGAATGAAATATCGAAAGTACAAGGCCCTATTTCCACAGGCAATTCTATCTCCCCCATCGTATCCTTCCGGGATCCGTCAAAGGCTCGTACCACCACATAACTGGCCCGCAGGCGCTTAGGATTGACGTTCATTTTTTCCAACGTACTGAATGGACAGATATTCAATGCTGATCCCCCATCAATTAGCACCCCATTCATAACATATCCTGATGAGATTACCGCAATATGCAACGGTTTCCGATGCCCCCTTCCCTCTTTGGGGATATCATCATCTGTGAATGATATTACATTATTTTCTAACAGATGGTCCACTAGATGGCCGAGCCCTTCTTTGCTAATCATCTTGGGGATGTGCGCCTCTTCCAGGACTTTGGCCAGAATTCTGCAGTGATCGTCGGATGATAATACCAAATTCATGATAGATGTCAAAGTCGATTCCTCGCTCAATACCTTGATCCCCCTTGCTTCTGGATGATTCATCTTCCTTAAGAATTCCACAGCTTTCTCCTCGGATATCTTTTCGTTCTTCTTTTCTTTGCTCTCAATGACTCGTCCTGGAAGATATAAAGGATTCCCCTTTGATACTACCGAAGCACAACTGGCCGCCTCCTCTGATACTCCCCCGTAATTCCACGGTACTGTTTTCAAACTGCTAATGGGGATTTGTGGCCTCGCTGCAATGGTGAGAGGTTTCGGAGCCATTAACCTGATAGGCCCCTCGGTGATACTCCTGCTCAGACCCGCCAACCTAATCGGTATCCCTCGTATATTCTCCTGATCACTTGTCATGCCAATCATCTCATCAATTCTCTTTATATAATTCAGCCTTGGTGGTCCTCCGGCTTCGCTGGCTTCCACCACATTGACCCCTTCCCCATCATGCTTAGGCAGGGGATTGACTTTAACATTTGGTGACTCTGGTTGTTCCACCATGATCTCCCCGCTATCGATCATGTTCTGAATCTTGTGCTTCAGTGTCCAGCATTCCTGAGTATCATGACCAGGGGAATCCGAATGGTAGGCACACTTCTTACTCAGGTCAAATCTTCTCCCTTTCGGGTCAATTAGGGGTGCCAAATCGACTATCTTTCTTTGTGCTATTACTACTGCCAAAATCTGTTCAAGAGGATCCCCAAGCGGGGTGAATACCCGATCTTTTGTGGCCTCAAATCTTCTTCGTCCGTCCGTCCTTTGATTATTGAAATTAGGTTGTCGGGGTGGCACAATTCTCTGTATTTGCACCGGAGGGCTATTCTCCACCTTCCTAGATGATCCCTGCAGGATGCGGGAAACATCTTCCTCCTTCCTCTTTTGGGTCCTGCGAGAAGCACTGCCATAGTTTCCATTCTGGATTTGCTCCGCAACTGCCTCTAGAGCTATGAAGTCTCGGATCTTGCCAGACTTTAACCCCATGTCAACTATTTCTCCATACTTTATCATTTCGGCAAAAGGTCTTTCAATCCCCGTTATCACTCGCTCATAATAGGGTGCCTCCTGAATATCCACAAAGGTCATTACCATCTCCGCCTCGCTCATTGGGGGATTCACCTGTGCAGCCATAACTCTCCATCGTTGTGCATAATTCCTAAAAGATTCTTTTGGTTGCTTTTTGATCTTTGTCAGCTGATATCTGTCAGGGGCCATCTGTGCCTGGAAGCTGTATTGTGTCAAGAAAGTATGGGCCAACTCCTCCCAGTTGTGGATCCGAGCATTATCAAGGCGGGCATACCAAGTTCTTATTCTCCCGTTAGGCTCTTTTGGAATAACTACATCCTCAGTCCTTCGTCCTCTGCATAAGACCCAAGTTCCCCAATGTATATCTTCAGGTGTGTATAAGGGTCTCCCTTCCCATTATATTTCTCAAATTCGGGGATCTTGAACTTCTCCGAATATCTGGTTCCTGGAAAGACATACAGACCTGAATAATTTACCCTGCCCAGGGAACCTATGCCTTTCAGAGATTGGACAGTCTCCTCCATCTGTTTCATTTTCTTTCGAAGATCATCAGTGTCTCCCTCCTCTGGGATAGTGATTACTGTCCTGTTAGGTGCGGGAATGGCTTTGGGGATGACTGGCTCGCCCTTAGGTTGGGGTTGATCATCTTTAGGCGGATCCTGTTTAGGTAGCAACTGCTCCTTCAGCATCGTGGCCATTTCCAACATCTATTTTTTAAAATCATCGAATTCCTCCCGAGATATGGAACTAGGATTAGGAGGTGGAAGATCAGCCATTTCAGATATAGAAACCTGGGCCCTCCTAGATTGCAAACGTGTTTGAGGGGCAATCCTACAGGGGAAAACAGTTTGAAGTTTAGTCTTGGGGAATGAAAGATGTGGATGCATGCTAAAGCTGTAACTTTTGTGTTTTTGGGTTCTTTAATCTTTCCCTGCAAAACAAAATGTTAGCAGTCCCTTATTGCAATAATAAATGCTAGACACGAACTATTATGCATTCCCAGCTATTCCTTGCAAAACATAGAGATTAGTACTTTCTTTTGACAATAGGAGAGGTATATGTAACAATATTGAATGGGACTATGACACTTATACGTGTAAACGTAAAAGGGCATGAAGAGACTTTCCCCGCGTTTGGGTTAATCTGAGGCTGACCTATCCTAAGGTTACTCTCGCGGCTTTTCGGCATGAAGGTCCCCAAATCTTCGCAATCTACTCGTCTGAATCCTTTCGATTGGAGCGGATCTGGGTGGTGCGTTTTCTGAGCCATCTCCGGGGAGCAGCCCCTTCGAGTCCAGTAATAAGCAACCGACAGGTTTGCCTCAGGAGGAGGTACACTCTCAACATACATTCACATTCATCGTCTTCACCGTATGCAAATGATTACTTTAAAGTAAAGCAATTCCATTCTATCATTCGTTCATTGGACAAAACACACATTCACACAACAACAACAAGTAAAACAGGTCAAAATATCGTACGTACATACACATTCATAAATTTTTTAAAGGATAAGACAACATCAAGATTTGAACGCGGCTTAAGCCCTCTAATGTCCCCAACAGAGTCGCCAGCTGTCGACGCCGGGAGGATCGCTTCTTTGCTAATTATTACCCTTTCCTTTTTTAGCCTTTTTTGTTAGATGATTTTTTAGAAAAGGTCGGCACAAATGTCGACGGGGTTTTGAAAGATCGTTTTTTATGATGAGCCAATTGACCAGAGTCGCCAGTTGGTATATTTGAAAATGGATGTACCAACTCATCCGAGTTTCGTTTTCGTAAATCGCTGGCTCATATGTGACTCCAAATTAATTGGTCTACAAACTGAGATTCATAGAGTTCGGGGGCTTACTTAAACGAGGGGAAGGTGTTAGGTACCCCCCGACTTCCGTGAAACACGGTTACCGCAATCTTGATGCTTTTCCTATCCTTTAATTCTAAAAATGTGTATATGTGCGTGTGTGTGTGTGTGCCTATGTGAATGTTGTGGTGAATTTGCATGAATAAACCATTTGGTTTTTATGAAAAAGTCGTGTTTTAATTTGAGAATGTTTTAGAATGTCCCTCGGCCTATACGAGAAAGCTTTATTCTTTTATGAGAAAGGTTTGATTTTTTATTGTCAAAAGCTGCAAGATTGTCATTAGGTGTCGTTTTGTCAAAACAAGAGTTTTTAAACCTTCGTCAAAATAGGAATCGAGACCTATACGTTGCTTTCGTAAATAAAGTGACGGGCAATTTCTAGGATCTCTTTAACCCTATGCACAAAGATTTAATAAAACGTTATTTATTTTGTATAAAACCATTTTTTGATGTTTTGAAAACGACTTTTCTTTAGCTTTCTCGTTAAATGGGAATCGACATTCATTCACACTTCCAATTTTAAGCCTCGTGGTGCTAATAACCTAATTTGATTGATTTTTATGGAAATCTTCATCGTTTAACTTTGAAATCAATTTTTGTGTCGTAAATCAAATCAAGCATTAAAATGCGTGGGAGCTATTCATGGGCATGTGAGCCATCAAAATAACCCCAATGCCCACAATCACATATTTCACTATTACGGGGCCTTAAACCCGATTTTCGACTTGATATCGTTTTAAGGCCCAATAATTACATATTTACAATAAAAGGTATATCGATCCTACTACATACACCCAAAAAATGTCCATCGGATTTGGACCACGGGGTCGCGTTCCTAGGCTCACATCCGAAATTGCTACACACCCACAAAATGGATACTACAAAAATTAAATAACACCGGGTTGCCTAACACACCACAATATCCTAGAATAGCAATCTAAACTACACTACGCATAATACACTACCATAACGAGCTAAAAATCATCGAATGGATATCATCGGGTCATTAGGAAGAATTTCGTTCCATTGGAACCCTCACTAATAATCCTTAATCCATGTATCCATGATAATGTACAAGAAAAACTACATTTAACATAACCCGAATGACAAAAAACTTAACAAAATGATATAACAAAAATACTATAAAAAGGGCTTTTCACCTTGCAAATGACACCACGATGCGTATAAACTCGTATATTGAATAGAGTAGAAAATGTATATGATACAATCTAACAAAAGGGGTATAAATCCTCACTTTTTTCCTCTCTTTTCTCTCTTTTCTCGTTGCTCTTTTGCTGCTGTTTCTTCCCCTTTTATTTTTCCGAACTCTCTATATGCTCTCCCTTCTCATGAAAAAATGAAGAACTGCATTGATAAAGGCTGCCAGAGGCAGCCGCAGATTGATCCGCGGCTGGCCGCAGATTGATCCGCGGCTGGTCGCAGATTGATCTGCGGCTAGCCTCGGTTTCTCCGCGCCCGCCGCGCAGTTCAGCCCGCCGCGCATTTCAGTCTTCCCATTATTGGCCGCAGATCAATCTGCGGCTGGCTGGGCTGATTTTCTCGATTTTCGTACCGCACCTCGATTCTCGTGTCGTACTGTTGGTTTTCGCTGAAAGGCTTGTATTCTGCAGTCCGGGAACCGCTGGAAAACGTGCCATGTCATTCAAGAATGCTCGTTTCGAATGGCTGCGACATGACACAGGATTTGTATTTGGAGCTTGGTTTCCAGGGGCGCTGCCCCCCCGACCCCCACTAGATCACCGACGAGCAGGTAAGCGTAGTGGTCATTAGTCGATTCTTGATATCCGCTCATTGTCGTGTCAGCTTTGATCACAAATCGTTGTGGCGGCTTTGAGTGTTCGTACTTATGTCCACCTTTCGTTCTCGTAGGCTGGTTTGATTGACGATTTTGCCCTCCTGTCAGGGTTAGTATACGAAGTGCAAAATTTGGGTGTCTACAGCAATAAATTTTTATTTATTTATCTTTAATTAATTTGTAATTAAATAAAAATTACATTAAATACAAAATTATATGAAATACAATACATAACATGGTACAGTAAATGGGAGTGATGAGACAGTGGAGATTTGAATAAAGGATAGAGTAATATTTTTCTATTTGATATATAATATTTGTTGATGATTTTTCTTATTATTAAATTTAAAATTATATTAATTATGTAAAAAATTATGACAAAATATGTCCATAAACTTTGATATTGGAAGCAAGTCAAAATATAAAAAATAAAAAGTAATATTGGATGAAGGAGTAGGAGTCAGTAAACAATAAGTACTCCTTCCGTTGCAATTTGCAAAATATAAGATTATTTTTTATTTTTTAAATAAATTTAAAATTGATATGAGTTCAGTTAATCTGTGTTAATATAATTACTACTTACTAATTACAATTTTTTATATAATTTAAAAATAAATCACAACAATTTATATTTGTAAATGTCTCACATTAACTTAAAATAATAAGGAGTATTAAAATTAGGGGTTCTTATTTGTGACTATCTAAAGACTATTTAGCACCCAAAAAAGAACTGCCTAAAGACCAAATAAAGAAAATTAAATTCTTATAATCTTCTTCAATAACAATCACACTTGTATAGTTGTATGTTTAAGTTCATCATATTCTAAATGAGAGATGTCACAATCTTGAGATGTCACATTTGAGCATGTTCTTCTACTTGTCACCTAAACCAGGACCGACTTCAATGTTCAATAAGGATGTCATCTATTACGTACTTCAAAAATATATAAAATAAAAATAAAAATAATAATAATAATAAAGGGAATATCAATGTTTTCTAACAAATAATAGATGAAATAATTTTTATTTATTTATTTTTTTAAATTTTAAGTCGCTGCATATATCAACATAATAAATACTGATGTATGTGTATACCTAAGGAAAACAGAACTTAAGAATGACCCAACTTTTATTTATTCGATCTTGTCGCTTAAATTTAGTTAGTCTTCGTTAAATTTGTCGATATATAAATTATTTTTCTTTTTTTAAAAAAATAAAGTGAATCTATTAAAATTTTATAGGCTTAAGAAAACACTCCCTCTGTTCCAAAATATAGGATTACTGTTTACTTTTTAAAGTCGATTTGAGATATATTTCAAATTAAAAAGTGATATGAATTCTTTTAATTTTAGATAATACAATTATAACAGTTATAAACTACTTAACAAGTACTACTAAATGCAAGATTTATTGTATTCAAAAGTTAAATAAATTACATCAATTTTGAATTTAAATATATATCATATTGATTTAAAAAAATCAAAATTAATCATATATTTTAGAACGGAGGGAATATTTTAAATTCGAGCCCGTTAGATAGCTCTACCTCTTATCAATATTTTAAATTAAGTTTAAAATGTTAAATGTGACATTGTGTTTGTTTGGTTAGAATTTACATTTTTTCAATGTAATTTATTTAACTCATAAAATATCGTTTGTGATTCAAATACGTTCTGTTTAAAATAGAAAATTATATATATATGTACGAAATTGGATTGCGATCAACGAAAAAATATATACGATAAGATAGAATAAATTAAAGTGAAACCTTTCTTAATTCTTATATATCTTATGTATGCACATACGTCGCAATCATAATTCGACTATAAATTTTCATAACGTATAACAAGACTCTTTTAAAATTATACATATTTATTTTTATAACTTCGTTGAAATCATTTAAAGATAGTTGACCACACGTTCTTTAAATTTGGATACTAGTAGGGAAAACGAACCAACATTTAATAATGTCGCGTGAGCTGAGTGGCATAAATGTAAACACAACCGAGAGGAAAAATAGAAAAATGTTTACTATAAATAGAACACAAAACCCTTTGCATAGTTCTTTCATTCTTTGGGACTAGGTAGCAGCTTCAACTGGAGTTCTTACACATGAGAATTTTTGCCTGAACTTGAAACAAAGGCAAGTGAAAAAGGTATGTATTTCAAACAAACCCATCAATTATGGTGATGAATTTCTTGTGATAAATAATGGGTATTCCTTTATTCTGACTTTTGCTTAATCCTACGAATCTTTGCTTCTTATTGATTAGCATATGTGGGCTCATTTTAGTAATTATGGAGTTAGTTTGCTTTGAAGAATCTTGAAGCTTTTTCCCCCAAGTTTGCCTGAAAAATGGCTTGCTATTATTAGTTTGTTGGAAAAGATGAACTTTTTACACTAGAACTGTAAAATTCCCTGTTTCTTCAAACTCTGATCTTGTTTCTTTTTCAGATTTGGGAATCTGTATGGGTTCTTAAACTCTCCTCCCCTCTCTCTCCAAACTCTGCTCTTGTTGTTGTATTTCAGGAGTACATGTGGTGTCCAATAGTTGTTGCTACTATTGACCCTATTGACCCTCTTTCTCATTATCTGTTATTTCGTTGAAAGGATTACCATTTCAATTCTTTCTGTTGTAATATTTTCATCTTTTGTGACAAATTACAGTTTTAATATATATCAGTCTTTTGGACTGTTTGATCAAAAAGATATACACACAGATTTTCAGAAATTTCATAGTCTGATTTTTGGGAGTTAGGATGTTTATTTCAAGATGAAGAATCTTTAGGTTCAATCCTGTTCCCACTTGTAAATTTCTTTGGTAGGTAACTTGTTAGTAAAAACAGAATGAAGTTTCAACTTTGGTAGTTGATTTCAAGAATTTTGTATTGGTAATATTGTCCGGTGAGTATAATCCTTCTGAATTTTCCCATTTATATTTGTTTCATATTCTTTTAAATCTTTTCCTTTATAAATTTTGGCTGTCTGGTTTTCCCTCAAATCATTATAGGTAGAAGTGTTCAAGATGTTGTGGGATGGTTTTTCTTTCATCTATAATCTTCACAAAATATTTCTTGTCTCACAAAGTGATCTTTTTGGTAACTTTACTCGTCTTCATATGGATTTGAAATATGTAGATTGTGTTTATGAGTATCGGTTTCAATTCCCCAATGTTATCTTGTTTTTCTTGATATCTAAATGTGCTTGCCAGTGAAAAATGGATGTGTTTGTTACTGCTAGAAAGCGAAATTTAAAGTTGCACGATGGGATATGAAGTCACATTTGATAGATATAACATCAAGATTTACTATCGTTGTTTTTCGTCTACTAGCTTGTACTAAATTTAGATTAAGAAAAGACCTTCCCTCCTATTGATGGCATCTTACCTTTAGTCAAGAGTATACCTCATGACAGGAGTTTGTCATTACATGGGTGGCATGAGCTCACCTGAGGAATTTTCTAGGTTGCACAGTAACATCAGCAGTCTGCAAAATTCATAGTTATTCATCACTTTTTCATTTCTTATTCCCCTTTCTCAAATTCAGGTTTCTTTCGTACCAAGGAAATTAAACCACTCTATTGATGAATAAAATTGAGATTTCAAGCCACTTTTTTCAAAGCTGAGGAGATGTCCTTGATGTAGGATAACCATTTCATAGTACATATGTTGCCTTAAAAGTTAAAGTGTCGCAATTTCCTTTTTCTTAGTTCACAATTGAGTTGAGAAATATCTGTCACTGTGAAGCTTATTGGATGTTTTTCACTTCATTGAAGGTAGGCTGTTCATATAATAAACAATATGTGTAATAAGAAGCAAGTTGTTTATTCATAGCTTTTACCCAATTGGAAAAGGCAATAATTACAGATTTAGGGACAAGGAAAGCACAAATAGTAGATGAAAAATTTAGGAAGTGCCTGGAGAGGTCAAGTCAAGCCAGAATTACTAGGAATCTGCAGCATCTTCAAAAGGAAAATGAGGTGCCTCCACAAGTAGCTTCTAGATTATAGGAGATTTCATAGCTTAATCTCGCTGGCATAATTAATCATAGAACTGTTTTTTAAGGTTTATGTCTCTCTTGTGCTGGCTATATAAGGTGCCCTGGTGTTAATTATCGGTAGACTCCCCCTCCCTCCGACGCTGAAATAAACGGCTTATCTGCCACGTCTTTAGCTACAATGGATGCTCTAGATATGTCTTGGTATGTGGAACTCTATATGGTTAAATGCTGCCTAACAACATTTTTAACCTGTTAAAAGATGGGTTGTAAGGTATGTCAACTGTTCCATTTTGTGGTAGGTTTATTCAAGAAAAGCAAAATATACTATTGACTTTCACATATTCCGGGGATTAAAGGGTCCATATTTTTCCTTTTATGCATGCTAACCTCCATGTGATTGCAAAGTCCTGGAGAACCCTCAAAGATCTAAATGTGTAACAGTATCAGATTAAATTTTCGGACATTACACATTCCACTTCTATTCTTGTCTTTTCTCCCCGGTAGTAAATAATAATTATCTTATTAACTTCTTTGCAGGGTGTGCCAGCTTTGGAGTATATAGCACGGCCCTAGCAGATTTGGTCTAAAAATCCAAGAAATTGGAGTTGCAAAATTCGGTTGAAGTTGTCTTCTAAAGCTGACTCCAAACATTTTCTGCTGACAGGAGGCTTAGTACAGTTCTTGAACTCTGTCTAATAACTCAAAAGGCAGGTTATCTCCAATGCAGTCTTCTCAGGAACATGAGTTTTTTTATCAGACCAGCAGGTTCTACAATCAGCCTATACAGGATTTTGACTCCTATTTTCAGAATCCAAGCGAAAATCTAGATAACAGGTTATTCTCTAATGATGGCAGCCAAGCAATTCAGTTTGTTCAAGCACCTGAGTGCTATCGTACCCTTGAGTCATTTACGGCCGCGGCTGGTTATCTTGGTAATAGTTCTACTGTCAGTTTCTCACCATTAGATTCTCAGACATACCCCTCAGGCAAGCATCATTTCCCTGGCAATACTTACAACTCACTAGCAAGTGACTCTTGCTATGTAGATGATGTTAATAACCTGAAGCAAAAGATAAGCGAACTCGAAACTGTCATGATGGGACCTGGACCAGATATTGTCATATCAAATGATATAGCCGAGTTTGTTGGACTGAGTCAAATTTCTTTGGGAACAGAGATGATGTCCGGTGCGGACATAAAAGGGGTACTCATCAACTGTGCAAAAGCAGTAGCAGATAAGGATCTATCAAGTGCTGAATGTTTGATATCAGAACTACGCCCAATGGTATCTGTTTATGGGAATCCGATACAACGTTTAGGAGCCTACATGTTGGAAGGTCTTGTTGCCAGGTTGTCCTCTTCGGGAAGTTCCATCTACAAAGCCTTACAGTGCAAAGAACCTACCAGTTCTGAACTCCTATCACACATGCACTTGCTCTATGAAATCTGCCCGTACTTCAAGTTCGGATACATGTCTGCAAATGGAGCAATCGCGGAGGCCATGAAGGATGAGAACAGTATTCATATTATCGATTTTCAGATTGCTCAGGGAAGCCAGTGGTTCACCTTAATCCAGGCTCTTGCAGCTCGGCCAGGTGGACCCCCTCGGATTCGCATCACGGGTATCGATGATTCCGCATCAGCTCACGCTAGAAAAGGCGGACTCGATGTTGTGGGGAAAAGGCTATCAAATCTTGCAGAATCATGTAAAGTTCCCTTCGAGTTCCATGCTGCAGCAATTTCGGGTTCTGAGGTAAACTTTGAAGGACTTAGAGTTGTCCCCGGGGAAGCATTGGCAGTTAACTTTGCCCTTATGCTTCACCACATGCCAGATGAGAGCGTAGGGACTATAAATCACCGCGACAGACTGTTGAGGCTTGTGAAGAGCTTGTCGCCAAAGGTTGTGACTCTTGTTGAGCAAGAATCCAACACCAATGCTGTTCCATTCTTTCCTCGGTTCCTTGAGACGCTGAGCTACTACAATGCTATTTTTGAATCAATTGACGTGACTCTACCTAGGGACCATAAAGAGCGAATCAATGTAGAACAACATTGTCTTGCGCGGGAAATTGTCAATATAATAGCTTGCGAGGGGACTGAGAGAGTGGAACGCCATGAGCTACTTGAGAAGTGGAAGTCACGGTTTGTCATGGCTGGGTTTACGCCATATCCATTGAGCTCCTTTGTCAATGCTACTATCAAGACCTTGCTGGAGAACTACCGTGAACATTATATGCTTAAAGAGAGAGATGGGGCTCTATATCTTGGCTGGATGAATCAAGATTTAGTTGCCTCTTGTGCATGGAGATGAGTCCAAACCATACTTGATACATGTTTGTATGAGTAGAGATGACCAGATGTTAAAATGTTGTACTTTTTTGTTTTCTTATTGTATGGAGTAATAATAATGTACAAATTTGTGAATCAGCAATAGAGTAGCTTTTTCAATAAGAAGTTTTGTATCAACCTTTTGATCCAGGTTATACATATAGCATGGTATTTACTTTTAAATTTGTCAGGTACTTCAAGCATATGATGAGGGCTATGATTTAGGGGTCACTAAGCTGTGTTCTCTCTATGAATGCATAAAAAATGTGAATGATAGATAGGGCTATAAGAATCGAGCTATTTGCGAAAGCTCGACTCATTTAAACTCAATCATTAAGTTTAGCTTGAAAGCTCAACTCGACTCATTTAAAAGTTTAGCTTGTTTTACTCGGTTAGTTTAAACTAAACTTGACTCGAGTTCATTTATCAAATCGAATTTGAACAAAGGATCAAGCTTGTTTAATTAAACGAAAGCTCGACTCATTTAAACTCAATCATTAAGTTTAGCTTGAAAGCTCAACTCGACTCATTTAAAAGTTTAGCTTGTTTTACTCGGTTAGTTTAAACTAAACCTGACTCGAGTTCATTTATCAAATCGAATTTGAACAAAGGATCAAGCTTGTTTAATTAAACAAACCGAGCTCAACCTATACGTATCCAACTCGAGCTCAACTCGTTTAGTATTTAATTAATTAAAATATTTAATTTTATATATTATATTATGAAAATATAAAAATAATTAATTTAATAATTATTTAAATTTAATTTAACTCATTAAAGGCTCGGCTCAGCTTGACTCGTTGTTTATAAACGAGTTGAATTTGAACAACATATTCATACTCACATAACTAGTCTCGATTTCGTCCAACTTTTAGTCAAGCTCGAGCTTAGCAAGACAAAACTCGTTTACATCCATGATGATAGATGAAAAGATGCACTAAGAAACACACCTGACACGAACACAATTCAATTGAAAACTATAACTACCCAGGTGAAGACACCTTTGGAATTTTTACAACTATTGTTGCATTTGGTTAAAAGATCATAACTATTACAAGCCTAACAGGAGACTGGGAGGGAGTACAAAAGTCTTCCAAAACTCGAATCATAACTATTACAAGCCTTTACATACCTGTTAAAAGATCAAATGAAAGCAATACTACACAGTATTTCCTGCAACTGCCTTCATTTCAAACACTTTTAAGCCCATCAACTTTCAGAAAAAATGTACCGTCCAGTGTTCATATTTGTACAAATTTGAGTTGAAGACTAATTTAACATAGACAACATTTTGATATTGTAGGAAAAACAAGTAGGGAATCAGTAATATACAACAAGAAATTTATATAAGGGGTACTAATATTATCAGCTTGAGATATTTGTCCACTGCCTTGTACCCATCCACTTGGAAGCAGAAGAATGTCTTACATCTGTTTTTATTCTTTCCTTCGATACAGAAACAATTTTTATGGGCCCAAAAGTACGCTTCCAAGATTTTGGGGATATTGGCTAGGAGAATGGCCGAGAGATGGAGATTCAAAGTTACGACTTTCAACATGGTTTTCTCTAGTTCCATACAGGTTCATGCCGCCATTTACTACGCCATAGAATGTCGAAACTGAAGATGCTTGAGCCATCTTGAGATTGGAACTGATATCATGTACCTGGCTTCGTAAAGGTTCAGAATCCAATGCTTGTTTTTGCTCGTAGGTGTTATTTTCAGCTCCGTAGTTCATTCCAACCCCAAGATCAAGGCTAATTGTGTCGCTATCTTCTGATCTGATCCTTGACATTCCAATATTCGGAGCGGGTCCTGCCACGTCATGGCTACTAGTCCTTGCAGTAGGTACATCATGATTGTGTTTTCCCTCATATGTGGTTATAACTGCTTTTGGATCATGTGATGCCCTCTCCACGTGTTTTCGAACCTGGCATCCAGCATTTGTACACTTGTAATAACTCCTGCATTACATGTGAAAACAAGCACTATATTAGGGGGTTAAAATGGTGGGATAAATAAACACAATAACAAGCTCCAATGAAAGTCAAACAAGATTGGTCAAGCTTATGAAGAGCAAATTTATAAGCTGAAGACAAACAGAACTTGCCACCAAGCAAAAAGCACAATTCACTTTAATATTAAGTGCATTTAGCAAGACATGCCCAAAAATATAGAAAGCATTTAGCAAGACATTAGCTATTGCTAAAAAAGGACTGAAACTTTGAAGTCGAGATGAGCTATCACCAAGGAAGGTTACAGAAATTGTTTAGTGGTCAAACTGATTCTAATTAATATGGCATTGACAAACAATCCTATAATGATCTTTCTTCACTTGACTAGTCAAAAAAAAAAAAAAGAACTATTTCCAATTGATACTATTCAGAACTAGCAGTTCAGCACTAAAAGTTGTCTATGCTTAATTTTTAAGTTGTACCAAACAAATTTAGTTTTATTTCTATATACAACTGTAAAGCAGAGACGAAACTTCACCAAAGATGAACCATCATGATTCAAGTCAGTAATAATTGATTGGCCTAGTTCTTCAGATCTCAAACAGCAACTGCCTAAATAAGTACTAATTTTACATACAGTAAGCAATTGGTTAGCTAGTTGAAAGGTTACAAAAGTGATCTCCAAAAAAATATTAAAAATAAAATTTGGCTGTTCATTAATTTTATATTTACAATCCAAGTTAGCCAGTTGAAAGGCAAACGCTAATAAAATCTAACATGTTAATAGCATGTTTGATTGACCCAGTTACATTCAGGTTTTTATGCCTCATTTTTTATGAACATCACAAAGCTTAGTTTGAAAATTTTCTGGCTCAAGCAAGTCAAAATTTTGTATGTAGTTAACCAAATTATAAACTTCTGCTTGAGCCTCTTACTTCATATGGATTAGCAGGTTATTTGAAAACTTTGGCCTGTAGTAAACTGAGTGAAATTTGTGTAAGGTAAAGGACTTTTTGGGGTTTTAACAGAAAGATTCATGCATCCATGGTGGGTTTCGAAAAGTAAAATGGTTTTTCTAATTAATTTCACTATTAACCAAATAACCAGAATCGGCTAACAGATGGAATTTTTCACAAGTGCATGCTTAAGTTTATAAAAACAAAGACAATAGAAATGAGGAATATAACCATACCAAAAATTTTCAAGTTCTCTAATGTTGTAACAAATGGTTTGTTTAAAACTATCAAGAAAGTCAATGGACAGGAAATGCTGAAAAAGAATTTGGACATTCTACAGCTAAGCTGCTTAGCAGTAACTATTGTTCTATAGAATTCAAACAAGTTCAATTATTCAAAAGAGGTTTATAAGGATTCTCAAATTGAGTTTATTGTTCTAAACTTGACATCTAAATTGGAACAAATTTAGTACCTTTTCCAATTATTTGATGATAGGCTAGCAATTAATTTGCACAGGACTCTAAGATACAAAAGTGGATCAGTGACATTTTTACCATATGGAAAGAACTCAAGAAGGGCCAAAAATAAACACAAAACTGAATTGTCCAGCACCCATACCTATCTCGACTGTCGGACACGGGTATTTCATGACAAAGTGAAGAGTCCATGTAACATAGGAAACAAAGCTAGAGAAGATGGAGGATGAAGATGATGGGAAGGGTATGGCTGTCATTTAAGAGGATCGAATTAATTTTAGGGCATTTTCGGTCACTTTTGATCGGCTAACAGGGTTCAAGGAGCACTTGGTCTTTGTCCGCAAAGTTGGGGTGCAAGATGACACGTTTTGAAAGTCGAGGCACCAAACTCCTTGAGGGTTTCTCTTTCAAATGATTGATTTAAGGATCAACAGCTAAGAAGCAAGCATTCTTCTGCGGTCAGCTAATTCCCAAATCTCAATTTGGACTCTTCCAGATTCTTTTAGGAGATTCTTCAGCAATTTTTTTAATGCTAAAAATTGAAAATATTAATGATACTGCTATACTAATTAATATAACGTTTCTATACTATTACTATTTAACTAAATAGCATACATACTATATTAGTATAAGAACTAATAAGTATATATTGTATAAATTCCTAGATAATATTAGTATATAAAATTTCGTGTTTCTTGAATTAAATTTTATTAATCTGAAATTTAAATTTATGTATATACAGTTATATGTATATACAAATCTACGTAATATGTAAATATGTGCCAAATCTCGGAATTCCCATTTCTTGAGAATTGCCTAACAGCCGAATCTCTGTATGGCTAATCCGAATCCTCAAGCTTCAAAGATCAGCACACATAAATAATATACAGAAAAAACAAGAAACAGTCCTAACTAAACACCTTGTCGTAAAACATATACATACCTTGGATTCGGATTACCTCGGACCACTTTCTGGCCATATTTACGCCATCGATACCCATCATCCAGTATATCAACCTCGCTCAAAGTTTGAACAACAACACGTGGTTCACGGATGGGCTTGACCACGGGCATAATATCAATGCTGCCAACATCTGTCTTTCTGGAATATGTAGATTTTAACAGTTTTGTCGTGAATTAGAACATAAATAGATGAATATACCAAAATTAAAAAGGGAAAATGCTCTGTCGATCTAACTTACCTCCGCTTCGAAAATTGATCATCATCGTCAACATCATCACCTAGTGGAGATGCCACATCCATATTATTAGCATTTGCTCCTCGAGGAGATGATAAAGGAGTGCCATTTGGATCATTGTCAGGAGTCTGGGTATATATGGTGTAGTAGTCTTCAATAAAAGAATGAAACCAAAAAATAATTATCTGGTTAGTAAAATAACTATTTGAATGACAGAAATCACAAAATAGTTTCTTAAAGTACCTCCTTGACCAGTTAAAGATGAAGCCTTAACAGTTTTTTCCTCTTGGATGGACATTAGAGCGCCAGCAGTAATTCGACGGCTAGGTTGAGGTTTAGGATGATCATGTGTACCTTTATACACTATCTCCTTTATTTGTCCATCAAGGGAGCGTTCAAAAATCTTTTTCACCTCGCAGTTAGGATGAGTACATTTGTAATAGCTTCGAGGAAACTCACATCCTTTCACAAGTTTCTGCCCATATTTTCGCCAGTTATATCCATCATCAGACGACTTTTCTGGAGTAACAGAAGGCACAGTATCTTTATGATCAGATTGTGGGGGATGATTTCCCATGTTAGAGTGCCCTCTTTGGTTCAGTTCATCATATTCAACACCGGCAGGTACACTAACTCTCGAGGCAGACATATTTACAGGTGCACATTGGCTAAATTCTTTAGAGGCTGACACCTCCGAGTTGGCCAAAGGCAATGATACAAATGACTGGAACTGACACGGGTCCTGAATTTGTTCTCGTGGGTCAATTTTCTGCTGATAGAAACCTGATGAAATCTTTGAGAAATTGTACAGCATTAGGCAACTAATACTCAAAGCTATTTCAGCAGTATTCACATACAAATCAACCGGAATCTTTGTATTGATTTCTAGACTCCAAAGAATCTTGAACAAGAAAAAGGCTGTGTGTTCGTTTGTGTGATAAAGGTACAAGACAAAAATTTCAAGAAGGATTAGTCTCACATTAGCATGATTTCATTAATTGCGTACATGCAAAACTGACTAGTTATTCAGAATCTTGCATCTGATACATTTTTTGGATCATTTAAAACATGATAATATCCTTAACTAGTAATAAAGGTGAGTAGGTCATCCAACCACCAGATTGAATATTGGATAGATATAACAATCCTAGGAGTTTAGTTAGAATTTCAGTATGACGAGCAAATAATTAAGTAACAATCAAAGCAAGGGCAGTACCGCAGGTCCTGCTGATGATAATCCTGAAACAGAATTACATCCAGTATGGGGCCTAAACTCAAAGCAGTTGGACTTTTGTTCATCAAATGGATTGCTATTGGAACAATTTCCACTTAAAGAATAAGCAGCCGAACCACCAAAGCCCTGCATTAGGTGAGACTGGAAAAAGGAACCAGTTGTCGGTGAAGGTTCCGCCTGAAAGATTAAGAAGGAAGTTCACAACAATTATTAAACCAAGCCTTTGAACATCCACTAATCTTTCACAAAGATTTAAATAAAATTCTAGAGGCACAAAGAAAATATATAAAAATTTCACAGTTAGCTTGATTCCCTAATTTGTACGACTATTATTATAAGTGCACCATTTGCCTTTTAGAAAACAACACAAAAAGAAAAGGGTTAAGCACCAAACAGAAAAGGAAGATTCATTCTGTGAAAAAACAACACTGAAGGTTGAAGAGACCAAAAACGAAAAGAATGTAAAGTATTGAGAGACAGAGAGAGACATATATTCTAGAAAAATCTTGACAGGCATAATTGCAGCGAGATGCTTTAATATAATATGACCTAATGTGAGCATCAGAATCCACTGGGCACACAAGCATTCACAATTACAAACTATATATATTCTGCACAAATGAGCACTCAATATAAAGAAAAACAAGATTAATAAATTTCCCAAGTGTGAAAGTGATGGGAAGAAGAATCAAACATTAAATTGGATTTTGAAAATTTACTTTAACAAAAGAGTTGATTTTTATTGCTGATTAAAGCTAAAAGCATATCACAGATCACTAAATTCCACCAAAATTCCCTGCTAAAGTTACTACTGTGATGTAACCACACATATTCATAACACAGTAAAATTAAAGCAAATCCAAACTCCTAATCTTCAATGGCCAACACAGCTATGTAGCAAGTAGCAACCAAAGCAACGGCGTCGTATTACAGAAATCAACAGTTCAAAATCTGAATCTAGTGAAATGAAACAGTTCAGTTTAGTTTACCTTGATATTGGAGAGGAGAACCGGAGACTCGAGAAACGACGTCGGACTGAGACCTGGAGGTATGGTAATAGATGTGGACCTGGAGATCGGTAGCTTCGCCGGTGACATGAGCTTGTACCTTGCACCGTTGGATCCGGCACCGGAATAAGCACCAGCTCCTCCGGCTCCAGCTCCGGCGGCGGAGTAAGAACCACATCCATCACCGGGATAAGTACCAGCTCCGGCACCGGCGTCGGAATTGGGATCTCTCGACGCGCGATTGGAGTGAGAGTGGGAGTTGGAGTAAGATTGGGAGTCTTCCATTGACGAGCCAATGACGTTTTGTGAGAAAAAAAGAGGGTCAATTTTGTTGAAGAAGAAAATGGAACGGAAGGGTAGTTGAGGGAATATTGGGATAACGGAGGGTAGAATGGTAAATGCGAATGAGGGGATTGTTCAGCGGTGGAGTGATTGTTTGTACTTGTCAGGGAAGGGACGAGAGAGCGTTTGATGGTGAGTTGACTATAGTTAGATTTGTCATTGCGTTGTCATTGTCCCCCTTCTCTTCTCTCTATTAGGAAGTACTAGTTACTAGTTAGACTTCTTACCTATGAGTATTTTAGAAGTGAAATTTAAAAAAGAAAAAAAAAGGTCAATTGTAAAATATAATGAAAAATAATTTATATGTCAATAAATTTTATGAAAACGATAATATAAAATAATATATGTATTTTTTTTTATTTCATGTATCCATATACGTCGATTATTAATATTGATATAAAATTTTAATTTTTTTATTTTTTAAACATTTTAAGTTTAGGAAGACTTAATTAATTCTTAAATTTTCTAACTTTTATTAACAGAATAAACTCGAATATATAATCTAATACAGGAAAGGAATAGACATCTATCACTCGGCTATAACTTTTTTGTCTACTTCATTTATTATTTCATTTCTTGTTTCTCAAATTTTACTAAATTTCTACTAAAATATTTACAAAAAGTTCATTTCGTAAATTTTTTGTTCTCTAATTAACTTTTTTTTTCGAAATATGTACGTAGATCATTTTATCAATTTGCATGTATTAAAAGTACAAATTATTTTATATATACCTAAAATGTATTTATCCCTTCTTATTTAACATTTGGTACTCGTTCGTTCATTGATCATCTGCAATAATTCAATTTTGTTTATACCTTTACTCTTTTAAAGTGAAAATTTCTTATTGACAATACAAAACAAAGTTTTCATAGAGTATTTTATGTTACTCCAACCGTCCCAAATTAATTACTCAGTTTTGACTTTTTTAAGTCAAATTGACTATTTTTAGAATTAATAATTAAGCATATATAAATATATTTCTAAAATTATAAAAATTGGGGTTAGTAATAAATTGTATATACTTTCTTTTGGTTATAATCTCTTCACCTATATTTTAGCAAAAATAGTAAAAAGATTAGTTTTAAAAACGGTCAATTTGACTTTAAAAAGTCAAAACTGAGCAATTAATTTGGAACAAAGAGAGTATCTCATAATATTAAAAATTCAAAAATAAGTTTACCATGCAATTAGTATTGTCATGGTTGTGAAATTCATTTGCTGCCACCAAACAACCAAATATAAAAATTATTAACATTTTTGAAAAGCATTTTTCAAAATATATTTACCAACTTAGTTTTCACTTAAAACATATGGAGCCTTAATTTAAGATTTTACAATGATCTTCATATATAAAAAACAGCAAGTGCTCCGATTAGTATCATTCAAAATGTCAAAACTATCATGCTCCATCCGTTAAAATATACGATTTAAGTTTAATTTTTTTAAATCAACATGACACATTTTTAAACTTAGAAATTAATATAAAGTTGCTGAAAATAATAAATATTGTATGTAGTACTTTTTAGATAGTTATGATTTTCATAATTTTATCATTTAAAAATTAAAATGCATTCATATTAATTTTAAAATTTAAAATATCTCAAATTAACTACAAACAGTCGAAATTGATCCTATAATTTTTAACAAGCGTAATAGTATTTGAAGAGTTGTATAGACCGACATTTTAATACGTAGACTTGGGGATGCAAGGAGACACCTTTTAAAGTTTGGGGTGCAATAAATGTTTGACACGTAAACTTAATCCGTACTTCAGTCTTAATACTAAAACTTAATTACTAACATAACAATAACATTCTAAGTTGATGACTATTAGTTTAATTTAATTTGAAAAAATGGTAGAACTTTACAACCTCTTGTTGCTTTCAAACCGAACAACAAGAAAAGGAAAGAAGTCACAATTGCCTAACCAGTTGGGAAGCCCCAATCATAAAAAATTAAACTTGCCAATCACATAAGCAATTGTAATCCACTTGGCCCGGCAAATTGAAAAAGAAAAGGCACTCTATTTTCACATTTTCCATTGATTTTTCGTGTTCTACCGACAGCAACAATCATCAACTTTTGAAATTTCCAATTTTTTCACACAAGATAAAATATTATTACAGAAATTTCAATTTTTTCAAGGATACATATTACAATAAATATTAAATTCTGTTATGTATTTCGATAAATTTATGTGAAATTATAATTATAAAATTTATCAATACATAAAATTAGTAGAAATTATAAGAAGGCCCTGTTTATTACTTATCTCCAAAAAAATTACCACTAATATTTATTCACATAACTAATACTCAAAAAATCGACGTAAACATTCGCAATACATATCATTTTCCATAAATATTTCAGTTCTACTACCTTAGTGTTTAAATTCACCAAGTCCTATTACATTCACACTTTGTTTTTCAAGACACAATTACATGCTTTAGAAATATTTACAATTTTAAGGACATTTTTCACCGTTTGTTTGGCTAGTAAGTTGAGGAAAAAGTCCTACATATTGTGACAGAAACATGTCGATTCTTATTACAAGTAGATACAATGACATAATCTATAAGTTAACACAAATTAATGCGTCTACTCGGAACAAAATTTGATACATTTTTGTTGCAATATTAATCTTTTATTCCCCAAAAAAAACATTATTTAAATTTAGTCAAGAAGCTGACTACAATACTCTATTGCAACAAAATGTGACCAATAGCGGTTGGGCCAGTCCAATTATTCGGCAAGCCGCTAATTATCCCATTCACACTGCTCATCATTGAACTGAAAAATATTGAACTGAAAACACAATCACAAGCCACACCATACAAATCACAATTCGCATGTCCCCCTAAACTTGATATCATAAAGTTTTCAAAAAGGGAAATAAATAAATAACCATCATGTTTTATCCAGACCACAGACGAATTCAACACTGTCCAAGTAGATTAAACAATCTGTATTGTCTTGTACTATATCAGCAATCAAAGCAACAAAAACTATTTGTATTCACCAGATTTAACTTCAAAACTCTAAACTAGTAAACTACAACACACACACACACACACACACATATATACATATATATATATATATATATATATATATATATATTCATTATATTCATTACACATCGTACAATGCAAATTAGCAATTCAAACTAAAACTTTGCTGTGATAAGCAAGGATGAGTGGCAGGCATAATAAACAAAGCTTTTAGTAGTTGGTACTAAATTCATCATTTCCCACTCACATTTTCATCAAGATACACGTAAAACGTTAAACATGTCTATTATTGGATAGCTATGCATACCTATTAACTGCAATGCAGCTTCACACCATGTTTTACACCACACAAATTGAAGCGAGAGCAGTTTTGAATGCCTGTCTAAGCACGGAGTTAGCCACACAGAGGACACTCATAGTCCTTTTCTTTGATAAAGCAGGATGATCCTTGGGGTAGCTGATTGGTGTACTGGTGGGACCACATAGGCATTCAACCACCAGAAATTATTTGCATATAGCTCATGAATATATGCCATACAAGACCACTACACCGGAACCAAAATAGCCGTCTATGTTACACACCCATAGGATTTCATTAACCGATCAACTGACTTAATTTGAAGAAACAATTTGACTACACACGTCAAGTACAGTTATGAACCTGATGTAAATAACATATGCAGAGCAATTCAACACAGATGCGCCAAACAGAACGTGGCACAAAAAAGAGCTCGCACGAACAATGAAGTTTGGCAGCCACCAAAAGACAATAATGCAATCACCCCAGAGATGCAACTCAGAATTCCAAGCGAATTAAATCAGTTTTGATAAAATACTTTATAAAAATGATTTGAAAAGAGAAATGATCAGGAACCTGGAGTCCACAAGGAATTTCCATTCCGCTTTCTTCCTCAAACATAGGCACAAAACTGTCCTTGAAATGAAATATTAAAACAAATGATAAATATTTAACCTGTTTCGACAGGTATGCGACTCCCTTCTGAAAAACTGGATAGGGCAAGAAACCAAGATACATGGTTTGGATGCAAAAAATATCCAGCTGGGAACTGGCAATGGTACCCATAATCATTAAGAAGATAGAAACACCAAATGGTAAAATGTGGAGAGTTCCTTTTCCTTGTGGCTTTGACCTTAAGAAATGTGGAATTATTCTTGTTTCCTTGTGGTTTCCAGTATGTAAAAAGCCCTCAAAATAAATTATAAAAATAAACATTAAAGAACTCATGGCTAGCTTAAGAACATTTTAATCTTATAATTTATATCAATAAACTTCCAAAAAAAACTTCAAGGAATTTCATAAACCAACCTAGTAACTGTGGTACAATCACGGCAATCAAAAGACACTGCTGCACCACAAGGCAAGGCAAAAGGCAACCATCCAAATCCTACAACTAAAACTTGGAAATCCGCAGACTACTAAGGATAATAAGATGGGTGGTATTCGGGCGGAAAACCATATCCACCATAAGCAATTTGCCTGTCAACATAACCAGATGGCATGTGTGATCCTGAAGGGTAGATATTGGACCCAATAGTGGATGCATTGCCATAGAAACTCACAGAGGTTCCTGACGACTCATACAGGCCAGCAGACGCGTCCATATATGGGACAATGGCAGGATTAGGTCCTGCCATCCTGTAGGGTCCAGCTGGCAAAGTAAGGAATGGATCAGGATGATCTGGCAACAAACCTTCCGACTGTGGAAGAGGTGGTTGATATAATTGAAGAGCTGAAGTGGAAGCAACACTTTTTGGGATTGCTAAGCTGGCAGTATCAGTTGTTGGGATGGACGCTAAATCAGCTTGTTCAGTTGTTCGAGAACGCTTAACACTCTCCTTTTGTGGCTTTGAATGCTGCTCGGGCACGGAGGCAGGGGCTGCAGTAGCACGTTTCCTGTTTAATCTCTCATTCTCTAGTTTCTCAATGCGCTGCAAAAGGATGTCCTTAGGGTACTCGGACTCGAGCTTGTAATCCTCAATACATTTGATAACCGATTTCAAATCATTTATTTCTTTCGTTAGACCCTCTTTCTGCATTAAGAAAGTCAATAACACTCAGGCTGCCTTGCTTGATTCAAAGTGCAAACAACATAACCAAAAACTGCGAAAATAGATGCAATTACCATCGCTTGACCATGTTGATTCCCACTTTTGCGACTTCTCTGAACATGATTTTTAGATTCCGATGCATATGCCTTTAAGAGGGGTACTGGCGGGAACTTTTCAGTCATCTCAAATTCAAAAATGAATTTGATAGCTATAATATGTTTGCCATTACTAATGAGTTTTTGAATAAGATCTGTGACAAACAAAACAACATTGCGATATGCATTTAGAGGATTCCAAACTAGATGTAAATAAAACCAAAAGGCATATGCAGTTGTCCCCTTCGATATAAAAGGGACAGATCAAGGGAAGATCCACAACCCATATAACATTGTGATCCTTGTGATGAGCGTCCTCTTGCAAGGACAAAAACTATAGGCAACTATGACGCACAGATATTTCTATGATCTTAACGTGTCCATTTCAGATCTGTTTGAAGAATGACACTTCACAACACTTGTATGATAGTAACATTTATATATATAGTAACATATATATATAATCAGAACAATAATAAGGCAACGGACAACTATCAAAGTAGCAGGCATGATGCTAACAAGACCAAAATGGTCTAGGAAAGAGATAAAGGAAGGTGAAAGAACGAGAAAAGGGGAAGAATAAGATGCCCCGAAGACCAAAATGACATAAAGCATGAATCTCAATTTATTAAACTCTCTAAAAAGTAAGGGATACAGATTATTTATTTATAGGAATTATTTGGGTAACGGCAGCAAGGCCGTTAGTTAACAACAATGGCGTGATAACTGCAAGGATAGATGTACTCAGGCAACCGCCTGCTGTAATGAATGAAAATGGTTGTGTGAAGGAGGTGCAGCCCACAGTAACTCCTTTTTTTTATTTTTTATTTTTAAAGATTTGTTTCTCGCTGACTTTTCAATTGTTTTCTTTTCTCTATTGAAGGAATTACCAATGGATATGGTGTAGGACAAAATTTGAAGAAGAACAATTACTGAAAATATTTGGTAAAACAAGAGAAACTTAACTCGGACAGTGTTCTAAAAATCCCCGCCTAGGCGCTAGGCCCCCCCTGGCGCCACGCCTAGGTGCTAGGCCCCCCTGGCGCCCCGCCTAGGCCCAAGACAGCAAAAAAATCCCTCTAGGAGATTAGGTGGGACTAGGCGCTAGGCAGGCAAGGCGGAGAAATTAGGACCCTAAGCGTGGCCTAGGCGGAGAAATTAGGGCTGCAATTGTTTTTTTATTTTTATTTTTATTTTAATAACTAAGCTACAAAATAACGTCGTGGGTCATTATCTTGAAGGAGTATGAGTGTGAGTCCGATAGGGACATTATCTTGGAGGGATATGGAAAAGAAGAGTTAGAGATATAGAGGGATATGGAGATGAGGACTATTAGTTTGTATTTTTGATTATTTATTTGTGTTTAAACTTTGAACAATTGCATGTTTGTATTTGAACTTTGACATTGGCAATATGGATATGCGTTTGAAATTTAAGCAAAGACCTTTATTATCTTTATTATAGATTGTTTTGTTTTATATTATTGTTTTATTTCGATAAATGTAAGATAAAATATTAAAATTGACTTAAAATAAAAATTCCGCCTAGGCCCCCTCTGGCCTCCCGCCTAGCGCCTTTTAGAACCTTGAACTCGGGTGAGGCTTTGCATATCACTACCCCAAGGGTTTCTCAACCGCATAAGAGAGAATTTGATTGCAATCAAAATATGTCTCAATAATATATGATGTATGAAAATTTAGGAGATGAATAATTCTAGAAAATAATTGAAAAATAAAAGGAAAATCTAACTTGGATGAGGCTCCGCACCTCACTACCCCAAGGATATTTTATTTGGGTGATGTTCTGCACATAACTACACCAAGAATTTCTCAAAAGAGAAAAATAGCTCATAATTAATATCATCAATCAAAGAATCTATTCAATAATTTGTGGAGATTACACCACTATTTAAAGAAATTCAAAACGCTAATTGGAAAACAATAAACGTACTAAACGACTAAAATACATTTACTAAATATTAAAATTCCCTAATCACTATTAAATGTCTTAAATTCCCACTACTAAATTAAATAAATAATTAAATATACCACATCCTAATATGGGGAAAAAAGAAAAAAGGAAAAACATTTCAAAAGAGGGAAGCTCTCCAATCTCGACAGAGATCAATCACATAATGCAAAGGCACCCATGGCAAAAGCTATAAAGAAGCAAGGAAAAAGCTCCTATCTCTCAACAAACCAAAAGAATTATAGCTATCGGTAAAAGGCCGAGCATAGCACTCAGTTCAACTTTACATTCTTTATCCCTCTCAACCTGAACCGTATAAGCAGCAAATCCTCAACTGAGGCAAGACATACCCACTTGATGCAGATCGGGTAAAATATTAATTATTATTATTAATAATTTAGATTATTATTTGGAGATTAAACCATTGGAATTAGTAATTATTTTTTAGTGTATTGGTAGATTATTCTAGAACTTTTAATTATAGTAGATAGTAGTTAGGGACTTGTTTTGTTTTTAAATTAAGTTGCTTCAATTATATTAGTATTAAGGTTTCTTATCTCCTTATATAAACTAAAGTAATCTTCATTGTTAATCAGAGTGGAGTTGAATATATTATTATTTTTAGATTAAGCTTTGTGATTTTGAGTGAGTTCTACAGATTTCTTATGTAGTAGTTCCTTAACCCTTCTTTCTCATTCTTTATCTTTATTCTAAACATTGTCTTTTCTTGTCTTGCATTATCACTTGCCCCCAACACGGCAAAAATAGATTTCTACAAACCAATCAATAAGACACTATGTTACACAAACTCTTTATTTTGCCCTAAAGTACCTGTGTTCGATACTCCACTCAAACAAAGGTATGAGTATTGGACACTTCATTTAGTGTAAAAAATGGCAAAATTGAAGAATACTCGTGTCGGACTCTTCAAAATACTGTGTCCAATCGAACAACTCCATTCGAGTCCGTGTAACATAGACAAGACAATGCAAAAGTTTATATACGTGCATTAAAAATTAGCAACTTAGTTTCAAATATAAATATGCATGTATGTATGTGCACACGTATATAACATGACTTATTTAATTCTAATAACTACAACAAGGAATTAGAGTGAAGTTTTGCACAATACAAGGCTAATTCAGTGATAACAATTACAACCATATGGTCCATACAACCGGCGTCATCTTTTAATATATTGCAAGAGTTCTTCTCTCTTATGTCTCAGTTAGAATTTTAATCCATTCCGTCATTTCCACAACTTAAACCCATCATCTACAAAGAGTGTGTTTGGTTACTAGCGTTTGAAACTTTTGAAGTGATAGTGTTTAGTGTGTTTGGACTTTCAAGCGCAACAAACTCACACGGTGCGTTTAAGCCCCAAACGCTGCGTTCATGAGTTAAATAAGCTGCATTTGAAATAAGCTACTTCTAGTCAAACAATATTTTAGAGTGCATTTGAAGTTGAACTTCTAAATGCACAAAACACACTAAACGCAACAAACACCCTCTAACCAAACAAGCTATCACAACCCAATTATCATCAAAAC
This sequence comes from Aralia elata, assembly GCA_034770075.1. Classification (NCBI taxonomy): domain Eukaryota; kingdom Viridiplantae; phylum Streptophyta; class Magnoliopsida; order Apiales; family Araliaceae; genus Aralia; species Aralia elata. Next base: position 15,931,047 of record CM068385.1, read on the forward strand.
ACATAAATAATAATAGCTAAGTACCCATATATAGTTGCATTTGAAAGAAAAGGTATGACAGACTTTGCAGCTCACCAGCGATTTTATCACCAAAATTGAGCACACGACACAACTGAATAGCTATCTTATTCTTTGCAACAATCACAGTATAATCCATAAGATCTTCCACACTAAAACCAGACATCAACCCATAAGCACCGACAACTAGCAAAAACCCCAATACCTCAAAAACAACATTAGCATTATTCATACAACTATTCAACTTTGCTTTCCACCCCACTGCAAACTTCATAGCCCTCTTCTTCACTTCCCCTTTAATCTCCAATTTCAACCCCATCAACTCCTCTAACAAAATCACACAAGCCCTCTTTAAATCAAAGTGGGTAGTAGAACTATAACCCTCCACTGCATCCAAAACCATCACCGCCGCATCCGGCGCCGACCCAAAAGCATCACGCAGTTCGACCCGAATCGCCTCATGTTCCTTCGGTCGATCAAATAAGTACTTCCTCAAACCTAATCCGTCCATATTCTCACATAATAATTTCAATTCGGGCCGGGCTGGGAACCCTAAATTTGTCGAGTTTTTAACTGGTAGTTGGGATTCTAGGGTTTGGAGGAGTTTGAATTTGTCTTGCAGGGCAGATTCAAGGGAATTGAAGTGGGAATCGAGGTCCGACCATGTGAGAGTGAAGGAGGAGAGAGAAGAAGAATGGGCTTGAAGGTGTTCGAATGCTTTTCGGAGGTTTTCCTTTTTCACGTCGATTAGCTTAATTGCTGCTGATATTGCTTTCATTGTAGTCATTTTTTCTGCAAATTGAAGAACAATCCCTAGTTTGCAGAATCCCTAATCCGTCCTGTACGTATATGCAGACAAGGTGTAACAGCAATTCAGCATGTATGGAATATGGATGGGAGGGATGGGTTTTGAAAAGGCTCAACTACAAAAGCACCGCCTTGTGCGAAGGGGTGTGCCCAAATTATTCACAAATAGAGAAAAGGAAAAAATAGTACATGAATTGCGCTATTTAAATTATGGCTTAAATATAAATTATTGTCCTGAATTATTATCTTATTTCACTTGGAAGATTTACATTTCAATTTTGTCAATTAGATAATTAAACTATAGAATTTCTTAACATGTGTCCTTAGGACACATGTTAAGCACATGGTTCAACCGAATATTCTCTTGAACTGTGTGCTTAGCATGTGCCCTTAGAGCACACGTGTTAAGAGGACCCTTAAACTATTTATTTTTTTTCACTTTCATTCAATTAGACATGTCACGTCAGAAATTGATGACGTGGCTCCTTGGGTAGGTCATACTTCACCTTATATGTAATTAAAAAAATATTATTTCAATATCTATTTACACATTTATTATACATTAAAGGGCAAATTCGCCACATCACTTTATATGAACTCAAAGCCAAATCTGATCACAACACAAAAAACTCAAAAACATCTTTTACCATCATTTCAAATCTTTTAATATGAACTCAAACCCAGATCTGATCCAAGAATACCCCTCCTCCGCCATCTTCACTCCAAAAACTTAGATCCGTTGTTCTTAGTAATTGTTGATTTTCATCTCCAATCGAAAAAAGAGAAAAAAAAAAAAGAAGAAAAGAAGATCATGAAGATGAAGATGCAGTTTTCATCTCCAATTTGTTGTGTTTGATTTTTTTTAAGAGGATCTATGTTAATTTGTTATTTTATTATTGTTACTCTAATTTATGGGCTGATTTTGAGAAGGGGAGAAGGTGAACTGACTTTTGGGTGTATTGAGGGTTGTATGACGGTGTTAATAATAGTGGCGGCGTCGGCGCAAGGGGGCTATGATGGTTGGCGGTCGATGGTTGAGGACCTTGATGATGTTCTTTGCTACTCTATTGATAATTGCAAAAAATATCTTAAGTCGCTAGCTTCATTTGATAGAAAGACTCAATTTCTTGTGGTTGGATGATGATGGTAATTGGATGATGATGTCCGCTAGTAGCTTCATTTGATAGAAAGACCCAATTTTCTTGTGGTTTGGTTGATGCTGATATGGAAGATGAACTGGAGTTGGACGAGCCTCTTGATTCGACGGGTAACAAAATTAAGCGAGGTAGCCTCTTAATTTGATCGACATAATGCACAATTAGTTTTAATGTTTAATATAAAGCGGTTTGACAAATTTGCCCTTTAATGTATACTAAATGTGTAAATAGTTATTAAAATAATCTTTTTTAGTTATACATAAGCTAAAGCCTACTCAGGAGCCACGTCATCAATTTCTGACGTGGCAGGTCCAATTGAATAAAAGTGAAAAAAATTAATAGTTTAATCATCTAATTGACAAAATTGAAAGGTGGATCAACAAAGTGGAATAAGACCAATAATTTAGGCTCGTAATTTATATTTAAGCCTTAAATTATTGATAAAATTATTAGTTTCTTATATACTTCTCCTACTTCAAATTGACATGATTCATTAAAAGTTACGTAATAATAAATCTTACAATAAATAATATTTTTTTATATAATTTATAAGAGTCGTCATTATATTTAGGTCTATCTTTTAGGCTTTGTGAGTCGGGTTCAAGATTATCCAATCTCAGCTCAATTTAAGATTATAGGGTTCGAGTTCAAGCTTGACTCATTCATGCTATAATAAAATTTTCCAAATCTGGTTCAAATAAGATCACAAATTTTGAGTTTTTTTTGAAATTTCAAACCCGTATTAAAATATATTATTACTAAAATCGATTCCTAAATCCAAAAAAAATATAATGTAAAATAACTCACGTAAAATGTATAACACAACATTTTTATTCCTAATCAAATTGAAGTTTAAATTAATATTAGTAGGTTATTTTATAAATATTCTATTATATATTATTAATATTTTATCTCGATATTTTTACATGTAATTACTAAATTTTATTATGAAACTGATAGAGGTGAGGACCACTGTGCAAAAAAAATGTACTTAATTTTTTAGTTGAGCCAAAAAAAGATACTATCTATAAGTATAAATTGGGAATGTAAGAATGTAATAATATATATATATATATATATATATATATATATATATATATTATTTACCTTCTTAACACTATCATTTGATGGACCTATAATAAGTCAAACAACCAATTAATCAAGAGCCCATTCGGAATCGACTTATTTTAAAATGACTTAAAGTTAAAATATAAGTTGTTTTAAGTTATGACTTATAAGTAAAAACGTTCGGCATCAATTTGGCTTATAAGTTAGAAATTAAGTTAAAACAAGTTCTGAAGGTGTTCGGCTTATAATGACTTATAAGTTAAAATCAAATGTAAAGATTATAAAAAAGGACATTAATAAAAAAGGGACAAAATAGAAGAAAGACAAAATAGACATTACATTTGGTTCAACTAACTTATTTTAAATGACTTATAAGTCATTTTAAAATAAGTTACTAATGCTTGCTTATTTTTTTGACTTAAAAATCAACTTATAAATAGAAAAATAAGTCGTTGCTAAACAGAGGAATAGTGACAAATGACTTATAAGTTGGTTTGACCAACCTATAAGTCACTGCCGAACAAGCTCCAAGTGTGGGCTGAATTTCACTTCAGGCTTGAACTTTTGTCCAAGTTTGGCCCAACCCACTCACTAATTAAATTCAAATGAGTTTTTAATGGCCAATCAATTGAGTTTTGGGCTTAATCAGCTCAATTGATAGATGTAATTATATTAGTTAAAATTAAAAGAATTCTTATTAATTTTTAGTTTGAAAATATTTTAAGTTGACTTTAAAAAATCAATAATTATCTTGTATTTTGGAACGAATGAAGTATTATTGTTTTTTTTAGTATGAGCTAACTGTGTTTGTGAACAACTGCTTACACATAATTTGTGCACGAGTAACTTTATGTAAACAAATTATGCACAAATAAAGAGAAAATATTATGTTTGTTCCACTTTTTAAGTTATTGAGAAGATTTTTTAATTCTTCATATTATTTTACTATTCAATAATAAAAAAAATTTTGGAACATATTTCAATTGACAGTCGTAATTATATTGGTTAAAATCAAAGGAATTCTTATTAATTTTTAGTTTGAAGATATTTTAAGTTGATTTTTAAAAAGTCAATAATTATCTTGTATTTTGGAACGAATGAAGTATTATTATTTTTATTTAGTACGAGGCAACACTGTTTGTAAACAAATGTTTATACACAATTTGTGCACGAGTAACTTTATGTACACAAATTATGTACAAATAAAGAGAAAATATTATGTATATTCTACTTTTTAAGTTATGGATAAGATTGTTTAATTCTTCACATTATTTTACTATTCAATTAAAAAAATTTAGAACATATTATCCTAAAAACTTGAAGAGAAATCTGAAAGAGGGGTTAGGAGAAGAACTCAGGAATAACCTAGGAGAAACTATTCAATACATGAAACAATAATAATTAAAATACAGTTTGAACATCAAAGTTTGTAGGGTTGTTGAGGTTTACATCTCAATGTTTAAAACGTATTTAACTGCACTCCAAAGTTCTTTTTCACTTAAAAAATACAGTTTGCAGCCAAAAGTGGGGGTGCATTTTGACATGTTAAAATTCTCGAAAGGTGCATTTTGTCTAGTGAAAAGAATTTCAAGATCCACTTGGATACGTTTTAAACATTGATGTGCAAACCTCAACAACCCTACAAATTTTGGAGTTCAAATTGTATTTTGGTCAACTATAATTTTTTGGGGGGAGCACTATTTCTATAATCTACATGCATATTTTATATTTCTACATCGTCACCTCTTATATGAGAGTGGAGTAAATTCTATTTTTATGTGCGAATAAGACATGTAAAAATATCAAATATGTATGTGAAAATATAATTTATATAGTATTCGTGAACAACTTTTTTGTGCCAATAGAAACCCTCGTTTGTGCATATATAACAACTGGAGTGATTAGTTTTATATTCTACTAAATTTGACTATTAACCGTTAGTCTGTTAACTTTTTTTTTCTTTCTAATTTAGACTGAATTTAAACTCACACACCCCACCTTGGCATACCAAGGCTCGATCCCCCAATCTCATGAAGTTGGGTAGTACCACTCGGGCCAAAGGCCTTCGGTAAAATGTTGCTTGTGAGTAAATACTATTTATATAAATATTGGTCTTATGACCAATATTTCAAAATTGAGGTTTTTGGATCAAATTCGTGGAACAACAATTGTTACTTTTAATTTGTTTTTATGAGTCAAATGATTATCATTAAACTAATAAAAAAAATATTATAGCTATCATTTTAATTAGCTAAAAATGATTTTAAGAAATTTTATAACTATCAAATGTTAGTTATATTTCTTAAAATCATTTTAAGAAATATAAATTAGTGTTGCCATAGTTTAAATTTGATACAGATATAGTAGAACCTCTATAAATTAATACTCGATAAATTAATAATCTCTCTAAAATAATATTTTTTCCCAGTCCCGACTTGGGCTAATGAGATAAATTAATAATTTCGATAAAATAATAAAATAATAATTTTTTCAAAAGACCCTTATATAAATATATGGTCCCATCAAAATCATAAATTAATAATTTTTTTAAATTACAAATATATCTAGGGTAATCTTGTAAAATATGATTCTATTCTCATTTGTTTTGTCTTGAAATTCAAATCTAATTGAATTTCATCCTTAATTTTTCTTATTGCGTACAAAAGTTCAGGTGTTGCATTTTCGAATTGAAATAAAAACTTGTGAAGAGTTGTTGACGCTATGAGTGTTTCCTTTCGCGTTATTGGCTCCAAAGGTATTGTATCATCCTGAGCTTCATCATCAATAGGATTTTCAGTGATAGAAGCCACAATGAACTTATACAATATACAAATTAATTAAACTTAATGTGAATATAATATTTTTTTTGAAATAAAATGTGAATGTAATTTGAAAAGTGGATACAATGAACATTATTTAATTATTAAAAATAATTAATATCACTTACAATGAATTCTATTATTACATTAATTTAATAAGTATGATACATTGCATCAAAAAAAGTATGATATAAACATCAATAAAATGCAATAATTTTAATGTAATTAAATTTATGTTCACCGAATAGAAAAACACTCTTTAAATTAATAAATTATTAATTTATCGATTAAATAATAACTCTCTAAATTAATAAAAAAATTCAGTCCCAACAGTATTAATTTATAGAGGTTCTACTGTACATCTAATTGTGCCTGAGATTTTTTTCTGAAAATTAGGTGCGTACATAGGTTTAAGAGAAAAGTGAGTTTTTTTTTCCGACTAATTTTAAAACGTAGATATTAAATTTATCTTTTGAAAATTAAGAGGGCCTAAAATTATCAGATTCGCCATTTGGTATAATTTTAAGAATGTAAAACAATGTTTTGTTTTTATTTTTTTATAATGATATTTTTTAATTAATGACTCGAATAATTGGTTTTAAACAAAAATTTCTTGAATTTAGTGACTTGCTTAAACGAATGAAATGTGTGAGGCACCTTTAGACTTCTTTAAATTTCTTGAATTTAGTGACTTGCTTAAACGAATTTATTTTATTTTATTGGAAAATCATTTTTTGAAATCGTCACTGTAAGAACATATAACAAGATACATACGGTGCGAAATTGTTTTTTTTTTTTTAATTGGATATATCTAATCCAATTCGTGTTGAATGCAATATATACTCCTAATCCTACTGGTGCTAGATTATGTGCTCCGTATTCCCTCGCCCATAACATCATAAACAAATCTTCAACCCTACGGGCTTCCCTCTTTTCCGAATGCTTCTTTATGAGTTTAGAAGTGATGTCTTTCATCGAAATTCCGACTCAATAGGCGTTGGATCATATTACGATCGCGTTAACTAAGAGCATTGCAACTGTTTTTACGGTTTGAAATTTTTTGTTGCAATCTTCAATGACATAACAAGTTGTCCTAATTCATTTGTTTCATCCCCATTAGAAATTAAGCTCAAAATAATCTCTTCCAATGTTTATCTATCCAAGTTACATATCTTCCATTCTCTTAATAAGTTATATATCTTTAAATGATTTAATGTAAATCACTCTTTTTTTTTTAGTAAATATTAAACCTAAGATTTCTTGCTTAGCAAAGAGTCTAGTACACTAACTGAGTCAAAATCCGCTAGTAATGTAAATCATTTTATATGTAACTCCCACTTTTATGGTATACTATAATGAGTATGTAACTTTCACAATGAAAAAAATGAAACTTCGTACAAAAGATAGCCAATAGGTTATTGGTTCATAGTTATATGAGCTGAGTCAGTCGTTCCATGAGCGCCATCAGATAGGACTAATGTGACCCTATTTACAACATCTCTCGTTTGCCAATGGCGGGGATGACGTTATAACCAATATTAGTAGTTTTGCTCATGCCGTTGAATTTGCTAACTGTAACAAATAAATTGTGCAACCACTGATTTTACTTATTAATTTGAGAGTCCTAAATCAAACCCATCAACCCTAGAATATAATAATATTCCCTTTTAAAAAAGATACAATATAATAATTTTTACGCCAAACTGATTAGTATTTGCATAGAGACTACAACCCAATAAATTCAGAGTATCCTAGACCAACTTTGGTTTCACCAGTTAAGTATCTTTGATCTCTCACATAGTCGTACTTAACCCATTTAGGTATCCAGTTTAGGCTCATTGATAGTGGGACATGTACTATATTCGATTAATTACAATTAATCTCACTTGGTTCTAATAAACGCGATATATAAAATGTATCATTTTCGCCAATTGCACACTTATATAGGATGTCTACCTAATACTCCGTTGGTTTCAAAATTAGAGTACTATTTTTAAGTCTGTTCCAAAATTAAGAATATTTTTTTGTTTTAAAATTATAAAGTAACACTATCATTTATAGTATCACACTATCATTAATAAATTATTAATTATTATTAGGAGCAAATTTGATAACATAAAATTACCTTTAAAAGTTATAATCTCATCTCTTCAATACTGTATCTCCGGCGTAGATGGAGTACCTCCCTAATTTTTTTTATAAAAAATATATTAAAAAAGGTACTATTGAATACACATTTTAAAAATAATAATAAACAATTAGATTTTTAAAGAAAAAAACAAAATCCATACTTGACACGAGATATTGACATAGTCAATACTAAAATATAACAAGACAAATATTGAGTCGTTTCAGTTGGTCCTTATATATATACACACATTATCAATAATAGTATATAATAAGTCAAGAGAGAATCATGTAATCAAATTGATTTGGTTGGTCATACAATTATTAAATTCAAATTAATTTGATTGGTCATTGAGTCAATATCGAGTTTACTATTAAAACAACTTCAATTCCAATTTTAGCATTAAAAGCTCTTCAATTCCTAATCATCTTTTCATATTCTCTTTGATTACTCGGAATTCTACGTGCATGTATATATTGAACAATCATGTATCTTTATACAATTATAAATAAGTTGTTGTCATTTGATAACATCAAAATCCATTATCATAAAAAAAAATCTACAAAAAATCAAAAGAAGAAGATCCGATCTGAAGAGGGGAGATAGAAGATAAAAGAAAAGTGAAAAAGAACAACAGACGCCACTACAAAAAATAAAAATAAAAAATTCCATCACTTAAAGTCAATCTTCAGTACTGCTCACCAACCAATTTTACCATTAGAGGGAGAGAAATAAAGAGTTGATGACTTAGTTGAATAAAATGGAGAAATGAATGGCCATGGTATTACCGACGGACTAACAAGTGGTGATCAAGGTACCAACCATGTGGAGACCCAACAACATAGCAAGTTTAACTCTCTTTTCTCTTTTTCTGTTATCAAATTTTTATTCTTTTTTGGTATACTTAATTCTAAAGATAATATCACCTATTCTTAGTTACTACTCCATTTTTTTTGTTACAGTTCTCAGCACTCTTTTCTTATGATAAATTATATAATAAAATTATCTCAAACACAAACTGTAACACAAAATTAAAACTGAATAATAATATATTTTAGTTATTTATTATATGATACACTCACAATATAAAAAATATAATATTATAACAACTAATACAGATAAATATTTACGTGAAACAAATAGTATATAATATATATAAGAAATTAGTAAAACAAAATATATTTTTTAAAAGATCTCTCAAACGAGCCCGTGCTTTGCACGGGTTATCAAACTTGCAAAATATAATAAGATAAATACTGAGTCGTTTTAGTTGGTCCCGAGTTGATTAGATAGTTCAAGAAATTTTTTTATGACTCAACAACTCAAGGGTTTTTTTTCCTTCTATTTTTTCATAGATTTATCATGGCTTCTCAAATCTATTAAATATACTAAATTGCAGTACATAATACCATTGCATGACATCTGTCATTCCCAAATTACAACACATGTCCTACATAATTAATGTGCTATTATCATCCCACATTAATATTTTGAATTTATAAGCCCCTAAATCACTACAAATCTAAACTGTTCTGATATTATCATTACTATTTTAAATATTATCTCCTGAAATCACTACTTTTAAAATCTCAAACTAATAGCCCCTAAATCACTACAAATCTAAATTGTTTTGGTAATGTCAACTATTCTGATATTATCCTTTCTAATTTAATTATTATCTCCTAAAATCACTACTTTATGATATTATCATTACTGAACTATTATCATTACTCTCCGTTATTTAACCTAAATTTTCAAAATCCATTTTTTGGAATTTTACAGTATTATATACCATTTATAATCTTATACCATACATTATATCATACGTATATATAATCCCACACTAATATATTTATTTTATAATCCCCAAAATCTACTACTTTTCTAAACTGTTACTAATTTAATTATGTTAAAACATAATTATTATATCCTAAAATCACTACTTTTTTAATATTATACCATTCATAATTATACCATACATTATATCACTGCTTTTTCAAACTAAACGGTTTTTATATTATCGTTACTTAAGTATTACCTCCTAAAATCACTACTTTTTAATCTCACGTTAATATTTTGATTTTATAATTCCCTAAATCACTATAAATCTAAACTATTCTGATATTATCATTACTATTTTAAATATTATCTCCTGAAATCACTACTTTTAAAATTCTAAATTAATATTTTGAATTTATAAGCCCCTAAATCACTACAAATCTAAACTGTTTTGGTAATGTCAACTGTTCTGATATTATCCTTTCTAATTTAATTATTATCTCCTAAAATCACTACTTTATGATATTATCATTACTGAGCTATTATCATTACTCTCCGTTATTTAACCTAATTTTCTAAAATATAAATACATACCAACTATTACGCAACAACTCATGCTACAAACAATCCCCTTGCAGCAATTGTTGATAGCACATATCCTAATTTATTTGAAAAATTTGACGATGACTTTTATATCCAAGACCAAGCCATCCTTGCTCCTACACTGATGCTGTAAATAAGGTGAACAAATATATGATGTCTATATGGCCAGGTGATGAAGTAACATATCTAAGCTCGGACAGTGTATGTAAGGTTGATGAAAACTCAAACAACTATGAAGGCGTTTACACCCCAGAATTTTTGAATAGCATTACATCATCTGGAATGCCAAACCACAAGCTAACGTTGAAGATAGGGGTCCCTGTAATGTTGCTCCGAAATATAGATCAGTGTTCTGGTTTGTGCAATAGCATGAGATTAATAGTAACTCAATTGGAAAAACATGTGATAGAAGCAAAAGTAATTTTCGTCGACAATTTTGGACACAGAGTTTTCATACCTCATTTGGTCTTAACACCGCCAGACATTAGATTACCTTTTAAATTCCAACGAAGACAATTTTCATTGGTTGTTTACTTTTTCATGACAATTAATAAGAGCCAGGGGCAATCTCTCTCACATGTTGGGCTGTATCTGTCACGTCCAGTTTTTAGCCATGGCCAATTGCATGTAGCAGTATCAAGAATTACAAGCAAGAGTGGATTGAAGATACTAATTTGTGACAAGGATGGACAAACATACAATATCTCATAAAATTTTTACTATAATCTATTTGAATCTTTTTAGGTAAATCTATGATCTGCATTTACAAAGCCATCTCGATCGAGCCAAATTTTAGTTGCAAAGACAAAAATAAACCAGTAAACTCTCAACCCTACCCCTTACAAAATTGTTTAGTTTTTATTACTCCTTCAAATTTTGAACCATCAACTCGAAATTTTGTTAATACATGTACTGAGTAGATTTAATGTATATTCATTTGTTTTTCTATGTATATATATTCATGTATAACCATTGAAAAACTTTTAAATAAGAGTATAATAGGTTAGTCTTTTACTTTTTGGATGAGAGTATTTGAAATTCTATGTAACTCCATTTCTTATGTGTTTTACTCTAATTCTTTTCGTTTTAATTTAATATAGGAGCTAAATTCCTTTATGTTCCGTTAGTTTTCAATCCGATAAACACGTGAATTTTTAGCTAAGTGTGAGACTTTTTTGTTCTCGGGCAATATTATTTCCTATAGAAGAGCCGTGGAAAGATAATTATTTATTTGGTTGATAGTTTATGCAATGTTGAAACCAACTATTAAGTATATCTAAATTCTTATATCTTACTATTGTCCAGATTCCTGTTGCAAATATTTATAAGATTGTAGGGACTGTTAAAAAGATCCTTTAAGTGCTAATTTTTGTTTCCATGGATATATTGCACTGATGAGTATAAAATATGTTATGTTTTTATCTACTAATATCTAGTCTTTTATACTTATTTGGCACCTAAATGTACTTACTATTCTTATATTTTGATTTAGGTTGCAAATAGAGCCATTAAATGAAAAATGAGTTATTTCCGCACTTTTGGACTAATTTGAAATCAGTCCGTTCGCTTGAGGCCCAATTCTGTCCTTCGTCCAAGTAATATCTCTCAACGCTCAAATAAGGAAAGTTGTAGATTTATTTCTTAGCTTTTCGGAGCATCTTGAAACACTCAAATCAGAGTTCGGATGAGAGAGTTATGGCCAATTTTCCAACAGACGTCGAAGCTGAAAATTCTAGAAAATTTCTCGGTTGGATAGATTGACATCTGGAGCTTCGTTTGCGATTTGAATTGTGTTAGAGTTCCCGAATGAGAATGTGTTCTTCTTGAAGATTTTATTAGACTTCTCAAGCTTTCTGGAATAGTATGGTGAGAAAAAATCCGAGTTCATTTGGGCCTCCAAATAGTGTGACAAAGTGAATTGATCCGAATTCCGCCTGGACTGGATTCCTGTTCGGACCAGTTGGAGTATTTGGGCCATAACTTGAGCTTTCTAACTCCACATCAGGTGATTCAAAAGCCCAAATTCATTAGAAAATTCAGGGCTATAACTTGCATGCTTTGTCCAAGGTCCAATTCGGTGGTTTGCAAATGCAAAAATAGCTTGCAAGGTGCTGATCAGTTTAGGTGTCAGATTTTGACTTCTCATGAGGGACACGTTTTTGGGTTGTTATTTGCTTTGGATGGCTGATGCATATGACTAGATTAATTATTGGATCTTGACCATCTTGTATGCTTGAGTGATTATAAATAGCAAGAAATGTTTCAACACCAATCTACCAATTCACATATCAATTCATAGCCACTTCCTAGAAGAGCAATTTATACATCTTCGTTCTCTATAATTTGTTAGTATAGGAGTAGGGAGAGGTAGTAGACCTCCAGGGGGAGGCTACTCTCCTCTCCATTTTTATAGTTCAAGAGCAAACAAGGGATCAACACTTATGGAGGTCAAAAATCAAAGGCGAAAGCTTGGAGATTGAAGATTGTGATCCGTAGTAAAAGCCGGATGTCAAAACATAGTTTTTCTTCTCTAAATTCTTCCTTTATTTTTGTATTCTATTATTGTTGAATATCTTGTAAATTATATTTTGCATATTTGCTATGAACTCTTCTCATTTCTTTTATTTAGTTCCAAGGGGATGTTGAACTTTATTTACGGCTAATGGTTCCTTCTTACATGAAGTTCATTCTTCATAATCTGTTTTCACTGATTGCATGCTATTTGATTTGGTTGATTTAATGTGGCAAGTTAGATTAATCTAATTAATATCATCAGCTAGATTAAGGTATAATATTAAGCAAACAATATTATATCTGATCATAAGTAGCAGTTAGTAATTCATGATTGTGGTCAAGCTTTTGAGTATTGCTATGATTATCAGAAGACAAGTTAAATAATCTCTGATAGTGTGATTGTTGCTTGGAATAACCTAATTCTCTATTTCTTAATACTTTTGTTATATTAAATTTAGACTGATAGTTCTGAGTTATATAATAGTTAGGATCTAGTGGGGGCGATTGTCACATTAGATTTAAAATCTAAGGAGGATTTGGATAATTAGCGATTGCGATTATCTAGGGTTATTAATTTCATTGAAGGATAAATATTGTTATGATAAGGTGATATTGAACGGAAGAACTAAAGTCTTTATTTTATTCTTATTACTTTAATTCTGTTTCAGTTAATTAGTTAAATAAAATTACAAACCCCCCTTTTAGTAAATAAAGTATAAATTTAGACTAATCATTCTCTGCGAGATTGACTTTTACTTATACTACTACATTAATATCTTTTGCAGTAAGGTTTTATTTTTGGTTACTTGCGACAACACATCATGCACATTCAATAAACATAACTGGATTGAAGACCTAAACTGGAAGCAACTTAATTGTGATAATCCTGGTACCTATGGTTCAATGGTAATGTGGCAATGAATTTGATGTATGCAGTTCTTGGCAGAGTTAAATTTTTGTTGTCATACTTCTTGCATTATTTCAGGTGCATCATGGAGTTTATTCTACTTAGCACAACACAACATTCTGCCCTGCAAGTCTAAATACTGTTGAAAGTGCAAAGGAGTTATATGGTAACCTTCAGATTATGGTGACAATGCATTCAATGGGAGGGGCTATGACTTCATTTTGTGGACTATATCTCACGATGTTTATATTTATGGCTTCTTCATCTATTGCATTCTATTATCTGGATTGTGGCTTTGCATGATTTTGTTAAGTACTAGCATCCAGTAAATCATTTTTATCATCATTAATATTTTTTTTCCCATTATGGTAATACTGTGAGTGCCTATACAATTGCCAAAAATGGATAAAAAACTAATGAGGCAATGTATTCGTTCTTTAACTATAACATTGTGTTATGTATGACACGGTGCTATACTGTTATGTTTTTGAACATGGTGTTTATTTGACATGAAGATCCAACATAATTATTAATGCTCATGCTTTTTAGTTTCCGCATGTAACATGTGATTTCCCTTCAAGTCTGAGGACCAAAACTGGGACATTCTTCCGTTGTTTCCCCTTTCATTTGGATGTTAGAATTCTGGTACAAGTAAGCGTATATGAGACATGGACTCTTCAAAATGCATCAAGTACATGTGTTAGATATTTGAGGCTTGGTGAGGTTTGTGTAATGTGTAACAAACTTTAAATATGCCACTAGCAATCATATCAATATAATAACTCGATGACATTGTGCATTACACTTTCTAAATATTTGTTAGTGCTTTAGAATGAAATAAGTACTCATTTTTAACCCTATTGGTTACATTATAAACATTTTTATCAAGAAGTTAATATGTATATATACACACACACACACACACAACTATTATATAATGTCCTGGGGTTTATTGATTAGATTAATTATATACTTGGATATGTATTTGCGCACAAATCTTTTACCCACCTCTATGTAATATATGCTATCAAAATTTGATTATCGCACAACAATCTACCATCTTCTTATTATATTTTAATTTATTAATTGCACGTATAAATTTATTATTAACAAAATGAATAATCTAGTCACAACGCGCGAGTTTGTATCTAGTTTATAAACTAAATTCATCATATCTTTTCTTATTCTTATTCTTATTACAAATTATAATGCATCTGGTTTAGTTTCTATTTTACCAATCCTCTCACTTTTTTTATATATAAAATACACGTGCAATAACTTGTAGTTCATTACAGAAAAAAAAATCATACCAAACTTCTTATATCTTATAATAAACATATACAATTAAACAAAATTTTTTTTGTACCTAACGATCATTTTCCTTTTGCATTGACCAGTAATTTGTCAAATAGCCCAACAAAGGAAATATAACAAACAACTCATATCTTATCTTATACATAATCAGAACAATAAATTAGTATGGATGCTAAAGTTACATGTAAGGCTTTGCAAAAATACTAGATAAGTTGTTTCTAAGCTTAGTAATTGAAGCGTTTTACTGAAAAAGGGAAGAAAGCATAGAAACCGAGTGTTCTCACTTTCCCAAACTACAAACTTAAAAACTGTACATATGAAAATTATAATGTTTCTCTTAGAGTCGAGAATGAACAGAGCATGTCCAAACCTACAATATGCATGACTTGACTTTGCAGGAATTATCTGAACTGGGGGGAAAGAATACAATGAATCTGCAGAATGACAATCTTTGAAATGAAATTGGAAATTTGTAGATCATGTAATTGTTTTAAACCTATTTCAGCCTCTCCTGCCTTGTTGTGTCCAATTCTTCTGAGAGCCAGCTGGCAGTGTTGCTAGAGCTTGCGCAAGAAGAAGAAGATGCCTCAGAAGAAGACTGAACACAAGCATCGACATTGAAGTTTCTATAAGAAGCAGTGAAGGGAGCTCAAGTCCTGTCTGTCTTGACAAGCCCGCCTCTTGTAGCCCAATCATCAGCATTTTAAAGGCTAGAGTATATCTTCATGGGTTGGTTCTTTGGGTATAGAACTCTGATCGACTCCACATTCTTATACTCTCAAATGGGTATGCCATCCACAAAAAAATTGGAATTTGAAAATAAAATAAAATGACCATTTAGTCTAAATACAGAGTTATTTTCATTTATGCTCGTGTATAAAGTACTAATACTATTACTCCATCGGTTCCAAAATAGAGATACGATTTCCTTTTTTATTTAGTTCCAGAACGATAAACTAATACTAATATTTTTTTAAAGTACAGATCATTTTTAAAAGGGTTAACTATATATTGGACCCTGAAATATACATCCTTTTACACTTCATATCCCGATGTTTAAACGTTCCCATCCCGCTACCCAAAGTACTGTTAAGTAACCACGATAGACCCTATTCAAATTTCCGATCAATTTTTTTGTCGAAAAATGGTCACGTATCATAATTTAATATTTAAATATAGTTGACCGTATAAATATCGTAGTTGACTTAATTAAGTAGTAGAAATACATGTTAAATACTAGATGAAGACAATAATGGCAAAAAATAGTCCAAATATATGAGTTGACCGTATTTGACTCATATTTGGTGTTTTAAATTTGTATAAATACATACATATCTAACCCAAATAATTTACTTAACTAATTAACTCAATTATCTCAAACAAACAATTAACCCATTGATTAAAAAAATTAACAGGTAACTCCACTAATTAATCAAAATAAAGTAATTAACTTCACTAATTAAGGAAAATAAAATAAGTACCACATTATTTATATAATAATAATAATGATAATAATAATAATAATAATAATAATAATAATAATAATAAAAATTAGAACAAATTGCCCAAATGAAATAATTATGCAACAAATTATTAACCTCAAAATTGATTTGGAACAAGTGCTTTATAAATAAATAAATAAAATATATATTTTTCTTATCTTCAACATCTTCAATCGGAATCCAGAAACTTTCAAAACCATTCATCATCATATATTCATTAAATCCAAAAATGTCAAAATTCAAAAACTCAAAAACCATTGATCTTCAAATAATAATCTATTCAACTAACAAATTGTCTAACATCACAATCCATACTCAACATCACAATCCAACATCACAAGTTCCAGATCTATAATGGTGAATCAAAGATGAGAGAACGAGATTTAAGTCACAAAAGTAAGAGGAATTGGGAAAGAAGAAAACAACCCATCAATTCATCATACACATCCACATCCCCATGCTCATCCCCATCTAAGAAAACAACTCAACTTATTTATTCTTCTCTATTTCTTTATTTTTACTTTCAGATCTATTTAGTGCTCTAAGGTAGTAGATATGGTAGATCTATTAAATGCTAGATTCGTTATTGGGTGTGATTGATTTGGGTTTGAGATTTGTATTTATGGGAGAGAAAAAAATGAAGTGGGTTTGAGATTTGAGTTTTAGGGAGAAAAAATGAATGGGTTTTAGATTTGGGTTTGAGAATTCTTCCCAATTGTTGCAATCTTCTACACTTGTAACTTTCTTCCCCAATTTGTGTTTTAGAGAGAGAAAATGAGTGGGTTTCATGATAGAACATGATTTTAGGAGTTTTGAGATTTTGAGGCTAAAATTAATTTGAAGATGATGAATGGATTGAGATTTTTGTTTTGGGATTTTCGGTTTTCATGAATGGTTGCAAGAGAATATGGCGAATAATTTGCGTATTTTGGATTTTGAAGTTTTTGAGTTTAATGGTAGATAGGGAATATGATGAAGAAGAGAAAACAGAAATTACATTATTTTTGGGTATTTTAAGAAGACTAGTATTTTATTTGAATAGGATTAATATAAAATTATTTTTATATTAATTTTATACGGTCAAATGTAAAAATATACGGTCAAACCGTACTTATACTCCCTCTATCGGAACACGTGGCAGTTCCGACCACTTTTTTGATGGGAAATAACAAAAAGGTCAGTAACGGTTACTTAACGGTACTTTGGGTAGCAAGATGAGAACGTTTAAACCTCGGGGTACGAAGTGTAAACGAGTGTATACTTCGCGGTCCGATATGCAGTTAACCTTTTTAAAAATGTATCTATAATTTTGAAACGAAAAGAGTTTTAATTTAGAACTTAATCGAATGATTGGGAATTTGAATTTTGGAATATATACTAGCTACTTACATAATACGTTGGGGGTTCTAAATGATGGAATAGGTGTGAAAATCAGCAATTGGGTCGAACCACAAGTAGAATTGTTGCTCTTTGATACCCCTGCTTGGCTGAAGACATTAGTGTGCAGAATATAAGGATCACCACTCAAATTTCCCAAGAATTCAAAGTCTATCTCATCATGGGTTGAGTCTTATGAGGACAACTACAAATTAAGCTCACGATAGGATTTATTATTAGACAAAATTATACTATAAAATCATGGCAAAATTGACCAATATAAGGAATTATCTCATTACTATTGAATGAATATTGAACATTAACACTTTCATCTTAAATTTCCATTCTAGATGATGAAAAATACGTATCAGAAATCAAGTTATACACATTCTCATCTATGGTAGAAATTTTACCAAGAGAAGTTGATGAGTGGAGCATAAAGGAATGATTGACTCCTAGCCCAAAGATGATTGCAATATTGACTTTCACATGCTAAGCTTGTTTTTTGCGGCTAGGGTTTGTGGGAAGAATTTCTTACCAAAATTAGATTTGCTAGGTTTTATGGGAGAATTTTCTGTTAACTATCTACAAGAAGTTCTTGCGGATAGGAATTAATAGTGTTAAATTAGCTGGAATTCTTGAGGGCAAATGAGTAAAATCAAGTGATATTACTATCTACAAGAAATTCTTGTCGATGTTCATTACTCACCGTAAGAAGTTCTCGGATAGTAATAATTGACTTTTAATCTGGGCCATTTAATTTTGTAACAAGCTGCTAAGATCAGTTGGCTGGGATATTAACACAACTAGTTGTGGCTGTAGATAATATCTCATATATATATATATATATATATATATATATATATATATATGGGAACCCCCATCCTTTTAACCCAATCTTAGTCATTGATGATATGATCTAATGGTGTAAAAGGGAACCAATTCGCAGGATAGGTATTAGGAGCCCAAACAATAGTCTCTCGGAGCCTGGGCCCACTTTGAAAATGTTAAAAAAAGCCTCAAATTTAATAACCTCCCCACTGCAGGACTATTATGCGGTAGGTTAGTGTTAGTTCCCAGGACACAATAGAGATCTAGAAGGGGGTTGAATAGATCCTTTAAAACTTTTTCCTTTTATTACGAAAATATATCAGTTATGATTAATAGAATCAATTCATACACAGCGGAATATACTTTAAGAACCCCTTCAAAGATACAAACATGATCTCAGTTCAATGATTACGATATAGTTGATAGCAGATATATAACAGATATAGCAGTTATTGTACATAATGTAAGAGACTTAAGGTAAATGACATAAGAGGTTTTAAGTGGTTCGGAGACTGAACAACTCCTACTCCACTCTTCTACTTCAACAAGTAAAAATCTACTAATTTAGTCACTAAGACAAGGATGCTCCGCCCTCCTCAAGTCCAGCAGATATAAGTTGTTTTTAGTCCCTCGGACAAGGATCCTCTGACCCTCTTCAAGTTCAGCAGACTTGGAACTCCAGTTCACTAAGAACTCTTCAAAGCCAGCAACCTTGGAACTCTGTAGACTAAGACCTGCAGCCTTAGAATCTCTTGTACCCTTTGGTACTCAGCAAGTCCAATAGACTTAACTTGGTTTAGTCACTTAAGACAAGGACGCTCCGCCCTCGTTGGTGTGTTGATTGTTTGTTGTGTTGTGCTGCTAAGATGAACTTTGATCTTCTTCATCTTCAAGTACTTAGCAGCTGCTTGTGATCAATCTCTGGATGCCACTGACATTATTCGTTGAAGCTCTTCTTCTTTTGGTATTCAGAAAATGCAGATAATCACTCTTGATGTACTGCTAAGTATTTCAAGTAGGCTTTGTACTTAGCAGTACCTTCGAGCACTTGGTTGATCGGTATACAGAACCTTGTTCTGTTCTTCATCTTTTCAGCTCAGAGTGTTCTTGATCGATCATAGATTTGCTCATCTAGATTTTCCTTCAGCTCTGGTTGCTCTTGATCTTGGCTTGTTAGTCATTCGATTCTTAGCTCATATGCCAGCCCTTTGGCATACTTCTGATGTTGTACTGAAGCTTTAAGCAGATTTGTTCAATCGGTGTTCTTGCTCTTGTTATCTTGATGCATTTTGCCATATATAGATTCCGTAATCTTTTTCATTTGGAATCCTGCCGTTGCTAGCTTCCCATTGCAAAACATTCCGTTAGAGTATTCCCTTTCTGCAGACTTCTTTATTGTACCAATGAATATTTTACTCCTTAAAGTCTGCTAGTGATAGCTGAGTCAGCTTCCATTAACTGGTACCAAGATAGTGGAGTCATGTGTGCTGACTTTTATTGCAGTAAACATGGCTGTTTGAACCCCACTTGGATTGGTTTCCTATTTTGATCATTTAAGTACTCAGCCGCTTATCTCAGGATAATTAACCTAAGTGCTCTTAATATCTTCAATCCTTGCTGGCACTTACTTACTCTACGATCAACTAGGTTGTAGCCTGTTGTTTCTAATCGTAGAGTTGTCTACTCGCTTCATAATGTGGCCTTATGATCATGCATGATATGCACTGCCTTGGAGCTCGTAGAGTGGCTGACTGCACTTGCTTTACGCTTTAATGTGTTTCTTACTATTTTGCAGTTGTGCCTTCTTATGCTCTGTGATCTTCATTGAGCTTTACGTTCCCAGAGCATAGGTTCATGATCTTGTTGAGCTATTGCTACAACTTATTTAACATAAAGGACTGCTTTGTGTTCTTCAGGTGTTAGCTTTGCAGACTCTGTCTTATCATAGAGGACCGCTCTATGATCTTTAGGTGCTAGCTCCATTGTTGTAGAGGAATGCTCTACGTTCCTTAGATATTGTCTCTGCTATTGTATCATAGAGGACTGCTCTATAATCTTCTGATGTTTTATCACTTTCATTGTAGAGGACTACTCTACTTAATCTTCAGACATTTTCTCTGCTGTTACATCATAGAGGACTACTCTATGATCTTCTGATGCTTCGCTTAGGCTGCCAGAGTATCTTTGTTATCTTTGGCTCAACTCTACGATCAATTGATCTGGTTGGTGCTTTCCTACTCTATGACCTTGTCAAAGGTGCAAGTCATAGAGTCTTGATGGATCGTAGAGTGTGTATTTGAGCTGCCCTGTGATCTTTGTTAGGACTTGATGCTTCGGATGTACTCTGAGATCTTTATTTGTCTGATAGCTCATGACCAGCTTACTTAGTAGTCTCTATGAAGATTGCTACTTTAACTTTGAGTGCTCAGGCAGAGACTGCTCTACGTTGTTGCTTGATTGGTGATTGTTCATGGGAGTCGTAGAGTGACTAACTGTATTGACTCTACGAACCCAGGAATAAGAGCTCTATGATGCTGAATCAGCTCTGCGACGGGCCGAGCCTTACTCAATGTTTGCCTTGCAAGCTCTGCGATGTCATGTTCAACTCTGCGTTTGTTCTTTGATCATGCTAGAGTTGCTCTACGATGCCGAGATGAAATTATGCGTTTGTCTGGCAGACTCTACGTTTTTGAGAGCGCCTGCTGAGCCTTTACTCTGTGTTAGCGTGGCAGACTCTGCGATGACATGCTCAACTCTACGTCTTCTCTTTGATCATGCCCGAGTTGCTCTACGATGCCGAGATGAAACTCTGCATATGCCTGGCCCAACTCTACGATGCCGAGAGAGCTTTGTGACTAACCGAGCCTCACTCTACGTTTGCCTGGCAGACTCTGCGTATCTTTAAGCTAACTGAACTCCAAGCTGGCTGTCTGCTCTACGATCCTTCACTGGATGCTTTGCGTAGTAGTTAACGATCAGTCTAGCCTTTGCTTATTACATATATCATTTCAGCTCATAAGATCAACCTAATAAGTTTGATCTTTTTCTATTCTAAGTCCTTTGTACATCAACTTTATTAAAGGACTTTACAATACTCACTATTACAAATATGCTTTGATTAGATAGATATTAATTCAGCTTAGATCAACCTAACATATTTGATCTTTTCATTCTAAGTCCTTGTACATATATATTTCATTAAGGACTTTACAAGGCTTTATTAGTATGAATGTTCTTTTTATCATTTTGTCATCAATCAAATCACATATAATGAATAATAGTAATCTCATGCAGATCTTTTAACAATCTCCCCCTATCAGAATCGACTTAAACGTCTCATATAGACTCCCAACATAAACGTCTCATGCAGATTCCCAACAGTTAGAATCCTTAACACTATCATGTGGAGCCAAAACCTGTACGCATGACTATCCTGCAGACTGATCCTTTCCCCTACATCGTTGCGTCTCCATCTTTTTTGCAAATTTGCTGATTACAATCTTGAGCATCCTCTTATACAGACCTGGAAAAAGCCATTCATGCGAACTTAACTTCTTCAACTCCATTCGAAGCTTAATTTATTAATCTCTCACATCTAAACGAATTCTTCCCTTCAGCTTCTTTAAGATCCATAAAAAATTCATCAAATCTCACAGTAACAAATAAGTATTTAGTTTATATTCATACATTAGATGCATTATATATATAGGAAAAAATGTAGGTACACAGCTGTGTAGTGTATAACAGGCTATAACGACGGTTTTTCAGGGCTATAGCGACGGTTTATCCGTCGCTATAAACAAAATATCTATGGCGACAGACAAACCATCGCTATAGCCCTGAAAAACCGTCGCTATAGCCTACTGTGTAGCCACACAGTTGTATAGCTACATATAGTCCACATATATATATATATATATATATATATATATTAGCAGGTGGAGTTGGATCCAACGTTGGAGTCGGATGTGTATCCAACGGTGGATCCATCGTTTGAGACTTCTTACTTTGATTTCAACTTCATACAAATTTTTAGATTTTTTTTTTGTATTTAGTAAATGTGATGATTGTGTATATAAATGTTTTTTTATTGGTTATGGATATTGGTTTTGGATATATATGATAATGGAAGTTGATAAATTATAAATTTTATGAGACATATGTTTTTGAGAATATGAATGTTATTGAAAAATTATTCAATGTTGATGTATATTTTTCAATGCTGAAAAATTATAAGTTATTCTTAGTAATTTATTGAGCTCAATGTTGGTGGTTGTTTGTAAAGTATGGTATTTAATTGATTAATAAGGGTGGATAATTTAATAATATTATGTAATTTTGATATTGGTTATATATGTTTTATTTTTTTTTTGATAATTTATTGTCATGATAGGTGTTGGTAAATTATGGTAATTTATAGTAGTTTCTTGGGATATATATTGTGCATGTTGATTAATAATGTATAGAATTTTTGTGTTTAATTTATTAAGACAATGTATTATTGGATAGATAAATATTCAAAGTTGGATAATTTGTATATTGTTTATTTTATTATAGAATAGACTTCTATCTTGGACCACATAATCCAACCATACTTTGGGATCAAAGACAACACTGTTCTGAGGAAGTCTGGAACAATGTGGAGGATAGTACTGATAGGTTGCATATAGATGAGGGTGACACCAAACTTGATGTATTTAGGTTAACTGAAGCGCAAAAAAATTTATTAAAAGAATGAGATTTTGGTGTATTTAATGATCATAGGATATGTAATAAGATGGATGCAGCTTTAGTTTCTGCATTAATAGAACGATGGAGGAGTAAGGCGAACACGTTTTATTTTCCCATTAGAGAGATGACCATCATGTTAGAAGACATGTTTTATATCCTAGGCTTACCTAATAGTAGGAAAGCCCATTATATGTGGGCTTTATGGACAACCAAAGAAGGAGTTATGGAAAACATCTGAATTGTTTCCATTTGCTCAAAAGGGTGATAAGGCTTACGACCAAGGTAGTATCATCACTTCTTGGTTAGCTTATAGATTTGGGGAGTTACCCTGTCGTGCAACTTCTCGACTTGTTAGGATATACACTAAGACATATATTTTGTATGTCATTGGTAGAATTTTGCTTTTTTTTTTCCAGAGAATGTTACAAAAATTTCTGACTACGCATATGATGCAACCGTGTTGTCATGCTTATATCACAGTTTGCACAAAACGACAAAGATCAGTGCAATTGAAGTTGCCCAATTAATCCTAATAGTCGGAGGATTTTCTTACCACGTGCTTGTGCTTGGGCTTATCGTCGTAAGGAAGATACGTCCCCAGGTGGATGACGCAAGTACCCCCACCACAACATCATAGCGTTTATGACAAAACTTAATGCCATGAATGACTCAATGGTCACATGGATGCCTTATGAACCATATGAGGATAAGATTGGCCTTGAATTCGAACATGCCATTTACGGGGGTACGTCTAGAATCCTGCTAATATGATTCGATGTGGTTGAGTTTTAGATGCTAGATAAGATATTGTGTCAGTTTGGGGACACCCTACGTGCACCACATGAAAATATTGTTGTCTTAGTATTATGAAGTCTAACACATCAATATTGTCATGCGATGCATGTAGGGCGTCCATGTCCTATGCATCCATCGGGATATCTTGTAGATCCCCAAACTGATACAATGTCCTATCTGGCATATAAAACTCGACCACATCAAACCATATTAGTAGAATTCTGGACGTACCCCCGTAAATGGCATGTTCGAACTCAAGGCTGGTCCAATCCTCATATGGTTCATAACGCATCCATGTGACCATTGCGTTATTCTTGGCGTTAAGTTATGTCCTATACGCCATGATGTTGTAGTGGGGGTACTTGCATTGTCTACCCAGGGACGTATCTTCCTTACGATGATAAGCCCAATCACAAACACGTGGTAAAAAAATCCTCCGACTATTGGGATTAATTGGGCATCCAATGGTCAGACGTTCATATGCCCATACCTGAAAAAGGAAAAATAAAGAACAAATCATCACAAACCTCTTAATAAAAATACAGATATGTTAAACAAAAAATATGTAAATGCAAATATAATTTAAATTGCCTGTAATAAAGTAATACAACCACCAACTGCAGTTGCACTAATCCTTGTCGCTTTGTGCTAACTACAGTATAAGCATGTCAACACGGCTGCACACCATGCGTAGTTGGCAATCTTTATGACATCCTCTAAAAAAAGTAAATACCGAGCATGGCAAGCATTCTGACTTGGATTTGGAAACAAAATTCTACCAATGATACAAAACATATGCCTTGGATGTATGTCCTAACAAGTTGGGGAGTCACATACGGGGCAACTCCCCTAATCTAAAGCTAACCAAGAAATGCTTATACTACCTCGGTCGTAAGCCTTATCCCCCTTTGAGCAAATGGAAACAATTCAGATGTTTCCAACAACTCCTTATTGGGTTGTCCATAAAGCCCACATGTAATAGGCTTTCTTACTACATATAAGCCTAGGATATAAAACGTGTCTTCTAACGTGATGATCATCATCTCTCCAATGAGAAAATGAAACATGTTCGTCTCACTCTTCCATCATTCTATTAATGTAGAATTTAAAGATATATCCATCTTATTAGATATCCTATGATCATTAAATACACCAAAACTCCATTTTTCTAATAAATTTTTTTGTGCTTCGGTTAACCTAAATACATCAAGTTTGGTGCACCCTCATCTATATACAACTTCCTCATCTAAATACTATCCTCCACATTGCTCCAAACTTCCTCATAGCGGTGTTGTTTTTGATCCCAAAGTACGGTTGAATTATGTGGTCCAGGATAGAAAGTTTATTCTATAATAAAATAAACAATATACAAATTATCCAATCATAAATATTCACAAATTTTATAACCACCAATATCTATCCAACAATACATTGTCTTAATAAATTAAACACAAAAATTCAATACATTATTAATCAACATGCACAATATATATCCCAAGAAACTACTATAAATTACCGTAATTTACCAACACCTATCATGACAATAAATTATTAAAAAAATAACACATATATAACCAATATCAAAATTACATAATATTATTAAATTATCCACCCTTATTAATCAATTAAATACCATAATTTACAAACAGCCACCAACATTGAGCCCAATAAATTACTAAAAATAACTTATAATTTTTCAACAATGAAAAATATACATCAACATCGAATAATTTTTCAATTACATTCATATTTTCAAAAACAAATTTCCCATAAAAATTATAATATATCAACATCCATTCTCATATATATCCAAAACCAATATCCACAACCAATAAAAAAAATCTTTATATACACAATTAAAACATTTGGTAAATCTAAAAATTTGTATCTAAGAAGTTGAAATCACAGTAAGAAATCTCAAAATGATGGATCTACCATTGGATACACATCCAAATCCAACGTTGGATCCAACTCTACTTACTAATATATATATGTATACAATGCATCCAATGTATGCCAACGTCTTAGCCCCCATATGATCCCCACATATGCCTACATGTACCTCCTGAAGGACGTAAGCCGCTTCAAATAGCACCAAACACTTCAACAATTGGGAAGAATAAGCACGTTGATAAAGATCCACGTCGATCAGGTAGAAGTAAGAACTCCTGTGCTTTATCTTTTTTGCCAACACTCAGTCCGAAGATAATTTCCTTTCATAAAGATAATCGAGATAATAGGTAAGCCAACAATCCGACCTCTCAATTATCAGGACCTTCGACTTATGGATGCTAGGGGCATTAAGAACCTCCAAGTACATCGATCCACTAAACAAACTTACATTTATCGTGGCTAACTTTGATAACACATCGACCACAGTGTTATTCGACCGATCCACACCCTAAAAGGAGTACGAGTTAAAATAATGAAGCTGACCTTTAACTTCATCCAAGGACTTAGTCATTCTTGCCCCTAGCCTCGTACTCCCCAGCGATCTGTTTAACAACTAACTGCGAGTCGCTGAACACAATCAGGTACCGAACCTCTAAGCTCCTCGCCAACTGCAACCTAGCCAAGATCGCCTCATATTTTGCTTCATTGTTAGTGGCTTTGAACTGAAAACGAATAGCCTATTGAAATTTAAACCCTTCGGGGCTAGTCAATATAAGCTAGCTCCACTGACATTCGAAGTTAAAGATCCATCTACATAAAGAGTCCACGAGGACTGTGTCGGTTGGATACTAGTAACCAAACACACCTCTTCATCTGATTGAGCCTGCAGATTTGCTTTGGAAAACAAGCACTTCACCATAAAATTGGCCAAGGTCGGACCCTTAATAGTTATCCATGGATGATACAACAAGGCGAACTGACTCAACTCTATCGCCCATGCAACAAGCCGACCCAAGACGCTGGGCTTGTGTAATACCCTTTTAAGGGGCTGATCCGTATACACCACCATTACCCGACCCTAAAAATAGTGCTGAAGCTTCCGACTAGCTATTATCAAGACGTAGACGAACTTCTCTAGGTTCGAATATCGAGTTTCAGCATCCTAAAGAGCATGACTAACGTAATAAATGGGATACTATTATTCGCTCAACCCCCTTACTAGAACAACACCAACTGCCAAGGAACTTACCGCCAGATATAAGTATAACGATTCAGAAGGAACCATCTTCATCAACAATGGGGTCAAAGATAAATACTTCTTTATTTCATGAAATGCGTCTTTATATTATGAGGTTCACTAAAAAGTTTTCTCGTTCTTCGGCCCTTTGATGAGTAGTTTTTATACCGACGAATCAGATACGTTCGACTTGATTAATTTGCATGTTCTTAGGATATTTATGTCATTTTTATGTGTTTTAGTGTTATTTTATAGGAAAAGGCAAAAAATGGGTGAATCGGGCAATTTTGGGTTGAAAAGGGCAAAATGGTCATTTTGGGTCATTTGGTCAAAGCAGCGTGTGTTGGCGTGTAGCAACAAACCAAGCAACACCAGCAGCACACCAGCAGTAGCATTCCAGTAGCAACAACACACCAGCAGCAGCACTGTAGAATTAAATTCCAAGTACCAGCGCTGCAGCGCCGGTGTTAGAGTTTGTTTTGGGCGCTGCAGCGCCTGGCAGTTTTGCAATATCCCAGTCTAGGCGTGGCGTTGCAGCACCAGTTTTGTGCCTAAACTCGGGTGTCGCAACACCACTTTCTAGTAGCTGAAGTGATTCAGGCACCGCAGCGCCATTTCAAGAGCAGATCGCGGCGCCGCAGCGCTGGACAAAATGCAGGCATCTATAGGGCAGCACTGCAGCGCCATTTCAAGAGCAAATCCCAATGCTGCAATGTCGGGTCAGGATTTTAGGCAGATCTGAAGTGTTAAAAGCCTAACCTAAGACCCAAATCAAGATGGATTCATCAACAGCCGCAGGAGGAGAGAGCAGCAGCGGCAAGCAAATAAAAGGAGGCCATGGCCTTTGGCCATGGTTCTTCAAGATGCTTCATCGGAGGTACTCAATGGAGTTTCATCATCCATAAAAAGGGAAGCCACATTGTTTTTCTTTATCTTTTTCTCCATGTAATTATTAGTAGTTTTGGATCTATGAATGTAATGGAACATATTGCCTCATTTATATCAAATTGCTTCTCCTTTTGATTGGCACCATATGAGTTGGATCAATAAATTTTGTGCTTACTGTTTAATTGCTAAGGAATTAGTAGTTAACTTGGTTTTCTTCATGAAATTGGAAAATGGATTATAGATTTAGACCATGAATGTATTGGCATGTGATTATGTTTATTCCTTTTGGGATGCATAATTTGTGTATGGGATATGAATATACCTATACACCATGTGTAGCCAAATTGAGAATTAATCTTAATGACTCCCTTTTGTGAGAGTTTATTCGTTTGAGGAGTGATTTACGGGGCTTCTGTGACATGTGCCTTGTGATTGTTCTTAGAATTGAATGACTTGCTAGTATATAGGATAAGAATATACCTGTGTGCCATAAGGGGTGATAGTCACATGACCTCGGAAGAAGCGTATGAATACTCAAGTTTCTCGGTTGACAAATCATCGTGACCGTATAATTAATTGGAGGGTTAGGAGATTTAAATAAAGTATTTAGGGGATATTGTGTTCTTAGATCATTTTCTATCTATTTATGTTATTTCTTTTTGTTAGTTAGTTTAATTATAATTCATATCATCTGTTGTTTAAATAAGATCAAAACGATATAAAGTTAGTACTTGGTTAAGAATTAGAGACAATTCCTCGTGGGATCGACTTTTACTTACTCTTTATTACTTGTTGACCGCGTATATTTGCGCGTGTTTTATGACTTCGAAAGTAGCCAACAAGTTTTTGGCGCCGCTGCCGGGGAATTGTTTTTTAACTCTTTTCTAATATTAGTTTCAATCGAATTGATCTTAATTTAAACTTGTTTTTCTATTTTAAATAAAGTCGGGCTGAGGACTATAAAGCAAAGTTTTAGCTATGTCATTTTTAGTATCTTAGCAAATAGTTGGAGTCGGTTGCGGATGGCGACAACTGGCTTGGTCAGTTTTAGGTTAGGAGTCTTCTACGATTTGTGTGATACGTTTCGTTTAATATGTTTTGTTTTAACATGTTTTTGTTATTGTATTTTATTTTAGTTTAGTGTTAGTATGTTTTGTTTTCATATAGGTTTAATTGTAGTTCTTGTATAGGTCGTGTCTCTTGAGCATTGATTAATTTGAATTGAACTATAGTTCATGATCAGGTGAATGATTGTTTAGATGATAGCTTGTGAAAACTGAATGAATAGTTTAGTCTAAATGCTTTCATACACGTGCTATCTTGAAAGTTTTCTAGAATTATCATGTTTTAACATCTTTGGGGCCATTGTTTAGATTATTGATTCATTGCTCGAGTTTTTGACTGTTTGAGTTTGTTTTTGTTTCTAATTTTTTGTGTTAGCTAATTTCAGGTACCAAATAGCTACGAGCACAATTCGCCAACGAATCACCAAGCAAAGAAAGGGGCAAGGCATAAGACAATGTAAAAAGCAAGGCACAAGCTAGGCAGGGTATTTTGTTGGCGCTTTTGAATGTGATTAGCTCCCAAAACGACTTACGGTGGTGAGGATGTTGTCAATGACGATTGACACAACCTCAGGAAAGTCCTCTATTTTAATTTTGTATATCTTTATATTGAGGACAATGTGTGTCTTAAGTTTGGGGGTGCTTGTGATGCATTGGGTGCTTGAGTTAGTATTATGTTAGTTATTTTGATATAGTTATGTTCATTTATGCATTTTAGTTAGAAAATTTGGAAAATTTTGAAGTTTTGAGCAATGTTGGCCTATGATATGAACTTGAAAGGTATTTTGTTAACTCTTTAGAAAGTGTTGAGCATGCTTGTTTAAGTTTTACCTTAAGTGTTGGTTCTATGGTTTTCATGTCCCTTTTGCGCTTTTATGGCATTTTAATCCAATTGTTGAGAAAATTGTGTCTTAGAGAGTTTATATAGCTTATTCTTGTGTAGAAGATGTTGTTGAGACTCTATGATCTTGCTTAACCATCAATTAAAACAAAGTTAGGCATACATATAAGTTTGGGGGAAATCTTGGTTTGTTTTGAAAAATTGGATCCTTCCCGGGTTTGCATAATGAATCATGTGGTGAGTTGAGATGGAACGTAAAACGCACTCACTCATGGACACATGTGAAATGAGATGGAGCGTAAAACACACTCGTTCATTTGAAGGTGAGATAGAACATAACATGCACTCACTAAATTCAAATTGAAAATGAATATAAGAAAAAGAATAATATTTATAATATGTTATGCTTGGGAAGTGATATTGATTGAAAATACTTATCCTTTTGATTACCCTGGACGATTGTGATGTTTTTCTTTGCTAAGATGGATGTGGCTTTAGGATTCTAGAGTTAATATGATATATCTTTTATGTAGAGTTTGTTATATATTCTTATCTGAGTATGGTGACTTATACAGTTTGGATTTGCTCAAATATTGTGGGTTGTGATTGTCATGGAACCAATGTATAAGTTAAAACTGTTAAACTTGCATGCTCTTGTAATGTATTTAGAGTTATTGGTTTTGATATCGTTGAGGCCATCTTTTGAGTATGTATGAAATCATTGCTCACGTTATAAGTTATAGTTAGTATATGAAGTTTATGTGTTTTGGTTTTGTTTGAGGACAAGCAAAGATTCAAGTTTGGGGGTATTTGATGAGTGATTTTTATACTGACGAATCAGATACGTTCGACTTGATGAATTTGCATGTTCTTAGGATGTTTATGTTATTTTTATGTGTTTTAGTGTTATTTTGTAGGAAAAGGCAAAAAATGGGCGAATCGGGCGATTTTGGGTTGAAAAGGGCAAAATGGTTATTTTGGGTCATTTGGTCAGAGCGGCATGTGTTGGCGTGCAGCAGCAAACCAAGCAACACCAAGAGCACACCAGCAACACCAGCAACACAACACCACCACTAGCAGCACACCAGCAACACTGTAGAATCAAATTCCTAGTATCGGCGCTGCAGCGCCGGTGTTTGAGTTTGTTTTGGGCGCCGCAGCGCCTAGCAGTTTTGCAATATCCCAGTCTAGGCGGGGCGTCGCAACGCCAGTTCTGTGCCTAAACTCGGGTGTCGCAGCGCCACTTTCCAGTAGCTGAAGTGATTTAGGTACCGCAGCGCCATTTCAAGAGCAGATCGCGGCGCCGCAGCGCCGGACAAAATGCAGGCATCTATAGGACAGCGCTACAACGCCATTTCAAGAGCAAATCCCAGCGCCGCAATGTCGGGTCGGGATTTTAGGCAAATCTGAAGTGTTAAAAGCCTAACCTAAGACCGAAATCAAGATGGATTCATCAGCAGCCGCATGAGGAGAGAGAGAAAGGAGAGAGCAGCGACGGCAAGCAAATAAAAGTAGGCCATGGCCTTTGGCCATGGTTCTTCAAGATGCTTCATCGGAGGTGCTCCAATGGAGTTTCATCATCCATAAAAAGGGAAGCCACCTTGTTTTTCTTTATCTTTTTCTCCATGTAATTATTAATAGTTTTGGATCTATGAATGTAATGGAACTTATTGCCTCATTTATATCAAATAGTTTCTCTTTTTAATTGGCACCATATGAGTTGGATCAATATATTTTGTGCTTACTGTTTAATTGCTAAGGAATTAGTAGTTAACTTGGTTTTCTTCATGAAATTGGAAAATGGATTGTAGATTTAGACCATGAATGTATTGACATGTGATTATGTTTATTCTGCGTGTTGGGATGCATAATTTGTGTATGGGATAGGAATATACCTATACACCATGTGTAGCCAAATTTAGAATTAATCTTAATGACTCCCTTTTGTGAGAGTTTATTCGTTTGAGGAGTGATTTACGGGGCTTCTGTGACATGTGCCTTGTGATTGTTCTTAGAATTGAATGACTTGCTGGTATATAGGATAGGAATATACCTATATGCCGCAAGGGGTGATAGTCATATGACCTCGGAAGAGGCGTATGAATACTCAAGTTTCTCGGTTGACAACGTGACCGTATAATTAATTGGAGGGTTAGGAGATTTAAATAAAGTATTTGGGGGATATTGTGTTCTTAAATCATTTATATATATTTATGTTATTTCTTTTTGTTAGTTAGTTTAATTATAATTCATATCACCCTTTCAAAGTGTCAAAAAAGGGAAGACACCGCTCCGACGACCGGGACATAAACCTCTTGAGTGCCGCGATTCGTCCCGTCAGTCGCTTAACATCATTGAAGGTTTGTAGGGACTTCATCTCCATTATGGCCTTTATTTTCTCCAGGTTGGCCTCGATCCTCCGTTTACTAACCAGATGCCTAAGGAACTTCCTCAAATCGAGACCAAACGTTCACTTGGTCGGGTTTAACCGTATATTGTGGTCCCGCATAGTCTAAAAGTATTCCTTTAAATCTGCCAAGTGATCCTGCCATACTCTTGACAATCATGTCGTCAACATACACTTCCATGTTACGCACGATCTGTCTCCGGAACACCTTATTCATCATGCGTTGATAAGTTGCACCTGTATTGATCAGCCCGAATGACATCTTCTTGTAGGCATAGATAGCACGATGCATGATAAAAGCCGTCTTCGGGATATCCTCCTTGAACATCGAAATCTGATTATATCTCGAGAAGACATCCAAAAAACTCAACAGAGCATGTTTGGAGGTAGTATCGATGAGCTGATCGATGTGTGACAATGGATAAAAGTCCTTCGGGCATGCCTTATTCAGATCTGTGTAGTCGATGCACACCCTCCACTTTCCATTCTGCTTCCGGGCCAACACCACATTGGCCAACCATTTCGAATATTCAATCTCAAAAATAAAATCAGCTGTTAATAGCTTGGCCACTTCATCGTCAGTGATTTTTTGCTGCTCTAGGGCAAAGATTCTCCTCTTCTATCGGAGAGGCTTTCGAGCAGTATCCATGCTGAGGCAATGTACAACGACTGACTTGTGGATGCCCGGCATGTCGCTAGGTACCAAAGCAAAAATATATGTATACACCGGAAGGAGATCCACTAAACCTATCCAAAGGGGTTTCCCTAACCCCGACCCGATCTTAACCGTTTTCTCTAAATTCTCTAAAATTAACTCCACATCTTTTGTTTCTTCGGCGGGGAGAGAAAATGGTCCGGTAGCACCTTCGGTAAATGGCTGAACCTCGATCTTCATTATTTGCCGCTGCTTACTGACCCCAACTCCCGATGATATCAATGTTACGGTAGCACCGTCGGGCGATGTCCAGATTTCCTTTGACTTCACTGACCGCATTTGGTGCAGGGAACTTAATTTTGAATTGGGTATGGACGTCACCATATGTAAGGCTGCCAGTGTGGTCCGACCCAGTATGGAGTTGTAGACAGAATCGACCTAAACCACAAAAAACTTCACATTGACCTAGACCTGTTGGGGAGCTTTGTCGAAGGTGACTAGGAGCTCGATAGTTTCGACCACATTGACCGGATTGTTACTGAACCTGTGTAGAGGAGTCTTCTGTCCAACCTCCATCTTTCGCCCCTTCAGATCCATCCTTTGGTAGGCATGACTATAAAGAATGTCCACCGAAGGCCCATTGTCAATTATTATCCTCTGCACGTCTACTGGGCCGACCTGCGCTAAGATAACCAGTGCTCTTTCATGTGGTTCCATCGTGTCTGATGGGTAGTCTTTATCAGAGAAGGAAATCACCATGTAGGGTAAGGCCGATCCCTCCTTGTTGGTTGTTCAGACACCGTTAGGATGAAGTTCGATGAGCCTTGGCACTTTTTGCCCATTAAACGCCCCACCGATCCTCCTGTTATGACATCAACCACCTAGCGGACGAGTAAATCATGATTAGGTTATTAATCCCTATGACGTTCTTGATTACCATCCTCGTGTCTACTTCTCAACCCCTCCCGACCAGCAACATAATGGACTAGTTCGCCATTCTGGACGTTTCTTTCAATCATATCTTTCAGTTTCCAACACGCCTCAATTAAATGCCCTATGTTTTGGTGGTATTGGCAGAACTGACTTGATCTCCTTTCGATGTATTGTTGCTGACTGGGCATGGTTCGAAGAATGGTTTATCCTTGATCTCCTCAAGGATCTTGGCCCGATTAGTGTTGAGCGGAGTATAGACCCTATTGACGCTCCGATTTTAGAACGGAGGTTGGCCGTTTCTAGCGAGCCCGCTGCGGGCCTCCTTCCTCGGCTGTGCTTCCAGCTTGGGATTTTAACTCCTATCTCGATCCCGATCCCAAGGCCTATCCATTCTGCGAGGCTTTGACTTAAGGCTTCCCATGGTGACGTCAATAGCAATGAAATTTTTTGCCCTATCATACGCTTCGGATAGGTCATTCGGAGGATTGAACATGATATCTTTCAACAACTTCTGTGATTTCTCTGTGTCCAATCCAGTGGTAAAGAACCCGAGGGCCTGAGGTACATTGAGGTCTGTCACTGTACCAACCGTCTTTCTGAACCTCTTCACGTACTGGCTCAAACTCTTGTTTGGTTGCTGTTTTATTTGGATAAAGGAAGCCGACAACTTTTCTCTTCTCTTGTTACTCCCAAATTGATCATGAAACTTATCGTAAAGCTCCTGTCAGAACCCAATAGAATTGGGTGGTAACGATGTCATCCATAACCGGGCTCCCTTCTTCAAAGTGGTGACGAACATCTGGCAACGAGCATCAGCAGTATCGGAATGCTCATAATAACGCATGAGATGATCATATGTATGTGTATGATCTTAGAGGTCACCAGTGCCATCATATGTCTCTAGGGGTGGTATCTTCTTAATCAGATCAGCTCAAACCCGATCAATTTCTAGTGTAAATGGTGACTTTGGGTCAATCGATAACTTATTCATTTGGGTTGCCGTTGATATTTTCTACTCCAACTCCGTCAATATTTACATGATGAGGTCGGGTAACTCCCTCGGGGGGGGGGGGGGGGGAGGGGCGGAATCCTCTACGCGGATCCTTCATATACTCTGGTGAGGCAACCCGCCGACGCAGTTTAGATTATACCCATTTGTCGTCAAGATCCTAAGAGTGTGGCCTGCGTTTACTCCTTTCCGAAGAACCTCCCGATCGATGTGTCTGGGATCGGCTCTGTGGGGTAGACTCCCGACGCCCACGCCGACCCGGGGAGACCTCTCATTCTCTTTCCAATTTGGAGTTGTGCATCCTACTATTCTTGTTAGAGGCATAATGTGACGCCCCCAAAATAGGGTTCACACAACCTAATTTGAGTCGCCAAAAGATAAACAATCAACTTATAATAATACAGTACAAAATATAATAAGTCATTCTAAGTCCTCACTATAATTATTGCCACGCTATTTTACAACATAGTGAAGACTACTATAGTAACTATTTCGAACCATTACTCCATTCTCTGGCTAGTCCCAGCTATACTCTCATTTTCTGAGTAGAACAATGGAACAAAAAGGAAAAGAGTGAGCTCAAATAGCCCAGTAAAGAATATCATGACTAAGATAATGAAGAATAAATTATCATTAGCTTTCAACAGTGATAAATTAGAAATTTAAAGATAATATAAGTTTTCAACGATAAAAAATTATCACATACACATCATATGTAGTAATAAAATATTCAAACACATAACGCGGAATAATATTAATAAAAGTTCAATTTATTCAATAAAATTCGTAGCCACGCGTTACAAAGCTACCCGCGATCGTTACATCCTCCCCCTTATAAGAATTCTGTCCCCAGAATTACGACATAAGGTTAAACAAAAAGATGGGGATAATTCTTCTTCATCTTATCTTCGAGTTCCCACGTCGCTTCTTCGGCGTTGTGGTTCCTCCATACTACCTTCACAGAATATATTGTCTTACTTCGTAAGACTTGCTCTTTCCTATCAATTATCTGAATAGGAATTTCTTCATATGTTAAGTCTTTCTCAACCTGAATAGGTTCATACTCTATCACATGCTTATAGTCTTGCTTATAAGGTCGTAGTACCGACACGTGAAACACGTTATGGATATGTTCTAAGTCAGGAGGTAAGGCTACCTCATAAGCCACTTCTCCTACCCTTCTCAATACTTCAAACGGTCCTATAAACCTTGGACTTAGCTTCCCTTTTTTCCCGAAACGTATCTTCCCCTTCCAGGGAGATACCTTCAAAAATACATAGCTACCGACGTCGAAGTCTCTCTTTTGGCGATGCTTGTCTGCATACTTCTTTTGCCTGTCTTGGGCCGCGACTAGTCTCGCTATTATTACCTTGACGATTTCCGCAGTTTGCTGTACCAATTCCGGTCCCAACAATTTGCGTTCCCCTACCTTATCCCAGCGCAATGGCGTTCTGAATTTCCTTCCGTATAACGCTTCGTAAGGCGGCATGCCTATACTAGCGTGATAACTATTATTATAGGCGAACTCAACTAAAGGTAGGTGGTTGTCCTAATTCCCTTTAAAGTCCATCACACATGCCCGTAGCATATCTTCTAAAGTCTGTATCGTCCACTCGCTCTGCCCGTCTGTTTGAGGATGATACGTCGTGCTCAACCTCAGTTGTGTTCCCAATTGCTCTTGCAGGCTCTTCCAAAAATTCGACGTGAAACGTGGATTCCGATCCGACACAATCGAAATTGGCACTCCATGTCTAGAAACAATTTCCTTCACATAGAGTTTAGCTAGTTGGTCTAATTTGAACCTAATTCTAATCGGCAAGAAATGCGCCGATTTCGTCAAACGATCCACTATGACCCATATAGCGTCGCATCCCTTCTGCGTTGTTGGGAGTCCTACCACAAAATCCATCGTGATACGCTCCCACTTCCACTCTGGAATCTCTAAGGGTTGAAGCAACCCACTTGGTCTCTGATGCTCGGCCTTGACTCTCTGACAAGTCAAGCACATACTAACGCACTCTGCGACTTCTCTCTTCATGTTCGGCCACCAAAAATGTAGTCGGAGGTCTTGATACATTTTTGTACTTCCCGGATGGATCGAGTACCTCGAACTATGGGCCTCTTGCAAAATCTCTTCTCGCAATTTGGGTACTGGCGGTACCCAAATTCTTCCTTCAAATCTCATCACTCCATCATTATCGAGTTTATACTTAATCTCCTCTCCTTGGGAAATTCTCTGCCTTATTCCCTCGCACTCCTCATCACTAAGTTGTGCTTCTTTTACTCGGTCCAATAAAATTAGACGAGTCTCTAGTTTAAACAACTTCTCCCCTATTTCCGCCGGGAACGTCACTTCTATCTCCAGTTTAGCCATCTTTGATATTAGCTAATCTTGAGTCGTTAACATTGACAACTTCCCCCGACCCTTCCTACTTAAGGCGTCGGCCACTACATTCGCCTTCCCTGGGTGATATAGAATCTCACAATCATAGTCTTTGATCAATTCTAACCATCTCCTCTGCCTCATATTCAACTCCTTCTGTGTGAAGATATACTTCAGACTTTTGTGGTTTGTATATATCTCACATTTCTCGCCATATAAATAATGCCTCCAGATCTTTAAGGCGAACACAACTGCTGCCAATTCGAGATCATGAGTAGGGTATCCCCTCTCATAATCTTTTCAACTGTCGTGACGCATACGCAATGATAACTGCAATAAAACAAACAATCCATTAGAAGAGTCAAGTAGACTATAATGTCTACTATCTTCTCCAATTTAAAAGTTCACAATCAATATTTTATCCCTGTAACTCCAATCAACAGTTCTTGTTCATAATCACGCAAACCAGCAATTCATCTTTGCACTACAGGCTAAAGATATTCATTTGTAATACCAATGGTCATGATCATGTCAATCAACAGTCCATCTTTGCACTACGGGTCAAAGAGAACTTTCACCACGTGTACTTGCTATACAGACCAAAGACACTCAACAATCATATCGTCTTTGCACCCAGGCCAAAGACATTCACCATAACTTGATTCTTTGATGATTAGTACAAATAACAGTGATATAAAAAATGAACGGAAGTTGTAAGAATATAATAATAGGATAAAAGAATAAACATTCGAGATTTGACATTTAATTTGTCTAGAGTCCAATAATGTCCAAATTGTCAACATGATGACCAAAATGTGAAATCAAACTCAAGAATGATATTCATGATTCATATTTCAAAGATAACAATTAGAATTTAATAAGAAGGTTCAAGTAAATAAAAAGTTCAAGTGAAATGATGTTAGATGAAGCGTAAACCTCAAAAGAATTTCTAATCATTTCAGGAATTATAGAAGCAATACTTAACATAATAAATTTAGATTTAAGAGTATGAAAGAAAATGATTTCCCTTACCTTAACACGTGATTAGATACTGCTTTGATCAGCCTATATGTATATTTATAATTTAATTAGTAACTTCCACATATAAGTTTCATGGTGTATATTATGAAACTCGTATATTATGAAATTGTCAAAATAGACTTGATAGTATAAATTTGTGTAGTGTACAAAACAGAGTATTTCAAAATAATGTTTGAAAGAAATGAGTAATATTTCAAAACAATCTTTCAAAGAAAGCCTTTCAAAATAAATCTTCTAAAGGAAGAGTTGTAGAAACTGTGTGATGTGTGTGTGAGTGCTTATGCAACTTTTAAAAAAACTCACCTAAACAATTATTGTACCAAAATTTAAGACAACCTTAGCACACTTAGAGACACTTA
Source organism: Aralia elata (assembly GCA_034770075.1). NCBI lineage: Eukaryota > Viridiplantae > Streptophyta > Magnoliopsida > Apiales > Araliaceae > Aralia > Aralia elata. The sequence goes on from CM068385.1 coordinate 15,970,107, forward strand.
TACTAACGATTTAGAGAGGTAAATGAATGATTAAGCAAGAGAGTTATGAAAATCCTTATGCTTAACCCCCTATTTATAGCAAAAAATTAACCCACATCAACATCACCATACGTTACACATTTTAGGATACTTTTAATCTATATCGTTCATTACCAATCTACATGTTACACATTTTAGATAACTTTTAATCTACACCATTCATCACCTATCCACACATTACACATTTTCAGAACACACATTACACACTTTAATCCTATTCTTACACACGTTTAACACTTCAAGACACACGTTACACATTTAAGGACATACGTTACACATTTAAGGATACACGCTATACATTTCAAGATTATCATTTTTTTCTTTACTATTCACCATTATTATTATATATCTATTTTCTGTATTATTATATTAATATATTAATATCACAGATATCATAGACTCGTAATTTTGGCAACCAGATCATTCCCAGGAAAGAGGGGCCTTCCTTATAAACAACGCACAATTAAGTAACCATTTTCCTCGATAGAACTTCTAAACATTGCCAATAATGCTAACTAGCCTAATAATATCATTTCAAATAATATGAGTTACTGTATCATGACAATTATTGATTTAATAATATGAAATATTGTGTAGTTGTTATTGTAGCAATTATTGAGTTAATAATATGAAATACTATGCAGTTACTACTGTGGCACTTATTGAATCAATAATATGAAATACTATGCAGTTGCTACTGTAGCAATTATTGAATCAATGATCAGAAATACTGTGCAATACCGTGTTACTGTGGAATACCGTGTGCTACTGTGGAATAGCGCGTGTTACTGTTCTTTTATTATCAGGCATTTCAACAGTTAACAGTAAAAGTTCTGCAGTCAATTTTTAAAAAGTTATTTATGTCGCTTTTTTTATCCGACAGTTATTCCGTTGTGGGGCCCACCAATGATTGGTTATTTCGACGTCATCGTACAAATATTTCCCGACAAAAAAGAATATTCTTCGACAAAACAAATATTCTCCGACAGACTGTTTACTTTTTATAATTTTCACATATCACCCACAACTATAACATATATTAAATCAACACCTTACTATTTAGAATGAAATTTAAAAAATTTAAGTCATATTCATAAAAAGTTGGGGTCTTACACGTAACGTCTCCAAGGCCTCTATCACGCCCCGAAATCCACTTGCTTGCTTGGTCGGACTTCGTGCTGACTTGTACAACCTTTACATACTACTATAGAAATCTTGACTTCTAATAATCAGAGTATAATGCGGAAAAGTGATAATATTTACAATATCATTCGTTCATTGTTACATCATTCCCAGGTTACTTGTTCTTATTACAAATAAGTCCTAAAAGACTTAAAAAGAAATCGCCATTTGTCTATCCGAGACTTGCAGTATTAGCAACTAGGCAGTTTCTAGGAAAGAGGGGGCTTTCCGTTAAAACGACGCGCAATTAGATGACCTAACCCCTTTTCTCATTAGAACTTTCTAGACATTACTAATAATGTTAATCTAACATAGTTAAATGACTTCTACATCTACGAACTTAAATATAAAGTACACAATACATTTTCATTTCTAATACATCAAAAGAAGACACCAATAATTATATCTTTCTTGACCTAGTTACTATTCTTTAACTTTCTCTTTTACTGTCAGACTACTCTGGTAATACTTCCTTAGCTGCAAATGGAAATTATTTGCAAGAATGAGCATAAAATAGCCCAACAAGTTTAGAAATATAAACAAAACGTGTTTTGAGTTGAAGGGATAGAATTCACGATTTTGCCTAACTGAGGGTTGATATCCTCTATTGATTCGTGTCAACCATTTCTGTCAGTCATAAAGACTTAGAAATATGTTTGGTTTGGATATTTTGAAGGGGATCAGCCTTCCTCAATATCCTAGGTGTATGCATAACATCCTACTCATGCCCACTGCACGTTATGTCGAAATTTACTGGACATATATATGACCCTCAAATGGGTAATTCATCTCAGTTCTAGAAGTCTTACCAAAACAATTTGGTTCGACACAACAATTCATGCTTTCACTAAGCAACAACAATTCTATATGAATAACAGTTCATTTCTTAAATTATGTTGAATCAAGAAGCAATAACTTCACAATAATTGATAACACATTTGTCTGTAATTTGAATCCATAACGAAAGAGAAAGAAGTTTAAAAGAACTTGCATAACGTAGAAACCTTGTTCAATATCAAATTAAACAAGAGATAGAAAACTTACTCAAATATAACTTGAGTAAGGTTAGAAAACTTGCTTAATATCAAATTAAACAAGAGTTAGAAAACTTGCTCAAGATAAGAAATAGAAAACTTGCATTCAATATGAAAATTAAATGAAGTTAGAAAACTTGCTCAAATATAACTTGAGTAAGATTAGAAAACCTGCAATATCAAATTAAACAAGAGTTAGAAAACTTGCATTCAATATGAAAATTAAATGAAGTTTGAAAATTTGCTCAAATATAACTTGAGTAAGGTTAGAAAACTTGCTCAATATCAAATTAAACAAGAGTTAGAAAACTTGCTCAAGATAAGGAATAGAAAACTTGCATTCAATATGAAAATTAAATGAAGTTAGAAAATGTGCTCAAATATAACTTGAGTAAGGTTAGAAAACTTGCAACAAGTAAGAGGATTTGCATAAGATAGGGAATAGAAAACTTGCATTCAATATGAAGTTAGAAAACTTGCACACAATAATCATTGCACAAGGTTAGAAAACTTGCCTCGTATATCTTTTGCAGATAAATATAACGGTCTAAACGTTCGTCGTAAATCCTCACGATTATAAGTTCATGTAAACTAATTAAGCATTTAACGATTAAATCTTTTAAGTTTTATTTCGGGTATTATAACCGCTTATAAATAAGACTCCTTCTACTATACATGCAATAATTTCAGCATTATAACTGCTTATAGAATGAATATTTTTCAACTATATTTAAAATAAATTGAGCATTATAATTGCTTATGAAATAAATATTCGGCTATTATATTTGAGATAATTTCAGCATTATAACTGCTTATAAAATGAATATTTTTACTAAATACTTGAAAAAATCGGACATAGTTCTATTTATAATAGTATATTTTCAACTTTACAAGAGAAATAAATCGGACATTATAACTGCTTGTAAATAGGACTTTTGTACTATATACATAAAATAATTTGGGCATTATAACTGCTTGTAAAAGTATATTTTTACTAATACATCCATAGAAATGAAAATTATAACCACTAGAGTATACCTCTTTGCTAGCTTTACTTCCAATCACGCAGCGCTTCGATGCTTCGAAAGTAATTTTTATCTCACAATATCTTTCAGAATACAAATATAAAGTGTTTTTGCTCTTGAATTGCTCTTGAACATGGTAAGAAATGAATTTGCTATTTATAGGAAAACATAGTTTCGCTAATTGCATGTTAGGGGCTTGGCTTATTACACTTTGCACCCTAACATATTCTTAGAATATTCTTGGCATATTTCCTCAAAATATCTACCAAGCTCGACAATGCAGCTTGCAACTGAACCTATCTTCTAAGCTCCTCAATGAAAATATCTTCCAAGCTCGATAATGCAGCTTGCAATTGAACTTATCTTCTAAGCTCCTCAATGAAAATATCTTCCAAGCTCGACAATGCAGCTTGTAATTGAACTTATCTTCTAAGCTCCTTAATGAAAATATCTACCAAACTCGATAAATCACTTTATCATTCCCAAGCACGACACAACAAATTGTCAAAAAAAAAGCCATTTGTTGGGGTGATTCTCGGAGAAATCGTGGAAAGCACGACAAATTATTTTGTCAATGTAAGCACGACTAAGCAGCTTGACAAAAAAATTTTTATTTGACCTAATTCATCGTTTACATTATAAAATCACAAAACACCTGCTTCGAAATATCATTTCAATCTTTATTAAGCACATATGTTACAAAATTCGAATCTCATTAGGGTTTAAGGTTTTAAACTTCTTGATACCTAGTTTTAGGTTATACATTTTAATTATAAACGTATACGATCACATTTATAAGCCTCATAAATATTCGGGGTATTACAGCCTCCTTTGTCTGTTGGATCTTTCACATCCGTATCAGCTCCCGTCTATCCTGTCCCTTTTGCTTCCGATCCCGTTCTTCGCGAGTGTGTGTTTAGGACTGGTTGTCCACCTCACGATTGTAAGGATCAAGAGCCTTCTGGCTCGTAGAGAATAGCTGTCGTCGAACCGGAGCCGACTGAGCCTTTGTCAGGACCACAACGGAGTCGTTGGGCCCGAGTCTATCTTTAACCAATTTACGAACTTGTACTGTCGGATTGATCGAAGACCTCTCCTGGTCAAGAATCGCCTTCCCTTTACCCGCCATCCGTTCAACTTAAAGTAGGTTGGTGATTGTGAAAAGCAACACTAAAGTAGGCTTTCCTTCTAGCGCCAATGTTAACACCAAAATCTATCCGCTAGCCGAATCATCAAACAACGAACTTAAACCTGCATAACAAATAAATAATCACACCAAAAAGCTTGACAGCCGGGGGATAGCTCTGGTATGAGAATAAGTACAGGCCAAAAAATATCAACAATGAAGGTACATAATTGCTTTAGTGCGTAAAAGTAGATAATGTATAATGTACCTCGAACCTGAATTATGACTGTGTATTTATAGGTTGACCACACCTCCCCTATAGGCCTATCCCCCAATTGGACTAGGAGTCCTGTGTAAAGATAACTGCAAATCCCCTAAATGAATAAAATTTGACTTTCTCAGAAATAGGAAGTCAAATAGGATATGAAAGTCATAAGTCAATTTGAACTGTAGACTCTCTAGAATGTCAAATCCTCTACTGCAATATTTCTCCGCGTGGCATGGGTTCCACCGAATCTCCCGGACCCATCAAACCACACTCCAACACCATGTATTGATGATAGGTTTCGTAATTTAATTCGACCTAAATTTATTGCAATACAAGACTTTTATCTTTTTTATAATATAAAGCTTTGTATGAAATTCATCTATCTATCTATCTATCTATCTATCTATCTATCTATCTATACTATAAAATGAGGGGAAAGAATTTAAATACAGACAATTTTGTCATTTTATCTTCTTTCTTAATATGCCTAAAAAGTCAACAAAGACTTTTGTTCTGGGACGGAGGGAGTATTATAAATTTTAGAATTAAACGAGCACATTATATCTACAAAATAAAATAATTATAGAGGCAACAATAGTTCAATTGTTTGATATCACCATTACATTGTTCGAAATATCATAATTTCGACAAATTTATAAGTTAAAATTATTGCATTGAGCTAAAGAAAATTAAAGCGGCTTGTTAAGTTTCTTTTTTATTGTTTCTTTAATAGATGAGTTGCTCATGTTACTAGGGGAAAAAAATAAGTGGACTACTTATAAAAAAATATCAAATTATCATTAATATTATGGATGAATCTTGAACATATGAAGTAAATTGAATTTCATAGGTGCTAGCAGGCCGAGTCAAAAAGGCCCAAATTTTTTTAAGTTAAAATATATGTCCAAAATTCAACTTACAGGTTGGGCCGGATCGCAGGCTTTGGCCTATTTTGCCCATGTCTAGTTCCCATATATTTACTCCTAATACAATGCAGTAGCAACAATATTTTTAATTTTTATAATGCCATTATCTTTTATTGGTTAACTAGTAATTGCCTGTGCCTGACGTAACGAAATCCTCCCTCTCTTTTCGTTTCAACAATCTGAAAAGAGTGTTTCTATGCGGACCGGAATATTGGACCCAATAATTGGACAATGGGTCCCATAGCATTAAAAAAAAGAAGCAATACCTTCACATTCTTAACTTAACTTAATATTTCACCCAACTCCTAAATGTGAATAATATTTATTTAATTTAACATTTCACTCTATTATTTTTTGAAAACACATGGGAGGATACTATAATTATTCAATATTTTTCTATGTTTAGAAATAAAGAATTATAATTAAGAAATAAACTATATATAAACTTTATATTTTTCTATGGATCCATTTATTTTTTTCTTCTATATAAAGTTTATTTCTTATTTTGTAATATTTGAAAATATTTTATATTAATTTCAATTTATTTTTTTCTTTTATATAAAGTTTATTTCTTATTTTGTAATATTTTATATTAATTTCCATTTATTTTTTTCTTTTATATAAAGTTTATTTCTTATTTTGTAATATTTGAAAATATTTTATATTAATTTTAATTCTTTATTTCGGAACATAGAAAAATATTGAATAATTATAGTATCCTCCCATGTATTTTCGGAAAATAATGGAGTGAAATGTTAAATTAAATAAATGTTATTTACCTTAAGGAGTTGGGTGAAATATTAAGTTAAGTTAAGAATAAGAAGAGATTGCTTATTTTTTAATGCTATGGGACCCAATGTCTAATTTTTGAGTCCAATATTTCGGTCAGCGAAGAATTATTGATCTGAAAATTAAAAGGGTCCTTAACACTAATATACAACAATTAGAAAATAATTACAAAAATAAAACACACACAAAATAATTACAAAAATAACACACAACACAATATTAAATAAGGAATAGGTTTCCGACAACAAGGATAGTGCAGCAAATGATGGAAACGATGGAGAGAATGATGGAGGACCCTTTGCCCTACGGCGGCGGCGCATGGCCATCACAGCTGTCAAGCGAGAATGGGGGGTACTGTAGGAGGAGGGCACCATGGGAGATAAAGGAAGGTGAGGGGGACTATAAGATGAGATTTGACATGCCTGGTATAACTAAAAAAGATGTCAAGATATGGGTGGAGGACAAAATGTTGGTCGTGAAAGCTGAGAAGATAAAGAGTGATCAGAATGAGGAATCAGAGGAAGAAGAAGAGTGGCATGCTAAGAGTTATGGTAAATACAGCAACAGAATTGCTTTGCCTGATAACATTCAGTATGAGAAAATTAAAGCTAAAGTGAAAGATGGGGTTTTATATATAACTATACCAAAAGCACGGGATTGTGTCGTCGTGATGGAAAATGAGAGGAGGATAACCAAACCTTAATACAAAGGTAACTAACCTTAATACATAGGTAACCAACCTTTAATACAAAAGTAACCAACCCTTAATACAGAGGTAACCAACCCTTAATACAAAGGTAACCAAACCTTAATACAAAAGGTATCCAACCTTAAAACAAAGGTAACCAACCTTTAATACAAAGGTAACCGAACCTTAATACCAAGTTAACCAATCTTTAATACAAAAGTAACCAAACCTTAATACAAAGGTAACCAACCCTTAATATAAAGGTAACCAAACCTTAATACAAAGGTAATCAAACAGTAATATAATGGTAACCTACTTTTAATATAAAAGGTAACTAACCCTTAATACAATGGTAACCAAAACTTAATACAAAAGGTATCCAACTTTAAAACAAAGGTAACCAACCTTTAATACAAAGGTAACCAACCTTTAATACAAAGGTAACCAACATTTAATACAAAGGTAATCAACCTTTAATACAAATGGTTACCTTGGTATGAAAGTTTGGTTACCTTGGTATGAAGGTTTGCCGAACCCATTAACCATTTGTCCGAAAAGAAGGAAGAAAACGAGCATGGAGTAGCCATGATTCGGTTTTTCCTTGAAAATGAGTAAAATCCAACAAAAGGAGGGGCCTGATTGGCTTTATTAAATAAGAAAAGAAGTAGGAAACATGAAGCTAGCAAACAGATTTTGGTTGATGTTACCTTACAAAGAGATGCAAACGGAAAGAAAAAAGAACATCAAAGGCGAGGGAGAAACAATGGAGGCACCTCAACGCCAAGATTATTAAAACAAACCTTGAAATAGCTTTCATATTCTATGGAATATGGATGTATGTAGTATATGGAAAAATAAACATGATTGCAACTAGCCAGATAATTTTATTAAGAGGAGAGAGAAAAATGTATTAAGAGGAGAGATAAAAATGTATTAAGTTTTGGCAGAAAGAGGAGAGAGAAAAATGGAAATAACTAGGTAGTCAAGGGATCCTAATTACACTAATATTGTAAATAAAAATGAAAAAGTGTAATATTTTTGTAATTATTTTATGGATGTATGATTTTTGTAATTATTTTCAAAAATGTACTAATATATGTAATTAACCCAAATTAAAATGAATCTGAACCGTACTTATGTTTTTTCGAAAATAGGTCCTATCTTATTATATAGATTTACATAACTTGAGATAGGTTACTTTTAATAATATAAGGGCCATAGGCATCACGGCATCACCGCATCACCAAAAACGGCAAAAACAGCAAAAACAGCAAAAACAGCTAGGCGGAATTACTTTTTTTTGACCAGCTCAAATACGCGCTCACTCAATCAAATTCCTTTCTTTCTCAACGAACTGTGTGGGTACAAATCAACAACAGTCAACCGCTTCTGTTTGTCACCCACTTTCCTTTTACAAGCATGTTTTCCTTCTTTAAACTCTTCATTTGGAATGTGTAAAACTCGAGTGAATAAAAAAAAGATTTTTTTAAAATTTTTTATTAGAATATTTACATTTATATTTTACACTATATTTTAACATTTTTCTTAATATTAAATTTTTGAAAAATATAGATTGTTAGATTTATCTTCGTAGACAATTTTTTTTTCTTTTTTACATTTATTTTTGTTTCCATCCCTTGCATTTATACTTATTTTACTTTTTTTTTCTTGCATTTTCCATATTTCAAACATACCCTAAATGTCTAACTAGGGGCGAAGCTACGTGTAGTACTGTGGGGTCAATTGACCTCACTGAATTTTTGTTTTTGTTTTTATATATATAATGTAATAGATTTTTTGTGGGTGTAATTTAGTAATTTGACCTCACTAAAATGAGTACTGAATAAGCTTCCTCTCTTAGTTTTCACAAGCCACGATTATTAACTTTTTTGCTTCATAAATCACAAATGGTGGAGGTACCGTAAACGAGGAGAAAGTCTTGAAATCGATATCTGGTGCATCTTCTAAAGTTCTTGCACTCCGTGGACGACTGGACGGTGGACTCCAGAATCAAATTGGTAAAACTTTCTAATCTTTATCTTATTTTTTGTTGAAATTTGACGAATTAGTTGTTTCACTTTGTGAGTTTTGCTTGTTGCTATTTCTCAGTTAGGTTTGATGTGATTTTATGTTTTAGTTAATGGGTTTTAGTTTTGGGCAGTGGCAATGATTGTTTGATTTGTTTCTTTATCAAATCTATAGGTTAGAACTTGAAACTAGGAAAGAGCTGAAAGTAATATGCCCTCAAGCCAATTATATTTGGTGTAATAAGCATTTACTTTGTAATTTTATTCAAATATTAATAATAGAATAAATGACATATTTTATCCATGTTAATTGGTTGAATTAATAAATGTGATGAACCCATAGTTTTCGAGCAATGTTTTTAGAATCATGATGAGATCATGCTAGTGAGATCTAAATTCAAGAAAGCTCAAAACTAAAATGTTCCTAATCGTTGGATCACTAATATTGGGATTACTGATCCGGATAGATTAGTACATACTATGCTTGATCTTTAGAAGATAATGATTGATCTCATAATCATTTGTGTGAAGACACTAAAGCAAGTATGTAGGTGCATATTAGAAAATAAGTTCACTGAACGTGACTCGCTTAAAGAACCCTAATGGAGTTTTATTCACCTGTCAATAGGGAAGTTCTTAAGTGATAGTTGTACAAGTGATCCTTGGACTTGAGATCATCATAGTACCTTGTGTATGTTAAGTTATACTTTGTCATATTCCTTAATACCTTAGGGTATGTCATAGGGTATGTACGGGTATAATAAAGTATACACGGAGGTAGGTGAATGATCGACAAAGGATCTACCACTTCTGATAAAGGGAGAGAATGTCCTATGCGATTTGATAAATGACAGCTCAAAAATCCCTGGTCAGGGTTGAATGAAAATTAGAAAGGAGTTTCTAATTTACATTAATCGGAGTTGTGCATTCTTAAATCGAAATGCATATGATTAAATAAAATAAGACTTGTCAGTAATTCCATGTCTTATATTTAATCGGGACATTGTATGGTAGAAGGATTGAATTGTACGGTAACTACTGCTGAATAGGCTCTATGTGATTAAACGTTGATTTCATATTATACGGATAGTCATGATACATTATCGTAAGGTGTCCCTCATGATGTATAATAAATATTATTTATTTATATATGAATTAAAGGAGTTTAATTCATTATAAATAATATTAGAATAGTTCTAATTTATTTATTCTACGACCGGCATAATATTGAACCTAAAGGGTCACACCGCAAAAAAAATAATATTATATTGGAAACAATTGGCTTAATGATAATAAACTAAGTATTTAATTTATTAGTTGAATAAATTGAAATGCTTAATATTTATAATGATATATTTGGAGAAATATTGAATTATAAATTAATAAGAGAAATCTTATTATTATTATTATCATTTAATTCTTAATTAGATTAAGAATTAATTTAAATAAAATGTAAATATCATTTAAATTAAATGCAAACTTGAATTTGGTCAAATAATTGCAAAACATGTGTTAAGTGCTTAAATGCAAAACATGTGGGTTAGGAGAATATTGATACTTACATATTATGTAAGTATCATACTTGGTGGAATACTAATTAAATTAGGGTTTCTCCTAATAAACCTAACTAAGCAAACTAAGTTATGAACTAGTAGCCTCCATCTCAAGAACACAAAATTAGAGATCAAGTTGTTGATCAAATCTTCAAAGTGTTCTTCATGTATTGTTCTTGTTATTCTTAAGAGTTAGGGATAAAAGAACTTATTGGATTAGCCATCCAAGATTTGTAAAAATCAAATATTGTTCCATATAATCATTCTTGGTGGATCACCTCTAGAGTGCTTCATACACTTTGAAGCTAGTGTTTAATCCAAGGAACAAAGAAAGGAGGAGCTTGAAGAAATCAACAAGGAGTAGATCTTGTAGCGGTTCAAAGGTTGGATCTATTAAGGTATATTTCTTGTTCATCTTCTTCTTCAATTAATAGCTATGCATAAGTTGATTCATGGATAAGTTGCAAAAATTTTAATTTCCATTTTCCGTTGCGTATTACAATTAGATTGTGATTTTGCAAACTTACAAGAGCTAGGGAAACAAAAAGCAAAAATAGAAAAAGAATTCTTATTGAATACAAAATACTAGTAAAATATAAGTAGTATACTTTTTTAAAGCATAATTATCAATAATTTTATGGTTGGAACTTGGGAGATGGGAGAGAAAATATGAGGAAATGAAATATGAAACTTTATTCACTTTAATGATATAGTTGATAATTTTTTGAAGTATTGATTGTGAAAGGGTTTGTTTTTAGAAACACGTTGCCAGCAAGAATAAAATGTCCTGCAACTACTTAAAGAAATGTAGTTGGTGTATATCAGTATATGTATTTGAGTGTTTATATTTCCATGAAATGAAAACCCCAAAAAGATTATCTAAATGAAAACCTCAGTAGTCAGTACTTTGTTTTTTGTTGTAATTAAGTTCATAATATATTTCCTTAATTTATTGTTTGATACTTTAATAATTGACCCCATTGTCAATAATTTCTGGCTTCGCCACTGCGTCTAACCATTCATTACCAAAAGGAAAATAAGAAAAAAAGTCTAACCATTCCTTCACATAAAGTGAAAGTTTGTTTTAAGTTGAGTATCCGAACCAACTTTTCTTAATATTTAATTTTTGAAAATAATAAATTTAGTATTTTTAGATAATTTATGATATTCATAATTGTATTGACATAAACTATATGAATTTATGTCAATTTTAAGTTTGAAACTGTTTGAAATTGACTTTTGAAAAGTCAATATTGATCTTATAATTTATTCCCTCCATCCAATTTTATTTATCCTAATTAATTTTTTATGGTCAAATTGACCATATTTAGAATCAAAATTTATTATGAAGTTTATTAGATATAGGTATAAAATTATTATCATAAAAAAATATATCGAATATACTATCAAAATTAACTTATTTGATTTCAAAATTTCTAATACATATGTTTAATTATTAATCTTGAAATTGGTCAATTTGATCATAAAAAATTAATTAAGATAAGTAAAGTCGGATGAAGAGAGTGAAATGGAGAAAATATAAAGTATCGAATACTAGAGCTACACGTAACATTTTGCAAAGAAAAAAATATTTGATAAATTGTTTTTGAATTTATTAGTGCTTTGCACGAGTTATAAAGGTCGTAAAATTAATGATCCAAACTAACCCGAATGAATATGTTCTAATTTTGCGGCTCTTGGATTATGTGAACTGAATTCTAACTTTCACGGCTTTTGGACAAACTGAAGAGAATTTAAACATTGACAAAACCCAGTCAAAAGTAATTAAAACGACGCATTTAGACCTTGTCAAATTGGCTCCCACATTAATTAGTTTAAACCTTAATAATTAAGCTGAATACCGACACATTTGTGTAGCTTTGTAACAAAAACGTTACCACTGACCCAAAGATCCATAATACTACTTCCATTTTACATAAAAGTCTTTATTTGATTTGATTTTGATTTTGATTTTAATCAATTTACTAAATTCAAATTGTGATCATGTGTAAATTTATTCTTTTGATTTTATACATAATTTTATACTTATTGATACTTTTTCAATAGTTTATATAATATTAATTATTTCATTACTTTTAATTTTAAAACTTTATAAATTAATTAAATTAATTCAAAAAAAATAGAACGAAAAAAGTGATAAAATTAAATTTTAATAGACAGACGGTACATGCACGAGAGATGTTAGAATCATGATACGTTATTAAGGTAATTTTATTTAACATAAATATTTCTTATTGATTATGTGTTAAACGTGTGTGTGTAACGTAGCAACTCAATTGGCGATGATGAACTTAATTTAATCACCTATGAATATGCACAAGTGAAAATAAAATTATGACATATTATTAAAATAAATTCATTTTTATCAAATATAAATATTTAATTAAATTTTTTATTATGATACATTGGCCATATATACATATTCAGTATATAAAAATTAAATTTGTTTACGATTTATCCCATTTGTGAGGGGCTGACTAGTATTTAGAGGTTTCTCCCCTTGTCAGTTGACTGGGCTTGGTTTCTTTATACAAGTGCCCTACAGAGGTGACAGGTGACTGCGCTCTGTTGGCGGCCATCTTTGGTATCACTATTTTTGTTTCATAAAAAAATTATTTTAACTTTTTAAATTGAATTTATGGAAATTTCAAAATCAAATTTAATATAAAAAATTATTTTTTAATTTGTTCAATATAATCATAAATATTTTACAGAAATTATTAGTTAGAACTATTTAAAAATTTAAATAAACTTATATCACTTTTAAAATTAAGAAATTTTATGATTTAATTTTTTAAGTTAACGAAATTCTTCTTATAAAACAAAGAATACAATATTTGTTTCCAAGGAGAGTTCTTCAAAGGAGAGTTCTAGTATTATCTTTTAAAAAATGATATATACTGTGAATGATTATTTAGATTTTTGATTGTCAATTGTGTAGATAAATATTAATCGTAACATTTTTAAAAATTTGTGTAATAAGTGGAGTTTTTTTATAATTCTTACCAAACTCATGTATTAATAATAAGTTTCGTAATTTAATTCAGCTTAAATTTATCGCAATATAAGACTTTTATTTTTTTTATAATATAAAGCTTTGTATGAAATTCATCTATCTATCTATCTTTATCTATATTATAAAGAGAGGGGGAATAATAACAATTTTTTATGTAAATAAAAAAGTGATTTTTTTTTTACTTTTCTATTTTGACCTTATTTCTTTTATTCACTTTTATCCTTTTCTCTCTCATTCTCTTTCCTCTCCTGCTTTTTAGCATTTCATTTTTGTCTTTTAACACAGCCATGTAAACTAGTTTGAATAAAAGAATTTGAAAACAAATGTTAACACTTAACACGCTACCGGTAATGGCAAAAAATAAATAAAAACAACAACACGGTTACAGCAAATTTTAGTCAACGACTGGTACAGTTTCTGACTTTCTGATGCACAAAAGAATGTTCCATTCTCAATACTTATGGGAAAGTTTTACTTTTTACCGGCCCTTTTTCGTCATTTAAATAAAGTAGATAGGAAAATCTAACCCTAAATCTTAACTCTTGACTGGTATAAATACTCCACCCAAAATCAGTTCATCTTCTCCCCTGTTTTCATGCGTTTGAAAAACACTTTGAAAACACAGTTCTTTGCTTATCGGAGACGATAAAGCTCCGACGTTTGAGCATCCAGGTAAAATCAAATTATTTTTTCCATATCCTCTAATTTTTGGTGTGTTGTTCGTTTTGTTAATTATTATTCCTACATTTTATTTAGTTTTTGATGGGTTCTTCATTAGTTTTGTTAATTACTGCAAATTTTATGTTACTTTAATTCATATAAACATTTTATTATATCTGACAGATGCCGAACGAAAAATTTACTCTGGCCGATCAAGACGCTGAGCCGTTCATCGAGGTCGATCCGTCCGGCAGGTACGGCCGGTACAGCGACCTTCTCGGTTACGGCGCAGTAAAAAAAGTGTACCGAGCGTTTGACCAGGAAGAAGGAATAGAGGTGGCCTGGAATCAGGTGAAATTGCGCAATTTCTGCGACGACAAAGTAATGCTCGATCGGCTATTTTCCGAGGTCCGGCTGCTGAGGAATTTGAAGAACAAGAACATTATTGTTCTATATCGGGAATGGAGAGACGAGAATCGGAACACGTTGAATTTCATCACGGAAGTTTGTGCTTCCGGGAATTTAAGGGAGTATAGGAAGAAGCATAAACATGTTTCGATTAAGGCGGTGAAAAAGTGGGCTAAACAGATTCTTATGGGGCTGGAGTATTTGCATACGCATGAGCCTTGTGTTATTCATAGAGATCTTAATTCGAGTAATGTGTTCATCAATGGGAACATTGGGCAGGTACCACTTCTCTTCATTTTTTTAATTTTTAATTTTTATTTATTTATTTTTATTTTTGGCTTTTTGAGTAGATACAAAGATATTAGTATTTCATTTTTAGTAATTTTATTAGAGGTGGAATATTAAGTTGAGACGATCGGAAATTCTTAGCCATCTAAAATGGGTTGTCTATATAAATAAGTTTCATAATAGTATAATAGAGAGTTGCAACTGTATAATAATTATATAACAAAGGTCATTTGAAATGTAATTATGTGTTATATAAATGCAATTTGTTTCTATATACGACCCAAATAAATGGCCTATTTTGAACTGATATCTGTCAGACACATGTTGATTTTATTTCATTTCATGATTAAGCTTTGTTTGGTTAGTTGTCGAGAAAACTGAAGGAAAATTAAAGAAATTGGAAGGTTATTATTAATCTTTAATCTTGTAATTTGTAAAAAATTCCATAATTGTGTATGTAACATGTAATTAGTAATAACAATTTAATCCTAATGCTATATATACTGAAACCCCTCACCATTGTATTTATAAACCAAACCAAATAAATTGGGTAATTAAAGATTTTGCTTGTGTTGACACTAAAAAGATCAATTTTTCAGTCAATTTCAAAATTGTTCTTGACATATGAGCTGTCATCATATAAGTAAAAACTTCCTTAGTTGATTTTGACGATTCACTAAATAAATTTTTAGTTCATTTATATGTGATTTTATATATTTTTCTTATTGGTTTAATTTTAATGTGATTGCTTACAATGAAAATATGGGATTTGGATACTAGGCATGATTTTAGGTAGTCCATTTGGGCAAGCTTATAAGAATTAGTTACATCGATATAGCTATAGAGAGAGTTGCATTGCAGTGGTCATTGTTATACAAGTGTTATAATTGCAACCTTTTAGTAATGCAAATGCAACTCTCCTAAAATCAACAGCTTGAAATTAAAACCCGAAAATATGATTGTAACTAATTTCAATCCTCAAATAAGTGAAGATTGACTATGCGAATGCAACTCACTCTTATAGGACTGTCTAATAGACTGCACAAAATAAACTGCTTGGAATAGAAATTCGAAAATATGATTGTAACTACTTTCAATCCTCAAATAGGTGAAGATTGGTGATTTGGGTTTAGCAGCAATAGTTGGGAAGAGCCACTTAGCCCATTCAATACTTGGGACGCCGGAGTTCATGGCACCAGAGCTATACGAGGAGGATTATACCGAGCTCGTTGATATATATTCATTTGGTATGTGCTTTCTTGAGATGGTAACTCTTGAATTACCCTATAGCGAATGTGATAATGTTGCCAAAATATACAAAAAGGTGACATCTGGGGTGAGACCTCAGGCCATGAACAAGGTTAAGGATCCAGAGGTGAAGGCATTCATTGAGAAGTGCCTTGCTGAGCCAAGGGCCAGACCTTCGGCTTCTGATCTCCTAAAGGACTCCTTTTTCGACGAGATTAATGATGATGACGAAAATGATGACGACGAAACAGATACTGATAGTGTTTATAGAAATTGACCCTTTGTAATTTTTGTGAATGTTGTAGTATATAAGTTTGCCTTAGTTTTTATGTGATTTCTTCTGTGTTTCTTTTTTGGCTGCTGATTTTGGCTGGGTACGAGGTTATTGCTGGGAAATGTTTCCTGCAGCTGTACTTTTTTGGTTTTATAATTCATATATATATATATATATATAGTGTGTGTGTGTGTGTGTAGATTGAGAGAATGAATGTGTAGCAGACTTTGTATTAAGGGTTTCTGTTGTGGTGGCTGCACCAATATAATTAATTAGTTAAATACTGATGAATTTTATTGGCTAAGCTTATTTGATTAATAATCTTATATGAAAAATGATATACATATCGACAAATATGATGACAAAGTTGGATTACAATCAACGTGAAACTCTATGCGATAAGATAGAATAATAATATATGAGTACTTTTTTATTTCTTTTATATCTCATATATTTACATACGTCGATATTTAATATCAACATAAATTTATCATCATATGTAACATGACTCATGTTATAAAGTGGGGGACTCCGATTGACCCTAGTGATGTTTTTGTGCTATAACTTTTGTTCCCTTTTTATGCCATAACTTTTGTCCCTCCAAGTTTGTTAAATTTTTATTTATCTTGAGTTTAACTTTTGGTTTATGTATTTTTTTGTCGTCCTAGTTTAATGAAATTTGTAATTTATCTTTTCGCTAGATACGTACACAATGTACACAAGGCTAGTGTTAACCGAATCCAAAGCGAATTTGAAAGGGCGCTAGTGTTAATCGAATCCAAAGCAAATTTGGAAGGGAAGGGAAGAAAGAGCAATATGTAATATTATATTTTGATTTTAAAATAGATGTTTCAACATGATTTCAGAGTTGAAATCATTATGAATCCTCTTCTTTCATGTGGCTCTACATATTACAGTTTCTTAATGGTTCATGTCTTTTGTGGGGAGACACATAGGGGACATATTGGCTAAAGTCCTAATAGAGTAAATTTGATTTGAAAACTTGTTATATATACTTGAGTGGCCTCTCTACTTGATACCAAATTTGTTTCAAGACGAGTGTTTCAAGATTATTTTAAGGTTGAAATGAGTATTTGATCATAACAATGTAATAGTGTATTTATCTTTTTGCGATAATTATTGTAACGGTGTAATGTGTGTTTACCTCTATTTCTTTCTTTTAGAGTTGAAATGGCTATCGAGTAACTATTGTTTGTAATGGTGTGTGTTTCGCTTACATGTTATTGTTATATCTTTGATGATGGATTGGATATTTTGGGGGAATAGGATCTCTTCCATTACACATCTCATCTAATTTCTCCCAATATGTATTTAACGACACAATTATTTACATTTAGCGACAACTTAAAATTTGTCGCAAACAATTAGCAACGCATTAAAATTAGTCGCAAATAATTGTATCGTTGAAAGTGTCGTCAAATGTAATATTTGTATTGCTAAATGTGTATTGGAAGATAAGTGTAATGGAGGGGTATTTGGGAGCTATTGTGACATCTTTGGTGATGAATATAATATTTTGTCGGTTATTGCGACATTTTTGGTGATGGCTTGAATATTTCGTTCGTTATTGTGACATTTTAGGTGATGTATTGAATATTTTGTTGGTTCGGATACTCAATTTAAAACAAACTTTCACTTTACGTAAAGGAATGGTTGGACTCTTTTTCTTATTTTCCTTCTGGTAATGAATGGTTAGACGTTTAGGGTCTGTTTGAAATATGGAAAATGCAAGAAAAAAAAAAGTAAAATAAGAATAAATGCAAGGGAAATGGAAACAAAAATAAATGTAAAAAAGAAAAAAAAATTGTCTACGAAGATAAATCTAACCATTTATATTTTTCAAAAATTTAACATTAAGAAAAATGTTAAAATATAGCGTAAAATATAAATGTAAATATTCCAATAAGAATTTAAAATTTTTATTTTTTTTTATTCACTCGAGTTTTACAAATTCCAAATGAAGAGTTTAAAGAAGAAGGAACACATGCGTGTAAAAGGAAAGTGGGTGACAAACAGAAGCGGTTGACTGTTGTTGAGTTGTACCCACACAGTTTGTTGGGAAAGAAAGGAATTTGATTGAGTGAGCGCGTATTTGAGCTGGCCAAAATAAAGTAATTCCGCCCAGCTGTTTTTGCCGTTTTTGGTGATGCGGTGATGCCTATGGCCCTATATTATTAAAAGTAACCTATCTCAACTTATGTTAATTAACCAATAAAAGATAATGGCATTATAAAAATTAAAAATGTTGTTGTTACTGCATGTGTTAGGAGCAAATATATGGGGACTAGACATGGGCAAAATAGGCCAAAGCCTGCGAGCCGGCCCAACTTGTCAGTTGAATTTTGGGCATATATTTTAGGAAGAATTACATATATTAGTACATTTTTAAAAATAATTACAAAAATCATACATCCATAAAATAATTACAAAAGTATTACACTTTTTCATTTTTATTTACAAAAGTATTCTCTCTCATCTTTTCATTTCTTCTTCTTCTTCTTTTCCCATTTCTCTCTCCTCCCTCCCGCCGCCCTCCCTCTCCCCGACCGCCGCCTCCCTCACTCCCTCCCACCGCCTCCCTCCCGCCCCCTCCCTCTCCCTCCCTCTCGCCTGCCTCCCCCCTCCCCCTCTCTCCTTCCTCTTCCCTACCCCTCTCCCCCGCCTCCTTCCCGCCTGTCTTCTTATGTATTGTGTGTGTTTTAGTGTAGTAACTAATTTTGGTTACCTTTGTATTTAAGATTGGTTACCTCTGTATCAAGGTTTGGTTACCTTTGTATTACAGTTTGTTACCTTTATATTAAAGGTTGGTTACCTATGTTTTAAGGTTGGATACCTTTTGTATTAAGTTTTTGTTACCATTGTATTTAGAGTTGGTTACCTTTTGTATTAAAAGTTGGTTACCTCTGTATTAATGTTTGGTTACCTCTATATTAAGGTTTTGGTTACCTCTATATTAAGGGTAGGTTACCTTCGTATTAAGATTTGGTACATTTGTATTAAAGGTTGGTTACCTTTGTATTAATGTTTGGTTACCTTTATATTAAGGGTTGATTATCTTCGTATTAAGTTTTGGTTACCTTTGTATTTAAGGTTGATTACCTTTGTATTAAGGGTGTTATTCCCACCTGTAACTAACCCGCCTCCCTCCTCCCTCTCGCCTGCCTTCCCCCACCGCCGCCTCCCTCTCTCATCTCGCCGCCTCCCTCCCTCTCCCCTCCCGCCGCCTCCCTCCCTCCCTCCGCCTCCCGCCTGCCTTCCCCCTCCCTCCTCCCTCTACCTCCCTCCCCCTCTCCCTCCCGCCTTCCTCTTTCCTCTTCCTCTCGCCTGTATTTTGTGTGTAATTATTTTGTAATTTTTGTAATTATTTTGTGTGTGTTTTATTTTTGTAATTACTTTCTAATTGTTGTATATTAATGTTAAGGACCCTATATTTTAACTCAAAAAAATCTGGACCATGAAATTCATTTTAGTTCGTATGTTCAAGATTCATCCCATAATATTAATATTAACGATAATTTGATGGTTTTTTTATAAGTAGTCCACCTATTCTTTTTTTTTTCCCTAATAACATGAGCAACCCATCTATTAAAGAAACAATAAAAACGAAACTTAACAAATCACTTTAATTTTCTTTAGCTTAATGCAATAATTTTAACTTATAAATTTGTTGAAATTATGATATTTCGAATAATGTAATGGTGATATTAAACAATTGAACTATTGTTGCTTGTATGATTATTTTACTTTGTAGATATAATGTGCTGGTTTAATTCTAAAATTTACAGCTCCTTCCGTTCCAAGATAAAAGTCTTTGTTGACTTTTTACGCATATTAAGAAAGAGAATAAAATGACAAAATTGTTCGTATTTAAATTCTCATTTAATTGTATATTTTTCTACACATGACTATGATACTTCATAAATAAACATAAAAAATCGAAATATGACAATTAACACTAAGGATATTATATGTAAACTATTGTAAAAAATATATTATTTAAGGTAAGTAGATATTTAACTTAATTGAGGCTACCTAAAATAATAATAAGAACTTTATCTTGGGACAGAGGGAGTACTTAATTTAAGCTTGTGAACAATAAATTAAATAAATTGAATGGATAGACAAGTTAACACAAAAAAAATAAAAAAATCCACGGGCCGCCTGACCCGTCACTCCTTGGACCACGATCCTCTTATTTTAGCTCATAAGAACCTAGGTCGTTTTGACTTGACCCAAATTTGACCTGACCCAACTTTAATCCAGGTCGTTTAGAGTTGACCCGCTTGCTTGCCAGGTCTAATAAATACTCCCTCTCTCTATTAAGGGGTTGTTTGGTTGGAAGAGAGCTGATAAAAGTTAAGAAAAAACGTGTAATTAAAGAAGTTTTTTTTTTGCTCTCTTAAATTAAAGATTAAGAAAATTGTAAAAGCAACGTGTTGCAAACAAAGCCCCCTCTGTCATGTAGAATTAACACGTGCTTTATTTGGATTAAATACAACTGTTATATGGATTAAATAGGAATTGGTTTTAGGCGAGAAAGTTGTTTAGAGTACTTTTGAAATTCCTGCAGTTAGTTGGCTTGGGTGGGAAAGGAGGGAGTTAGTTGTTATGTTATATAAACAGAGTTAAGAGAGCTGAGGGTTAAGCATTGTAATGTGTAATCTGTTTTCATTTCTTTTATTGTAATCTCTTTTCTTCAATCAATACAATTCTTCCATTACTCTCTGTCTTTTCCATTTTTCCATTTGAATTTATTTATGTCTTCTTTTCCAATTCATTTTTCTGCAAACTATATTTATAATCATGACATTTGGTATCAGAGCACTCTTTTCTTGGCCTACTACTGCGTCAATGGTTATCGGTACTCATTCACGGGAATCTGTTGAGGATGGATTGCGTAATACTGACGCAAAGGTTCAAGAATTGATGAATTCTCATCATCATCTTCAGACTTCAGCTACTGATTTGGGGATAAATTCGGCCAGTTGCAGACTACAATGGACCTTTTGTTGCAAGAATTCCAGCGCTCTGTTAAGGGTAAGGGAGTAGTTGGTTCGCATGAATCTATTGACATTTCAATTGGATCTTCCAGTCCTGTCATTCACCATAACAGTGGGGTAATAGGTAATTCAAATTCCAGAAATCCTAGATTTGAATTTCCTATTTTCAATGGTGTGGATATTAAAAGTTAGATAATGAAAACTGAGTACTTCTTTCAACTTTACCCTATGTGTGATGATTAGAAGTTAAAGAGTGTAGCCCTTAATTTGGAAGGAGAGGCTGGGGTTTGGTTTTTAGCCTATCTTAAGTCTCATACTACAATTTCTTGGAAACAGTTCTTATTATATGTTGAAATAAGGTTTGGTGAGACCTCTTTTGATAATGTATTATCTGAATTTAATAGGCTACAACAAACTACTTCTGTGTTATATTATCAGAAAAGATTTGAGTTCTTAAGATCATTAGTGGAAGCTTTCTGTGTTACATTATCATAAAAGATTTGAGTTCTTAAGATCATTAGTGGAAGCTGATAACCCTGATGTAGATGAGGTTATTTTCTAAAATGTTTCATTGGAGGATTGAAGGAGGAAATTGGGGGATTTGTAAGTCTCTTTGTTAGAGATAAACTAGATGTATTTAATATTGTTGTTATCTTATTATAAAAAGTACTAAAACCTTATATATATGATACTAGTTGAGTAGTGGTCAGGTATGTGTGGGCACTAAGTATATGTGGGCACCAAGTATATTTGGTGACCAAGTAATGAGTGCATAATATTCATTTATTTTAAATTCATTTATGTTTAGTTTATTGCATGTTTTATGGTGTATATGAGCATATTAAGGTGTTTATTGATTTAAGGGATAAATGGAGCTAAAGCAAGAAAAAAAAGGAAAAATTCAGTTTTTGACAAATTGGGAACTCGCCCTGGCGAGTTCGTGAAGAAGGATGAATTCGCCCCAGCGAATTCCTCTTTGTCGAATCCACCCCAGCGCGTTCTGAGTTCACCCTGGCCCATACCTCTCTGCTCCAATTCGCCTCGGCGAATTCCCTCAGTATAACGAATCCGCCCCGACGAATTCAGCGAGAATTTGAAAAATTATTTTGCTTCAGGCCAAGAAATCTTGGAGAATTCTAATTGTGACACCCCCAAAATCAGGTCCACACAACCAATTTTGGTCGCCAAAATACATACCACAAATATACATTCATTATTACAAGGTCGTATATAATACAATATTAATATCCAAATTATAACATAGCCGTATAAAATACGGCAACACATATTATAAGTCCTTGCCACACTATTTTACAATATAGTGAAAGCTACTATATTAACTCCCTCGGACCATCACTCCACACCCCGGCTAGTCTCAACTACACTCTCATTTCCTGAGAAGAACAATGGAACAAAAAGGAAAATGATGAGCTCAATTAGCCCAGTAAAGAATATCATGACTAAGATAATGAAGAATAAATTATTCTTCGCCTTTAACAGTGAAAAATCTGATAGAATATAATAGACAACAAGTTTTAGATCAACAACTGCAGCGGGAATAATATTTGAGGCTTTTGTGATCTGTAAAGATCTCTACTTTCTCTTCGTACAAGTAGTGCCTCCAAATCTTTAACGCGAAAACGACTGCTGCCAACTCTAGGTCATGAGTTGGGTAATTCTTCTCATATTTCTTGAGTTGTCGAGAGGCATAAGCTATGGCTTTTTCGTGTTGCATGAGAACGCAACCAAGGCCTCTACCTGAAGCATCACTAGAGATGACAAATCCTCCCGATCCTGATGGTATGGTAAGAACAGGAGCTGAAATAAGTCTCCTTTTGAATTCTTGGAAGCTCTTCTCGCATTCCTCGTTCCATTCGAATTTTGTACTTTTTCGAGTTAGCTGAGTTAATGGAGTGATAATTTGAGAAAATCCTTCTACAAATCTCCGATAATAACCAGCTAAGCCCAAAAAGCTTCATACTTCGGTTACTGTCTTCGGTTGCTCCCAGTTTAAAATCACCTCAACCTTCACAGGATCAACCGATATTCCTTGATTAGAATCACGTGTCTAAGGAATGTTACTTCCTCGAGCTAGAATTCACATTTCTTCAACTTGGCGTACAGTTTATTCTCACGTAGCTTTTGGAGTATCAGTCTCAAGTGTTGTTCATGATCCTCGCGACTCTTAGAGTATATGAGGATGTCATCTATAAAGACAACCACAAAATAATCCAAATATTCTTTGAATATCCGGTTCATCATGTCCATGAAAGCTACATGAGCATTGGTTAATCCAAAAGGCATGACTAAGAGCTCGTAATGCCCGTAGCGAGTTCTGAATGCAGTCTTGGGAATGTTATCAGCTTTAACCTTTAACTGATGATACCCAGAACGGAGATCAATTTTTGAAAAGTACTGAGCGCCTTATAATTGATCAAACATGTCATCAATTCGAGGTAACGGGTACCTATTTTTGATTGTGACATGGTTTAACTCTCGATAATCAATGCATAGTCTTATACTCCCGTCTTTCTTCTTCACAAATAGAACAGGAGCACCCCAAGGCGATGTACTCGGGCGTATGAAACCAGTATCTAACAATTCCTGAAGTTGGGCCTTTAACTCTTGAAGTTCAACGAGAGTCATCCGGTATGAGGCTTTGAAAATAGGTTTGGTACCGGGTTCTAGGTCAATACCAAATTCAATTTCACGGTTTGGGGGAAAGCCAGGAAGTTCTTCAGGAAAAACGTTAGGAAATTCATTAACAATAGGAATATCGTTCAAGTCTGACGTATTTTTGTTCAAATCAGTGACGTGGGCTAAGAATGCTTGACATCCGTTTTTCAATAAACGAATGACTTTATGACTAGAAATGACAGCTATTGATTTCAATGGTTTAGTTGCTTGAATTTGTATAACAGGTTGATTAGGAGTATGAAAACTAATGATCTTATAAAAGCAATCAATTTTAGCATGATGGATAGTTAACCAATCAATTCCTAAAATCACATTAAATTCATGCATTTCTAAAGAGATAAGGTCAACAGGTAATGTGAGGCTGTTGATTTAGACCAAACAGGATTTATAGACAATAGATGTAATGACTATTTCACCTAATGGGGTTTCAACTGATAAGTCAAAGTCTAATTTTTCAGAAGTCAAGTTTAAACGTTGAGCACATGCAGGTGAAATAAAAGAGTGGGTAACTCCAGTATCTAATAAGGCATAGACTTCACAAGAGTTGATAAATAGTTTACCCGTGATAACTTTGTTCGGGTTCCACGCTTTTTGGGACGTCACGACAAAAGCTCTCCCCTGAACCACATGCTTTCACTTGTCCGTAACAACCTTCGGTGTCATCATTACAGTTGGACTTGATTTTGTTATAGGACAATATCGAGCTATGTGGCCTTCCTTTTCACAACTGAAACACACATTGGGTGACTTTATATAGTTTGGGCCGATGTGTCCCTCCCGTCCGCACTTGTAACATCTAACTGGTGGTCGTTCTCCTCCCCTTGAAATTGGTGCTGGCGTTGGTTCTGATGTTGGTGCCTTTCTATGCTCATTGTTGAACCTCCTCTTCCTAAAGTTGTTTCCACTCGACTCACTTCTCCTATTATCTGGGAAGGATTACCATCGAAGTGGTTACCATTTCTGGCATGATAATTTTATCCTTGCATTGTTCCAATGATGGTTGCCACTGTTACGATTGTTATCGTAATTTCTCTCTCGTTACCGGTCGTTGTTTCCTGGTTGCATTATTTCTTTCTCTCGTTCCACTAATTGATCCCTATCCACGATATCTGAATATAAAAAAAGTTTATGAGAAATAAGATGTTGGCGAATCTCAAATTTTAAACCTCGTAAGAACATTCGTGTCATGCGCTCTTCATTGTCCATGAAGTGGCGCAAATCGGGATAGCTCAGCAAATTTGGCCTCGTACTGCGAGACAGACATATTGTTCTGCTCTAACTTAATAAATTCCACTTCCTTCATGTGGTGTATGCTCTCCGAAACTCCACCCAAGACATTTCATTAAACAACCCTTGAAACTCCACCCAAGACATTTCAAGTGCTAAATGATGTGTACGCTTCATTGATTCCCACCAGTGATCTACCTTTCCTCGTAGTATAAAGGTGGTGAAGGGAACTTTTTGATCATCAGCGCAACGCAGTACATCAAATATCTTCGTTATTTGTTTGAGCCACGCTTTTACCTTGAGTGGGCCTGGCTTTGTGAGAAATTCAGGTGGTCCCAACTCCCTCAATGACCATTCGTAAGTTACCAGCGTTTCCACCGATATTATAGGCAGGTGCTCCTCTCGCCTGGTTCTACAGGAATTGCATGAAGTTCCTAAAGAAACCATCATGCATCATGTTGTTAGCAACATTAATTCCTGAGTTTGCAGTAGGACTATTTGTAGCTTCCTAGTTCTCAGCCACATCTGCCTCATAGTTCACCTCTTGATTCTCAGATGCCATTCTGAAATGCGGTCACAAAACAAAGATTAGTTTAAACAAACTGACACATCATTTTTCATCCCCACATCCAAGTCGATTAATTAGATAATGATATTTAGCGTAGGTAGGACAAACTAGTGAATGATATTACTAATCTCTCCCCTCCTAGTTCTAATCCCAGATCTCTGCCAGAGATCATATCCCTAAACTTTGATACTAACTGTGACGCCCCCAAAATCGGGTCCACACAACCCAATTTTGGTCGCCAAAATACATACCATAAATATACATTCACTTATTACAAGGTCGTATATAATACAACAATATTAACATCCAAATTATAACATAGCCATATAAAATACGGTAACACATATTACACGTCCTTGCCACACTATTTTACAATATAGTGAAGGCTACTATAGTAACTCCCTCGGACCATCACTCCACACCCCGGCTAGTCCCAGCTACACTCTCATTTCTTGAGAAGAACAATGGAACAAAAAGAAAAAGGGTGAGCTCAATTAGCCCGGTAAAGAATATCATGACTAAGATAATGAAGAATAAATTATTCTTAGCCTTCAACAGTGAAAATCTGATAGAATATAATAGACAATAAGTTTTAGATCAACAACTGCAGCGAAAATAATAATCAATTAGGAGAGTAAAATAGATCATAATGTCCACAATCTCCTCCAAAAAATTTATCATCAATATTTTATCCCTGTAACACTAATCAACAGTTCCTGTTCATACTCATGCAAATTCACAGTTCCTGGTCATAACGATGTAAATCCACAGTTCATCTTTGCTCTACGGGCCACATATATTCAATTGTAAAACCAATAGTCATGATCATACCAATCAACAGTTACTCATTGCCACAAAGGCTATAGAGAACTTTCATTTTATTTTTTATCCCTGTAACACCAAACAACAGTTTCCTCATTGTTACAAAAGCTATAGAGGATTTCCACCACAAATCCTTATCGCAAAGGCTAAAAAGAACTTTCACCACTTGTCCTTGTCATAAATGCCAAATACACTCACAACCACTTAGTCTTGATGAATAGTACAAAGAACAATGATATCAAAAATGAACGAAAGTTGTAAGAATAATAAGATAAATGAATAAATATTCGAGATTAGACATTTAATTTGTCCAAGTCTAATAATATCCAAATTGTCAACATGATGACCAAAATGTGGAGTGAAATTCAAGAATGATATTCAAGTTTCATATTTCAAGGATAACGAATAAAATTCAATAAGAAGGTTCATGCAAATAAAAGTTCAAGTGAAATGATACTAGATTAAGCGCAAACCATTAAGGATATTCTAATCCTTTAAGAAAATTTCAAATTTAATGGTAAGGCTATAGAAACGAATAATAGTTTCTTACCATAATATGGAGTATGAAAGAAAAATGACAT
This sequence comes from Aralia elata, assembly GCA_034770075.1. NCBI lineage: Eukaryota > Viridiplantae > Streptophyta > Magnoliopsida > Apiales > Araliaceae > Aralia > Aralia elata. The sequence continues at coordinate 15,997,595 of CM068385.1, forward strand.
CCCTTACCTTAATAATCATGTGACTGGATGTTGCTTTCAATGAATTTTACCAACTTAAATATATTTATAATATAATTAGTAATTATCACATATGGTGAATACTAACTCGTATATTATAAAATTATCAAAAGTGACTGTAGTATAAATTTGTGTAGTGTACAGAATAAATTTCAAAATGGTTTTTGAAAGAAAATAATATTTCAAAATAAAGTCTTTTAAAGGAAGGTTTTCAAAATAACTCTTCTAAAAGAAGAATTATAAATACCGTGTGATGTGTGTGGGTGCTTGACTAACTTTTATAGAAAAACTTACTTGAACAATATTTGAACTCTTATTGATCTTCACAAATACCCAAAATTGCCTAGCACCCTTAGAGAGAACTTAGGAAATTTTAGAGAGCGAGAGGAAGTATAGTAAGGAAGTTATGATTTTTTCTTATGTTAAGCCTTTCTATTTATAGCCAAAATCTCTCACATTTAAAAAATATATTATTCATCCATTATCATTATTTTTAAAAATAATGATTACCCATTTTCATCTATTATCTATACTTTAAAAATAATGATTACCCATTATCAATATTTATTCCAAAAGATAAATCCATTATCAATTTTTATTCAAAAAGATAAATCCATTATCATTATTTATAAAAAGATAAATCCAGTATCAATATTTATTTCAAAAGATAAATCCATTATCAATTTTTATTCAAAAAGATTATTCTATTATCATTATTAATTTAATTTGTACCTTTCATCAATTATTGTTGACTTAATGTACAAATATCAGTGTTCTTCAAATAATGAGTATGGCTAACAGTTTAATACCCGTGACTTTTAATTATATAACTTTTCATTACTACCCTTATTACAATGCCAAATAGTATAAAATGTTGTGATAATTATTGTGACAATTAGATCGTTCCCAAGAAAGAGGGGGCCTTTCGTATAAACGACACTCAATTAAATAACCCATTTTCTTGATAGAACTGCTAGACATTGCCAATAATGCTAATATATTAAATAATATGAGTTATTGTGTCGTGACAATTATTGATTTAATACAAAATACTGTGCAGATTACTACTGTAACAATTATTGAATTAATAATTATGAAATACTATGCAATACCGTGTACTACTATGGAGTGTTGTGTGTTACTGTGTAATACCGCGTGCTACTATAGAGTACTGCGCGTGTGCTACTGTACTTTTTATCACCGGGTATTTAAACAGTTGAAAGTGATAGTACCGTTGACAATTTTTATTAAAAAGGTTATTACTGTCGTTTTTTATATCCGATAATTACGTCACTGTGGGGCCCACCAATGATTGATTATTTCGCCGCCGTCGTAGTTTACCGAATATTTTTCGGCAGAAGGAATATTCCCCGACCAAAGGAATATTCCCCGACAGAAATAATATTCCCCAACATACTTTATAATTTGCACATATCTACCTTAACTATATCAGTTCATCAATTTAACACCTCATTGTTCGCATAGTAATTATAAGAAGAAAAATTAAATTTTATTCAATAGAAGTTGGGGTCTTACACTAATTATAATTGGATTGTTATTTCTTATAGTATAGGATATTATCTTAGGACTATAAATACATGTTATTAGTTAGATATTAGGATCATCTACATTCGAATTCAAACCCTAGTTTTGGAAGATTAAAGGCACGTCAGGCTAAATTCTCTATTTCAATTCTAAGGGATGTTGAATCTTCTTTATAATTAATGGTTTGATCAAATTTACTTTAT